>LPNX010783182.1:639573-775607 GCA_001517045.1 Pseudotsuga menziesii | reverse complement strand
TCTGCATCCAACGAGTACCCACACTGCATACTTTTGACGGACCCTGCTACCCCAAAAACAAGAAATACTTGAAAAAACGTGATGATGATGTCATCATCACGTTTTTTCAAGTATTTCTTGTTTTTGGAGTAGCAGGGTCCGTCAAAAGTATGCAGTGTGGGTACTCGTTGGATGCGAAATCAAATTCCGCATCCAACGAGCTCTCCCGATCGAAATTTGAGTAAAAACACAGGGAGATATGTCAAAAATACGAACAAAAAAAGTAGTTTTTTTTAATGACAAATATGTCAATTCAACCATTATGGTTGACTTATTTTATTGAAATTCTATTGGTTCTTGAATTCCAACTCACAAAAACTTATTTTGGCACGTTTTCTTATAAGGCCCATTTTAGACCCCAAATTTCCTCTAATGCCAAACCACTAACCATCGACACTTTAAACCACTAACCATTGGAACTTTAAACCACTAGATTCTTCGCAGTGGTGGCGTCATAGCCGACTAAAACTCCGAAACATCAGCGTAATAGAGGAATAAACCTCCGATCACTATTTAAAAATGTTTCGATGATAGTAAAAAATTTAGCAATATGCCTAACTATCGAAGGGGTTTTCCACCTATTATTTATTTTCCAACTTTCGGTGGCTAATGAAATGTTATAATCCTCACCCAATCCACTGGAAGCGACAAGTTGTGAAATTTTTACCCAAATAAAAAAATAGAGGCTTTCAAACTGTTAGTGATATTCATATCCTTCATCGCATGAGTTAAATTCTTCATACTATCAAAATAAATTTATTTTGGGAGATAACACGACTATCACAGTGTATATTGGGAACACACAAATATCGAATGTGTAGGTAGATCTATGCACGGATATTAATGTTATGACCATAGAAACTGTATGAAAACTTGGGCTCACCAATATTCATCCAACCCCTACCATTCTAGAACTAACTGACAGGTCCACTATCAAACCCGAGGGAATCTTAGATGACCTCGTCATCTCAGTTGACTCATGGGAGTACCATGCTAAATTCTTGGTTTTACAACCCAAGTCACAACTAGAAGGACACCTGCTGATCCTGGGAAGACCCTGGTTAGACACAATAGATGCTTGCATCAGATGTCGGGTAGGGTCTATGACCATCTCAGATGGGACTGAAACAAAAAACCTCACCCTGTATCCTCCGCCTTGACCTAGTCTAGAATTTGAAACTCTATTATGGATGGAGCTAGAGAAAGAGGAGGGTGTTTAGCCACTGTTAGCAATAGGGAAGGCCTTAACTTTCAAGGATGAAACAAAGGAAGATGCCATTAATAGTTTCATCAATGATCCCACTTATGTCAACAAACAAATTTATCATATCCTAAATAGTACCCTATGTGAAGAAGAGAAAGAAAATATCACAAAGGAGACATTAGTCAATGACACCCACATAATTCCAGTGCAGAAAAATTTGAAAAGTGTTCGAGTTGAGATAGAGCCAGGAAAAACATTGAATATCAATCCCAATCTCACTCCTGATGAACAGGAATGCTTGATCACTCTCTTGAAAAATCATAAGGGGGTATTTTCCCGGGAGTACACAGATATGAAGGGTATCCCTTCTAATCTGTGCACCCACCACATTTATATCAAGAGTGACTCCATTCTTGTGTGCCAACCACAATGAAGGATGAACCCCAATATTAGGGACATAGTGAAGGAGGAAATTCAAAAACTCTTAGAAGCAGGGTTTATATACTCGATCTCAGACAACGAGTGGGTTTCTCCACTCGTGATAGTACCTAAGAAGAATGGGAAATGGAGATTCTACATAGATTATAGAGAGTTAAACAAGGAAACATAGAAATATCACTTTCCTCTGCCTTTCATCGATCAGGTACTTGACACCCTATTTGGGAAGAATTTATTCTCCTTTCAGGATGGGTTTAGCTGTTACAATCAGATCCAGACTGCTCCTGAGGACCAAGACAAGACCCCTTCACTTGTCCCTGGGGTACCTTTGCATATAGGGTACTCCCCTTCGGTTTGTGCAGTGCACCAACCACCTTTCAGAGAGTTGTGAACGACATCTTTTCAGAGATGGTCAATGAAAGTATGGATATTTTCATGGACAACTTTACCCCATATGGAAGTGACTTTGAGGAGGCATTGAAAAAATTAGAGAAGGTTTTAACACACTATGAGTAGACCCAACTATCTTTGAACATTGAAAAGTTCCATATGATGATGAGAGAGGGTGTACTGCTGGGGAACTTTATCTCTGCTGATGGTATCCAGGTAGATCCATTAAAAATTAGGGTAATTGAAAATATACCCACTCTTGGAACACAGAAAGAGGTATGTAGATTTTTAGGGCATGTTGGTTATTACAGAAGATTTATAGAAATTTTTTCCAAACTAGCTTCTCCTTATTTACCTTATTGATGAAGGATGTACAGTTTATCTGGAATGATGCATGCTAGACAACGTTCACCGAACTTAAGAAGAATTTGTCTATAACTCCTATCTTAAGGGGGCCCAATTGGGTTCTGCCTCTCCACATTTCTTCAAATGCCTCTGACACTGCCATTAGAGTAGTGTTGGGACAGCATGATGGTCAAGCACCATATGCAATTTACTACATCAGTAAAAACTTGTCTCCTGCTGAACTCAATTACACTGTTATAGAGAAAGAATTTTTAGCCATTTTCTACTCCATTAACAAATTCAGGCTTTACATCACTAGATATCCCACCTTTGTACACATTGACCACTCAGCCATCAATTACTTAATGAACAAGCCAGTTACTAATGATAGGATAACTAGATGGCTGTTACTATTGCAGGAGTTCGATATTACCATTATTGACAGACCTGGGAAAGAAAATGTTGTTGCTGATTGTTTATCTCATTTTACTAACAGTGATGATAGCTCACCAGTTGAAGATTCTTTCCCATATGAACATTTATTTGCAGTTTCAGCTCATTCCCCTTGGTATGTAGATGTTGCTAACTACTTAGCTGCAGGAAAGCTTCCGGCACATGTATCAAAGAGAGAGAAAAGGAAAATTATTCAACAAAGTGCCAGGTATTGTTGGATAGATGGTCATCTTTTCTACATAGGTCTTGATCTTGAGATCAAAAGATGTGTCAGGGAGGATGAAGTCTTCCATATATTGAAGGCCTGTCATGATGAGCCATGTGGGGGACATTTTGCAAATAAAAGGACAGGTCATAAGGTGTTGAGAATGGGCTATTATTGGCCAACAGTTTTCAGAGATGTGAAGAAGTACGTCCAGGCTTGTGACAGCTGTCAGAGAATGGGCCAACCTAACAGATTGGATGAAATTCCTTTGCAACCATAGTTGGTGGTTAAACCCTTTGACAGATGGGCCTTAGATTTTGTTGGGCCTGTCAACCCTTCCTCAAAGCAGAAAGCTTACATTTTAGTTTGCACTGACTACATGACAAAATGGGTGGAGGTTGTGGCATTGGTGAAAGCCAATGAACAGGCTATAATAGAATTCTTGTACAGGGAAATATTCACTCATTTTGGATTACCCAAGGAAATAATCATAGATGGAGGACCATAGTTTGTGTCACACAAATTTGAATCTTTGCTACAGAAGTACCATATTCAGCATAGGATAACTTCACCTTACCATCCCCAGGCCAATGGCCAGGTGGAAAGTACCAATATATTTATCGAATCTATCCTTACTAAAAGAGTTAGAATCCATCACAGAGACTGTGGAAATTGAACCAAGTGATAGATTAATTTTACTCACAACAATTAACAATTGATCATGCAAAATCACTCACAAAGAGACTGAAAATTGGAGCTGAACACTAAAATGTATTAAATCAGTGTACAATAGACAAACCTGTAATAACATAGGTTGCTGAATAAATAACATACATCAAGGATTCGAATGCATGAGGAGCAATTCGAATCTAGCATAAAGCAGGCTTACCAAAAATAAGCAAATCCCCCATAGGTGTAAAAAGCTGATCCCAAATCTTTCATGGAGCTCATGAATTGGAAAAAATGATTAGGCAAGCTAAAGAGTGGTGGAATGGCAGCTCATACATGCTTTTGCATGGAGAAAAGAGAGGAGGATGTGTAGGAAAAAAAACTAGTCAACCTCACCTAGTCTAGCTTTTCCTTTTGCCTTAAAACACTGAAAAAGAAGGCAATAAAGCAGAAAAAGAAGAAGGGCGCCTAGGAGGCCAGGAATAAATAATATTTGAATCCTTGGGGTTTCCCATGCACTACATGAGTCAAATAAGGCAAGTTTGACCATTATGGATAGGCAAATGACAACTTGCACAAGGTGGGACACATGAACTAGGCAAATAAGACAAAAATAATTAAATTAATGTCTAAGTGGGTAAACTATGGGTTGATTATTCTAAAACCCCTCCTTAAGCCTGAATTATGAGTAATATATCAGAAAATTATAGGGCCTAGCAACAAGGCTTAGTCACCCTTTACATACTGCATGTCCATTTAAACAAGGAAAGAGGCAAAACCAACTTGGGAAAATCCTCCCTTAAACATGGATTGTAAAACAAAATTGTAGAATCTTGTCTTCTCTCATGCTTGCACAGCATGATCAGCAATCCCCAACAGTGATTTGAGATTGCTGAAGGTCTTCTCATAAAATGCTTTGGTGAAAATATCAGCTACTTGTTTTGAAGATGAACAGAAGAGTAAGTGAATGGTGCCATCATGCACAAGTTCTCTGATGTAGTGCATATGGATCTCAATGTGTCTAGTTCTCTGCTTATGAATTGGATCCTTGTAGATTCGAATGGTACTCTGGTTATCATAGTAGATGGTAGTTGAGTACTCTAGTTCGAAGCCACACTCTCCAAGTAAACCCTGCAACCATAAACATTGAGTTGATGCATTAACAACTCCTCTGTACTCTGCTTCTGTAGATGAGAGTGCAATGGCACTCTGTTTCTTGCTTAACCAGCTGATTGGCCCTTCTGTAAGCATGAACACATATCCTGAAGTGGACTTTCTATCTGTGCTATCACCTGCCCAATCACTGTCAGTAAATCCAATCAAATCAAGATCAGATTTTGCTTTATAGAAGATCCCATGTGTCCTTGTTCCCTGAACAAAGTTAAGGATCCTTTTGGATGCTTTCCAATGGATCTCTTGAGGCTGATCCATAAATCTAGAAGCCTCACTTACTGTATAACAAATATCAGGTCTAGTATGTGTCAGATACAACAAACATCCAATCAATTGTCTATACAGTGTATTGTTTACCATCGGTGAAGAATCAGCTTCTTCCAGCTTCACTCCTGAAAGGAATGGAGTTTTGCTTGCTTTGCAATCCTTCATTCTAAATTTGTTCAGCAAGTCCAAGGAATATTTGGACTGGTTCACCTTGATTCCATCTTTGGTTTGAGAGATCTCAAGCCCCAAAAATTGACTTAAGAGCCCCAAATCTGTCATGGAGAAGGCTTGGTTCATAGCTCGTTTTAAGGAAGCAATCTCAGCCTGTGAGCTTCCTGTAATGAGGAGGTCATCAACATATAACACAATGATCATTAATGAACCATTAAATACCTTCAAATAGACATTTTCATCTAATTTTCACCGAACAAAATTCAGTGATAGCAAGAAGCTATCGATCTTGGCATACCAAGCCCTGGGGGCTTGCTTTAGCCCATACAATGACTTTGTCAACCTGCACACAAGAGAAGGGTTAGAAGCAAAACCTTGAGGCTGCTGCATATATATCTCTTTAGTGAGATCTCCATTCAGGAAGGCACATTTTACATCCATGTGATGTATCTCCCATTGCCTTGAGGCTGCAATGGCTAAGGCTAGCCTGATGGAATCCATTTTTTCCACTAGGGAAAAATTCTCATTGTAATCTATGCCATGAACCTGTGAGTAGCCCTTGGCTACCAATCTAGCCTTGTACTTCAGTGGTGAACCATCACCAGCAAATTTGGTCTTATAGACCCACTTACAATGTACTAGTTTTCTCCCTGGAGGAAGATCCACTAGCTCCCATGTGTTGCTCTTCTGGAGTGAGCTGAACTCCTTCATGGCTGTTTGCCATCTTGGATCTACTGATGCTTATTCATATGTTTTAGGATCAGAATCCACCATCAAATATAATTTTTCAGCAAACATAGGATCCTTCATACACATACCACTCTCAAACTGAGATCTAGTCCTCCTTGGGTCATTGGGATCCCCAGCTAGCTCACCTGCTGCATGTAGTGTCTTGGCTACCCATTTTGGCCTTATGGGGCTGTTAGGGTCTACAATAAACTCATATCCATTATAAAAGTCAGAATCAGCATGTTCAACAAACTCTTTACTTACTTCTTGAGGTTCAGGTGGTGAGGAGGCTTCACCAACTTCCACTGCTGCAAGGGGTTCTTCTTCAAAATGAACACACCTTTCGATGAAGGATTTATTTGTGCTCAAATTTATCAAATTCTAACCTTTTGAATCTTTAGAGTATCCAACAAAAAGACACTCTTGGCTTTGGGGCTGCAAAGCCTTCCTCTTCTTTGTCGGGATTCTAGCCCAAGCCTTTGAGCCAAAAATCCTGAAATGGGTCACATCTGGCTTGTGCCCACTCCATGCTTCGAAGGGTGTTATGCCATCAAGATGTTTGTGAGGCACCCTATTCTGAATATAGGATACACAGTTGATAGCTTTGGCCCAGTACTTTGGTGGCAAAGTTTTGGCCTCCATCATGCATGTTGCCATCTCCTTCAGTGATCTGTTCTTCCTCTCAGCAACACCATTTTGCTGTGGTGTGTAAGGGATAGAATGTTGCATCTGAATACCTGCATCTACACAATAGTTAATAAACTCAGACTTGACATACTCACCACCATTCAGATCTGAGGGCCTTGAGTTTTCTTCCAGATTGGTTTTCAACCAAAGCCTTAAAGACTTTGAATAGGCCAAAAACTTCAGACTTGTGTTTCAGGAAGTGAACTCAGCAATACCTGGAAAGTCATCAATGAAGGTCAATGCATATTTGTCCTGACTCATGGACATATGAGGAAATGGGCCAGCAACATCACTGTGGATCAGCTCGAGGGGTGCAGAGGTTCTCTCATGACTAGCTCTCTCAAACTTATGCTCTGGGTGTTTTCCTAGGATACAGCCTTGGCAGACTCCTTTGGAAAATTTTATCTTGAGAAACCCTATGACCATCTCTTTTTCACTAAGATCAGAAATATATTTGTAGTTAAGGTGGCCAAATCTCTCATGCCACAGCTTGCTGGCTTCATTAGCATGAATGAGAAGAGCAGAGGGGTTTGAGTAAGGTAGGAAGTGTGAGAACATGTATACCTTTTGAGCATGATTCCCAGCTCCTTTTGCAATGACTCTACCAGTTGAAATCTCAGTGATCTCAACTTCATCGGGGGAGAATATGACCTTCTTAGGAGACCCATTGTGGGTCATCTGGTACACTGATAGGAGGTTGGAGGTGAGACCAGGGACATACAACACATTGCTGAACTAACCATGATCAAGATCTATCCTTCCTTTGCCTTTACTTTCAGTGAGAGAGTCATCTCCGAGTACAATAGATGGTCCTTTCGACATGTCCAGTGAGGAGAAGGCCTCCTTAGTCGAAACCATGTGTCATGAAGCTCCAGAATCAATGATAAAACTGGGTGAGCTTGATGTGCTAGCAACTAGAGCATGAACTCTCTCTCTGTCATCTGAACTTGATCCTCCTTCTCTCTTCTTTGAGCTTTCTGGAAGGGAGATGCCATTCTTCTCCAGGATTTGGGTCAGCATGTCTATCTGCTTTTTCATACAAGAGCTTTCAGAGTGATTTCCCTTATTGCAGTATGCACACTTGTTCATTTCACCTTTGTTCTTCTTCTTCTGGTAATTCTTCTTGGGACCTTGTAGATCCTCCGGAGACTGTTTCTTGTCTCTCTTTTGCTCAGGTGGTTTTTTAGCTTTATTTTTTCCTTTTGAATCCACCTTCGAATCTCCAGCAATCAAAGCTTGATCTTTGGATGGTTTGATGGTGCCCATCATCACCAGCTTGTCCTATTCTTGTGTGAGAGATTCCATGAAATCTACAAGGCTAGGCATCTTCCAGGTTCGAGCTGTCAGTTTTGTGGCATAGAAGGTCGAAACAAACACTGAATAATAAGGGCCCAGCTTTGAGAGGATGTCCAGTATGAGCTGATCATCTTTCTTTTCAATACCACACTGTTTCAGTTGCAAAACTAGTGCTTTGAACTTGGAGAAATATAGCTGCAAGGATTCAAAGCTTGTTGGACTCAGAGAAATCAGCTCATTTTCGATTTGATGTCCCCTCATCTCATCTGTCTTTCCAAAAATATCAGCAATATTCTCCCATACTTCATTCGGTGATTTCAATCCATCAAGATGGAAAAGGAGGTCTCTAGAAATACTCAGACACAGGAGGCCATAAGCCTCATCCCTCCTGTTGTGCCATTTTATCTTCTCTGCAGCTGCATTGGGCTCTGCTTCTATTGCCATAGTCACCCTGTAGAGGACTTTAGCTCTCAACAGTATCTCCATCTCTTCTTTCCATTCAAATAAATTGAAAGGAGTCAAGATAGTTTTCTGTGATTGATCCATAGCTTAGAAAATCTATCCCGACTGTCAGTAGAAGGCTCCCAGTCTTTGATGTCGAACCTGAAAAACAATTTTTGAAGGAGATAAACAACCTACAATGGCTCTGATACCATGTGGAAATTGAACCAGGTGATAGATTAATTTTACTCACAACAATTAACAATTGATCATGCAAAATTACTCACAAAGAGACTGAAAATTGGAGCTGAACACTAAACTGTATTAAATTAGTGTACAATATCCAACCCTATAATAACATAGGTTTCTAAATAAATAACATACATTGGGGATTCGAATGCATGAGGAGCAATTCGAATCTAGCATAAAGAAGGCTTACCAAAAATAAGCAAATCCCCCATAGGTGTAAAAAGCTGATCCCAAATCTGTCATGGAGCTCACGAATTGGAAAAAAGGCTTAGGCAAGATAAAGAGTGGTGAAATGGCAGCTCATACATGCTTTTTCATGGAGAAAAGAGAGGAGTATGTGTAGGACAAAAAACTAGTCAACCTCACCTAGTCTAGCTTTTCCTTTTTCCTTAAAACACTGAAAAAGTAGGCAATAAAGTAGAAAAAGCAGAAGGGCACCTAGGAGGCCAGGAATAAAGTAGATTTGATTCCTTGGGCTTTCCAATGCGCTACATGAGTCAAATAAGGCATGTTTGACCATTATGGATAGGCAAATGACAACTTGCACAAAGTGGGACACATGAACTAGGCAAATAAGATAGAAATAATTAAATTAATGTCTAAGTGGGTAAACTATGGGTTGATTATTATAACAGAGACTGGGCTGACAGGATTCCAAAAGCACTGTGGGCATATCGCACTACTTGGCACAATACTACAGGGTTCTCCCCCTATGACTTTGTGTATGGTAAGAGTGTTGTCTTCCCTATCGAATTCGAAATCAAGACTTTGAGGAAGGCCATTGAGGTAAACTTGGATGTAACAGAGGCACAAAAGAGTAGAATAAATCAATTAAATGAACTTGATGAAAAATGTATAGCTGCAGTGGATCAAACAGCATTGATTCAGCAGCAGCGATCCAAATGGCATGAGCGGTTCATCAAGGAAAAAGTATTCTGTGAAGGATACTGGGCATTATTATACGATTCAAGGTTCAAAAGGGACTTCAAAGGTAAGTTGCACACAAGATGGTTGGGTCCATATCAGATAGATATAGTGTTTGATAATGGTACATTCTACCTGATCACCATCGACAAAAACCATACACTATAATTTGTTAATGGTCACAGGCTGCGACTGTACCACAAACCAATGTCAAGGGATATGTTTATTTCATAGGTTGCAGCTGATCTGGGATACTAGTTAGCACAAGGGTAGGAATATTTCTCCACCCCTGTCAATATTTAGAAATTCACTGTGATTTCCACACAAAATAAATTTTTGTACATAAATAAATTGATGTTTGATGTTTTTATTTCTTCTTAAGTTTGTTTTCCTTTATGCTTGATTTTTTTTTTGAAGAATCTGTGCAAGAATTGACTTAAGGAGCAATGGTCATGACTGGGCCTAATGACTATGAACCCCTATTCTAATTTCCTGCCTTGGAAAAATCTCCATGAAGAAGAAAATAATTTGAGTGATGAACAGTTCTGCACAGGTGCGACTTTGTAAAACCTACCTATTTTCCTATTTCGCACAGCTGTGACTCCTTACAAACTTGTTTATTTTCTTGTTTTGTGTAGCTGTGAATCCATCAAATATGCCCATTTTTTTGTTCCTAGCAGCTGTGACTCCATAAAATTTTCCTATCTTTCTGCCGCGTAGCTGCGACTTCATAAAACTTGCCTATCTTTATGTTCCACGCAATTACGACTCCACCAATTATAGCATAATTTTCCTATTTTTTGCAACTGTGACTCCACCAATTTTAGCATATTTTTCCTATTTTTTGGGATTGTGACTTTGCTATTTTTTGCAGAATTTTCCCATTTCTCATAGATGCGACTCCACCAAATTCCAGCATATTTCCTATCTTTCATGACTGCGAATCCTACATATTTATCCATAGAAGGGTTGTGACTCCTCCAGATTTATTTGAGATTTCTACTGCCCATGATTTTGTTGATTCTAACTCACCTCACAACTTCAATTTTGTCTCCTTCAATGTTGAAAAGACATTTTTTGGTTCGTTGAAAGGTACATCATCGCAGCACGCGTGCAATTATGTTTAAAATTGATGGCAGCATTTGACATGTTGTATTATCTTGAGAAGTCACAGATCATCGCATAATTTCTAAGGTATAGTTCTGATTATTTACATGATTAAGAATTAAGTAGATTTGACAAAATTAATCATGCTCCCCTTTTTATACTTGTCATTATACCCATGCTTCGTTAACTGTCCATCTGCACGATCTTATGGGTACTTGATCTTATCTTACAGCCATCACCTTTTTCCTAATTTGGGGCCAAATATTACCAATGATTCCTTTCTTATGATTGTATTAAATTTCCTAATTTTCCCAACCCCAACATCAGTTGTTCGTGCATGACCCTGTGCTGTAACCTCCATTACTAGGCCTGTAAATTGTTGAATTGATACAGGCATTCAAAAGGAAAGGAACCATGGGTATCCTAGCCAGACACGAACCTATAAACATGCAGGAATTGCGTAGAAATGCTAAGGTTTTTTCTATCTTCACAATTGCTGGTTGGACTGAGTTTTTCCAATGATTAAGTGGCTTTCACCGAGAAACTGTTCTGTAGTTTGTTTTGAATCTCACAAAAACCCATTCAGAGGTCAGGGGTTTACATTTAGAAGTTACTGAGGAGATTGTAGCAAAGGTCACTTGCCTTCCTCAAAGTGGAAGAGCCTAGTTTGGAAGATGAATCTGAAATGCTACTACAATGCTGGAGTTTCTGCTAGCAAGTGAACAGGTCCACCAAGTGAAAAGGGGGATATCATTATAGTCACTTCCTCATCCCTGGAATGAATTGGAAGTCTTATTAAAGAAGTACATTACGTGTGAAGGTAGATATCAAACTGTGTATTTTTCAGAATTCCCTTTACTGTCTCATTTACGCCATAGGGCTTTAATCAATATGCACTTTTATCTATTTAAATACTTGCATCATATAGCGGGATTTGTGAAATCAGGTAGACACCCATACATGTCCCTTACCCATCACGGCCTGATTAAATTGCTCATCTTAAGGGCCTTATCTCAGAGAAACCAAACCTGGGAGCAATTTACTGGCCAACCTCAAATAAACCAGGGACCTGCACTTTTTCCTAGTGTTTCAATAGAGCATGAAGTTTAAGCACCTGCACTCTTATGGGGTGTTCAAATACAAGAAGAAGAGAAGGCACCAATGTAGTTGGGGGGAATGGTAGAAGGACGGGAGGACCGAAGTCCCTCCAATTCAGTTGGGGGGAAGATGAGGCAGAATTAGATAATCAGGAAGAAGAATATGATATAGAATCTGATAACCAAGAAGAAGAATCAAGTGAGGATCCAGCAGCAACAAACCCTACAAAAGGGATAGAGGATTTGGGAGCTCTGTTAGTAGAAGTTGAAGATGGATCAGCATTGGATGCTAGGATAGTTGAAGCTGAAGCTATAGGAGCTATGATTACAGAAGAAAATGTAGAGGTTTTCACCATTGAATATTCTTCAGAATGGATGGGAACTCTTATTGAGGAGGAAATAGAGATGGAAGAGACCAGGGAAGCCACTGAAATAAGAAACATTCCTTCTACATCAGCTACAGAATTGGAATTCCCTCTACCACAAAGGAAGAGAAGAAGATCAAAGGAGGAGGTGCATGCATCAAGACCAGTGAGAAGAAGGAGAACTAGATCAGTCGCAATAGCAAAAGCAGTGTGGGAAAAATGGACAAACATCGAAGCAAACATTGAATTTCCCATCTTGATACCTAAGGAAAATGCTGCACCACAAGAACATGTTGCAGAGGAACCTCAAATTGAGGGAATTCTATTTGAAAATGGTCTGTTGAAGGAAGAGGTGCAATTTCTTCGGAAGGATGTGTAAATATGGAAGGAAACATGTCAAAAATAGGTGGAAAGGATATTGCACACACGAGTGGAAGCTCCATATCAGATTGAAGGATCACTTCCAGCTGAGGAAGGTGATGATTTGAAAAAGGTATTTTTTCCTAAGTGTGGATAAATATTTAGTCAATCAGGATACAAAGTCATAATGCATGAATTTGTGGCACAAAAACCCACACCGGTGGTTGGAGAAGAGAGAGGAACATCTGCGGGAGAATTGAGAGATAAAGAAGAACCAGAAGTGGAAAGGATCCCTGATGTAGAGGTAAGGGAATGTGATCAATTTTAGGCTTAGCCATAGGTTGTTGTTACACAAGAACCACCTTGGAAATGTTTGTTGAAGCTGCTACTCAATTGGAAGTGAGTGAGCCACAGGTTGAGACAATCCCTGACCTGAACCTAGGAGTTTTTAATGACCTTAGAACAATCTCAGGGAACAGAACTAGTGGAGGGAGAACTTGAGCAACAGGAAAATGTTGAAATTGATCAGGATGTTGTCACACAAGAACCAACATCCTCAGAAAACCTTGCTGAGACTCCCATTCAGCTAGGGGCAACTGAACTCGAGGTGGACATAATCCCCGATGTGGAATTAGGAGAAGATGAATAGATTCAGTCCCAGCCATCACGTGACACTGAAGCATTCGAGGACCAATATCATCTATTTGGGGACACTAAAGCATTCAAGGACCAGTCTCATCTATCTAGGGACACTAAAATAATTGGGGACCAGCCTCATCTCTCATGGGATATCGAAGTAACTCAATACCAACCCAAGTTTCTAGAGGATCTGGAAGAGCAGGAAGTTGTTACACAAGAACCAACATCTCTACAGCTCCTTGTTCGATCCACAATGGAGAATCAAGAAGTTCCATCCGAGACTCAAGAAGATGCTGAGATTGGAACACAGGAAGATGCTTCCACACAAGAACCAACATCTTCACCATTGGCTATTGGAGTTGACAAAAAGGGGTTTCAGGAAGAAGGTGTTGTCACACAAGAACCAGCATCTTCAAAATTGATTGTAGAAGTACACTGGCACGCAGAAGTTGCTGGACCAATGGTAGAAGAGGAAGTTGTTTCACTTCTGATCCAGAACAATCAGGCTGAAACATTGGGTAATAAGGTATGGATGCAATCTTCCCAAGAATTTTTCAATTTAGATTCTGATTAGGAGAAGGACACGGGACAGGAAAAGATTCAAGGTATAATAGAATAACTCTCACTACTAAAAGTATAAGTAAATAAATGGAAAGGTGAGGTGGATAGATATTAGAAAGGAATGATTCCCATTGTTCAGCATAGGAATATTATCAGTGAATTGAGGGAAAGATGGGTAGAATAGACAATATTCCAGAAGTACAGTTGGGAAGAAGTACAGAAAGAATTGAAGGAGTTGAATAATTTCAAGTCCATGCAAAAGGAGAAAGACCAACTGTACATTCTCTCCTGAGAATTGATGAGATCCATAGCTCCATCTCCCTCTTATCCTATATTTTTATATGAATAGTTCACTGGTTTAATATGAAGGCACTAAAATAAGGGAGACCTTATGAAGTAGCATCTTCATACCAGTTTTTGGAAACCTTTATGAAAAGTAGCTTCATCAAGCAGAATATTTTGTGTGAGCTTTATTTACATGAAATGGTTTGCCCCTTGGACTGATATTCAAATCCTACTCCTCACCTAGGTGATGTTCAACTGAGAGATTTTTCTTCTATTGTTAGGAACCATGTGTAATGGGAGGATTCATTTCAGAAAAATTCTCATAATGAGGCTCATTCTAATCTTTGGATTCAGTGTGAGCCACAATCCCCTCACCTTGTTCATAATCATCAGGTACAGAGGCTTAAATCTCCCATCCAGACTGAGTAGTTGGTTGAGTTTCAAGAGCAAGTCATCTCCACTTGTGTTATCCATATTTCCAGGAAGCAATGTTTGGCTTTGGAGGGCAGTAAGAATAAGTGGCAGGCTTCCCCTTCATCAATTAAGAAAAGGGACCCTTATTGCTTCAAGAATTTTAAACAGGCTCTCCCTAAGGTTGAAGGGTATGTCGATTGTATGAGGAAATGTGGAGCTAACTGGTTGGGACTTAAATTCAAATTCATTCTTATTTGGTGGCCAGCAAAACCATATAGGGAAGATTTTTTATTGACAAAAAGCAGAAGAAAGGTAGTGTTGGAAATATTGGGTTTCCCATAATGGATATCTAGATGGGAGGGAATCACCTGAATCCTCCTACAACTTTTCATCTCTCCATGAGCGAGGCTCAGTTCGAGATTCTAATTCATACTAGTGGAGGTTGTTGGACGAGGACATGCAATAGAGCATTTGGGGGGAGATGTTGGGTCAAAAAATGCCCCTTTTTAACCACATCCCTTATACCCTATTTTTCTTGTCTTATTCCATTTTGCACACCAAAGAGACATTATTTCCTCACTTGAGCCCTTAATCTTCACAGGTATGATTATTTATTGTTTCATCTTAGTAATGCTTATGATTTCTATAATCAGGACTTTGCTTCTTGAATTATGCTAACTCATTATGATTAAAAAAAGATAATGCAAGCTATGAGAGATTACAGGTGTAGCAGCCCAAGTGGTCCAAAGACGATATGAGCATTCACTATCAGTTGTGACTTTCCAGTTCTATCTCTACACGCGGAACCAACCAAGGGTCATCATTCCACGCAGGCTACGACATATATGCCTACGATAGACACGGCTACAATAGACTTAGTTACAACAGTGTGCCACTGCTTGAAGTTAGTTGCAGTCATCAAGGCCTCTCTTGAATTGGTTCTGTTATTTATTTACTGGATCATGCAACAGAATTTCCTATATTCCCTATCTCTATTTAATTCCTCCTACAGCTGTAACAGTGCATGTAACAGGGAATCCTGAAGATTGTAGATCTTCATGCTCACCCGATATTAGTGGGTGAGGGTTACGATTGTTGATGTATAAGTATGGGGAAGTATTCAGATCCAGGGGTTGGACAATATTAAATTTTATTGTGTAATCTGTAACAGAGACTGTACCTTCATTTCACCATTTTAATACAAGGAGAAGGATTCTTCAGATCTCTTTGTTTTAACATGTGTTAGATCCGGCGTCTCTATTCGAATGCTGGGCCCGCCTTCCCATGGATATCACCGAGTTAATTAGATTTTTTATTAGTTATTTGTGTGGTGTGTATTTTACATTGTATGCATTTCTTCAGTATCTGCAATAGTCATGTTAATCGTTGTGTTTCCTTGAATACTTAGTATTTGCATTTCCTTTACGTTGCAACAGTGTGGTGTGACAGTCGGTTGTGTAGGTTAATTTATTTTATGCATGTGTGTGATAGCTGTAACAGTCAAGTTCTCCCTTAGTTTCTTTCAATTACTTGTCTTGCTTAGGTTTTCTAATTCAGGTAGACTATAGTCTAGAGCTGTTGATTCAATTCCTGTTATTTCTTATTCCTAGATTAAGGTTAGATTAGCTAGTCACAATGGATCTGGATATAATCTAGTAAATTAGGATTTAACTTTATGCAAAAGTAATTCTAGATATTTATTTCAAGAATCATTCATTGCTGGATTGAATTTGTAGGAAGTGATTGCAATTCTGAATTCTTAGATAGGTAGTTTAGATCAGTTTGATTATGGGAGGAGTTTGACAAAATAGATAAGTAGCACAGTTTATTGAGTCATAAACTACTTAGTCTTTAAGCACAGACAGTGTGAGTTATCTTTGAAACAAAAATACTTCCCTGGGTTGACAATTTATATTGAGAATTTTGCATGATGGTTTTAATTAACTGGCATATAGAGTGACCAACACAATTGATCATGAAGACACATGGAGGATGTGGGACCCACACAAGCTAGATTTTATATGCCATATGGCATCCTCCTCTTGCAATTTCGAATACATGGGAATCCTAAATGTTCTTGTATGATTTATAAGGATAATACACTTGTCCATATACATCATAGGTCGAATTTGGAAGGAACTGTAACTTACATTGGAAAGGAAGAGTCATTTTGGAGCTAGTGAGATACTTGGACTAGATTCCCTAGCTCTGTGACAACAATGATGAAGATGATATGACAGCTATGACACAAATAATATATGAATGCTTAAATATGACATACATGACATGTCAGGTATAAATAGAGAATCCAAGAGGATGCTCATGTGATTTGGGGAAGCTCAATGGGTTCCTACTCAAATTGGGGGAAGATGGAAGGCTAGGAAAGGGAGGACACATGGAAAATATTAAGCACGCACCCTAATTCAATTTGGATTGAGTTAGTGGATGGATTGGTAATTTTAGAAGGCTAAGTATGTTTATAAAATACAAGGATCAACCAAGAGAGGGGCTTTTGATCATTTGATAGATTGTCATTTGTGAATTGTCAGAGCTAGTGGATGACAAGTTTTCTTTCCTTATCCAATTTCGAGGGTGAAAGATTCCCATCCAAGTTGGTTTTTGGAGAGGCCACTTAGGTATTTCATGGATATTTAATGGATTTTTAATTTCATTTTTAATATATATGGAATTTCGTGGGTTCTTATATTGCAACACTTTCTCTCAACCATTTTCAGTTTTCATTGCATATTCATGCTCATGGAGGGATTGCGCCTTGGGTGAGCTATTGTAATTTTTGGGAGAGATTATCCTTAGATTGTAATAATTTAAATATTATATTTTCTTAATTCTCATAAATTTTCAGGTCTAAATACCCAATATTTTTATGTCAAAATGACTTTTAATGACCAAACAATGACCATTTCCACTCTATTTTGATATATGCCATGGTAATGTTGATTATTTCAAATGGAAGAATGTATCTATGATAAATGTATGATTAATGGAATTTAATTAATTTTTATTACAAGTTTCATGTTCAATACTTAAGCATTGCAATCCATTTTACTCATTTTAATTGCATTGGGAGAAGATTTGGTGCCTTTTCCCCAAGGGTCGAAATAGTGATTTGGGAGCTGTTTGGGAAAGAGTCATAAAAGCATGTATAAGATGAAAAATTATGCATATGAGACCTTAAAAATGTCTCTTACACATCCCCTACCTATTTTCATTAATTTGAGTGGGTTTTGGATCATTTGAGAAACCATTTCTAGTATTTACTAGGGAGGGATTAGAACCTCAATTTCCTAGTAAAGACGCCTACTTTGATCAGAATATAAAACAAGTTTTTAGAAGTAATTGGAGAGATATAAATAATCTATGAACATAATATTCAATTATTAATATCATTCATACACACTCTGAGAATATTTGGGAGCATTTGGGCCAATTTGGAGAACTAGACATCAAAACTAGTCAAAGGTCGAAATAGGGAAAAAGGTGAAAACCTTGGTCATTTAAAAAAAATTAGGAAAAGGGAAATTACAGTGGTATCAGAGAATGATATTGGAACATGATGTGTTTTTATATTTATTAGGAAAATAATTAATGTACCACCATTAGATATTGAAACCAAAAGTGCTGTTGTTGAAGAGGAAACTATGACTAGGGATGAAAACGGAACCTCATATGATGGTGAGGAGTATATAAAAATCATGGAACCTATATTTGAAGAAATAAACAAGAATATTATGAAAGGATTTGAATTTTTGGCTATCCAAAGTTGGAGAAAATATATTGATCTTAAGAAAACCAAGGGGAAAAATGCATCAGTTTGCTTGAAGGAGCAAAAGGAGGAAACCCATGAACCACCTAGTTCTAAAATAGGTGAAGTAGAAGAAGTAGTACATGAGGAGGATTGAAAGTCACTCCCAAGTGACTCTAAAAAAGATGAATAGACATCACATGAGTATGAATAATTTTCTATTGAAAATATTGAACATCATTTTGAGACACATCCTACTTTGGAAATGAAACAAAGAGCATCTACTCATGGATGCTTGAACTATGAAGGAGTACCTACTTATGGGTGCTCACACCTCTATGGTGGTGACATAGAGATCATTTTATAAATTTTTGTTGCAAGCAAAACTTCCATTAAACATGAAAATTAATATCTTTCAGTATTTTAAGAAGAAACAAGATCAACTTCCCCATCACCACTTGAGATTCATGAAGTTGGTCCAAGAAAGAAGGAAGAAGATGAGGAGGTTCATTTGCAAGAGCCTCGTTTTCTTGAAGGGTCCTTAAATATGAATGAAAATAATATCCAAGATTCCCTTATCACACTCCATGACACTCAATCATTGGTATCATATTCTTGTTGTAAATTTTCTTCATTGGAGGAGCCATAATTTCTTGAAGACATGGAGAAGATTCAAAGATCAATGTGCAAAATCAAAGGTAATTTCATGTCTTTGTTTGTTGATAGAAACAATGTTATTGAGATTAGTGAATGGTTACATTAATCCTAATTGAAGAATAATGAATATATTCATAACCTCCAAATTCAAAATGAGAAAATTCTTGAGAGGTTGCAAGATACTTGTTATTCCTCCTATGTTTCAAACTTTCATATGGTAGATTGCTTGGAGGATTCCATGACATGAGGGATCATGAGAAACATGGAAAATTTGAGGTTCTTGAAATTTTTGAATATGATATTGTTGAGATCCAATCACTTGATCCGGTGGAAGAGGAACTTGAGTTACCTCTTGAAAATGGTTACACACTTTTTGGACAAGTGCATGATTCCACCACCTTGGAACCAACCCATGAGGAAAGTTTTTGAATTTTTAAGGGAGGTGAATAATCCTACCCCTATGGATCCTTCACATGATGAAAAAATTTCACTTTCATATCATTTGGGTGAGTTGGTTCTTTCTCCTACATCCTACACTTCCAAATTTTGCAGCATTCATCCTAATGAATTATGGGTGAAAGGTTTATTTTTTATAGTGCCACGTGAAGAGTATGGAATTTATATCTCTCCTTTTGATGATGACGTGATTATAGAACCATATTCTTTACATTTGCAGTATAATCCTTTGTTACATTATGCTGATACACATCTACATGGGTTCACTTATGATTTTAACTTGAGTCACTTGGAGACTCATGATTTTCTTGATCCTTGCCTAGTCTATTTGATGTTGGAGGAACTTCATACAACACTTGGGTGAAGAGATATATGTTTGAGGAACTGTTATATTTTTATCATTTAAGCAATATGATCTAGGATCTTATCTGAGAGAATAACATGCACAGCAATAAATCACAAGAGACAATAGACACAAGAGATTTTCCTCGAGGAAAACATAAAGGAGAAAACCATACAACTTCCTCAAAGATAGAATGAGCACCAATGGAAATAGTAAAATGCAAAGATAGAAAAGATGATCTGCAACAGTTGTTCTCTCTCTCTCACTTGAGAGAGATTCTCCTCTCTCACTCATGCGCCCCAGTGAGTGAGTGTGTGTTGTGCAGAAATGAGGAGAGCCTAAATTCTATTTATATTCTTTCATTCACTTTATTTCCACTCCAACATGTCGGCCTCACTTAACAATTACTTACCAGGGCCGAATTCTCTAGGAGAGTCTAATAACCCTAGTGCCCCTCAACTGTGGGGAATTTTTCCTCCGATCAACAAGGAGGGTTAACCTCAACTCAATTGTGGGGAATATTGCTCCAATTTACAATGGAGGGTTAACCCATTGACTTTACATGACTTTATTATATTGATGACTCTCCCAATAGGAACATCGGGGTACAATGAAATACAAATGATTCTCCTGATAGGAACATCGGGGGTACAATATAAGATATAGAAGTGAATACATTCCAAAGTTACAAATACATCAACACTCCCTCTTAACTATGAAGGTATTCTCTTGACACAATTCATCAGTACAAGTCTTCTTCTCTGGATCATCATCAAAGCTATATCATCATTGAATTATCATCAAAGTTGGATCATCACTGGATCATCATCAAAGTTGTATCATCATCAAAGCTAGATCATCACTGCCTCCACTATCTCCATCAACTGGTGCTATCTCTCAATTCTACTCATCATAGAAAGTTCTAAAGAGCCAACCCTTTTCCATGTTGGTTTTAGGCCTAGCCTCCAGGTAGGTATTCTTCAGTGCTTATATTTGACCCTAGTCAGAAAGTCCCACCCAGCACTTACATCTGACCATGAGAGAAACACATCCAACACCATGTCAGAAAGGCACACCCAACACTCAGATCTAAAAATGGGAGGTCCAACCTACCACCATGTCATAAAGGCTCATCCATTAATTACATCTGACCCGGTCAGAAAGGCCCAGCACTCACATCTGACCATGGGAGGTCCAACCTACCACCATGTTAGAAAGGTTTGTCTAGCACTTACATCTGACCCGATCAAAAAGGCCCAGCACTCACATCTGACCATGGGAGGTCCAACCTGCCACCATTGCAGAAAGGGTTAGCA
This sequence comes from Pseudotsuga menziesii, assembly GCA_001517045.1. Lineage (NCBI taxonomy): Eukaryota > Viridiplantae > Streptophyta > Pinopsida > Pinales > Pinaceae > Pseudotsuga > Pseudotsuga menziesii. The sequence continues at coordinate 754,564 of LPNX010783182.1, read as the reverse complement.
CTTATATCCGATCATGGGAGGCCCATCCTGCCACCATGTTGAAAAGGCTCAGCACTTATATCCGACCATGGTAGGCTCAGCCTACCACCATGTCAAAAAGTCTCAGCACTTATATCTGACCTAGTTAGAAAGGCTCTACTGTTACATCTGACCCAGTCAAAATGGATATGCACTTACATCTGACCATGGGAGGCACAACCTTCCACCATTTCAAAATGGCTCTGCACTTACATCTGACCATGGGAGGACCCACCAACCACCATGTCAGAAAGGATCCTGCACTTATATATGACCATAGAAGGAACCAATCCTACTATGTTAGAAAGGCTCTTGGACTCATCACCTCCCCTTGGAGGGAACCTTGATCTAGAGAACATGAAGCTTCTCCCTGAAGTACTCAAAATTCACTCTGGCCATTTCTAGCATAGAATCACATTAGGGATAATTACGTCCAAGGATGACCTACGAGCTTCAGCAGGACCGATTACATCTAAGGACAACCTACAGGATCGTTTACGTCTGAGAAACCTATGAGCTTCGCCAGGATTTATGCTCAGACAACCTGTCTCACCAGTTATGCTAGAACTCCCTCTTTTGATATATATCGATTTGGATCACAAACTGGAGCTTCACTGATCCTCTCTGCATCATACAAAAATGCAAGTCAGATCAATCAAATCAAATAGTAGTTTTCAAAAGAAACATACTACCTCCCAAATAGCAAGTGGAAACATCTTTTTCCTCATCTATACTCAGGGCCATGCAGGACTCCATCCTGCCAAACCAAGAGATCACACCTGATCTCATACTGAAGTATCACCTTGAAGTGCTCTTTCTATCAATGGTATTTCCTACCCAATACGAATCCACATAACCCTCTAGGTTAATCTTCTGATTCGTATCATACTTGATCCCATACTCAACTGTACCCTTCAGGTACCTCATTGCATGCTTTTCAACCATCAGGTGAGCATGTCTTAATGTGTTCACAACAAAGCAAATATCTGGTCTTGTATTCATCAGGTACATTAAGGAACAAATCATCTGATGATACATCATGGCATCAACTGACTCTAATGAAGCAACACACAATAGCTTCATGTTCGATGCCATAGGTGTGGTCATGGCCTTGCAGTTCATCATCTTGAACCTCTTCAGGATATCTACTGCATACTTCTCTTGTCCCAGGGAGATTCCATCTATACTCTACCACACCTCCATGCCTAGAAAGTAGTGCATCATATCCAAGTCCTTCGTCTCAAACTCGGCAACCAGTATCCTTGCACTTTAATGAGTTCCTATTTTCTGTCAGGAACAAGTCATCGACATATAACAGGAGCATCACTGGTCTTTCACCTTCAAACTTGAAGTAAAGTTTGGAATCCGCTTTACTCTCAATACATCCTAGAGACATCAGTAAGCTGTCCATTCTATATTTCCATGTCAAACCTTAGGATCTTTTAAAGTCACTCCTTCTGAAGTGGAGCATCATACTCCCTCTGTCTTTTGTACTCTATGTATAGAAACATTCTGTACTAGAGTGACAAGTATCTTCCTCTGCTTCTAATATTCTATGTATCCATATAGGGTCACTGGATACCAAGATCCTCTATCATATTTTATCTTCAACCTTATAGCGAAGGTTAAGATCTTCATCAAGCTCCTCATGTATGTGTTATCCCATGGGTGTCTTCTGAGCTCATACAAGGTCTTCTTTAATTTTCACACATGTGTCTTCCTATCATGTGCCTAAACTCCCACTAGTTGCAAATGTCTCTTCGTAGTCTATTCCTTATTTAAGTGAGAAGCCTCGTGCTATGAATCCTGCCTTGTATCCCATTATGTTTTCATCTATTGCATGCTGGATCTTGTAGATCCATATGGAAGATACTACGGACTTCCCTTCAGGTCTCGATGCTGCATCCTAGACATAATTCTTCTTGAATTAGTACTCTCCTTCCCTTTTTTCTTGGATACTTCTTCATAGCTGGAAGGCTCTGCATCAATGATGTCGCTCAGTAGTGTCACATAACTGCACTGTCTCTGAGGCCTCTTGAATTCTTTGAAATTATCATCATATTCTTCTTTATATGTCATCACTTGTTCCTTAGAACAACTCTCATCCTTCTTTTCTTGTAGGTGATTATGTACACAATCTTTCCTACAAGTCAAATGCATTTGTATGGTTAGAAACATTTCATAAGGCATATTCATAATGGAAAATTCTTATGCATAAATATATGACCATGGAACTATTTTAGCCAATACAAAATTCATCCATATCTCACGGAAACTTTCTAGATGCCTTCCATCTCTACCAGGACAACATTGAGATTGTGCACTAATCCAATATGTCAACAAATAGGTTTCAGTCTAGATAAGTAGCAATGGAGAGTTGTATAGCACCATGAACTACTTACCTATTACATGCATATTAGTAGTATACTGTCATTAATGCAAACATTCTATCATGCATAATACATCAACTGAATATAAACAAATGCATAACAAAATAATATCATGAAATGACAATTAAATACTTATCTTTATTTGTTTCGTGGGTAGACTCCTTCTTGAGCCTTCTGCTTCATCATGACATCATCATTTATTATCCAAATGCTAATATGGATAAGAGAGTCTTCAAGAATTGAGTTCTTTGTATTCCTCATTGCTTGAGGGATCTTATTTAGATCGTGAGAGCTTGATCTTTAGTTTCTCCCATCTTCTTTTCTCTTATTATGAGTCGATCTTGTTCTTGTATGTGCTCTTCCCAGAGTCTGCTAAAAGTAATCACTTCCTTCTAGAACACATTCCTTGAATGAATGAATCCCATGATCCTAGGAGGCCATTCAAGGTGGTTATCAGAACTTCTGCATTCTCCACTTCTTCTTCTACCGCTTCAAGTTATTCTTTGATTTGAGAGACCCTTGTAAAGTATGACTGTATGGTCTGTGAATTCTTCAACTATTTTCTCAAAGTCATATTCTGATTTATTTTCTTTCCTTCAAATGGATTGGTCAAGGAATTAAACATCTCTTTTGTTTTATTTAGGGAAGAAACTTGTGGTATAAGGTGATCCGTGATTGAATCAGCAATGATCTTCTTGGCCTTTAATACCAAGTTCTTCTTGTGCAAGTCCTTTATCCTCATCTCCCTCTGGAACTGGAACATCTCTACTTATGTAGGTGTCCAATTCATTTCCTTCAAGAACTAGTGAGATCCTATAATTCCATGGTTTGAAGTTGTCAGCCTCACCAAGCTTGTCATCAAAATGGTGTGATTAGTCATATTAAAACGAGAACCTCAGCTGTAAATAGCAAAAGATTAGATATTACCGATTTGAGGTGTCCGTCCTGGTTCCAAAGCTGGCTGATCTAGGGTTTGTCAAAGAAACCATAATTTTTAAAACTTGGAATCTTTTAGATATAATTGGATAGAAATATAGAACTCTTCAAGGAGAGCTTTCCAATGTAGTCTTTTTCTGAAAACAGAGGAAGGAAGCTCCCAAAACAGGAAGCCCTAGTTTTCCAATTTCTTCTACATAAATTCCTGATATTGTTTCTACGGTATCTCTAAAATTACTACTCTTCTGTGTCTGACATTTTGTACTAAGGTAAACTCATTTGTCATCTTTCCAACACCACAGGTTTGACTAGAATTGGTACTTATGATACTTTTCCCAAGGTGACTTGTTTCATGATTTTTCAACATAGCAAAGTTGTACGAACTTCCACATGTCACTTTTTCACCTTCGGGGTCTTAAAATTTTACCACATAAAGTACAGCTCGTTCCCTATCTGGAACATCTTTTGAAATTTCATATCGATCTTTGTATCCCAAGATATTGCAATTCTCCCTAGGTGTCATGTTTAGGGATTAATCCTAGAAGAGGCTGGAACCCTAAATTGGAGGAATCACATCTCCCAACATATAGTGAATCTAAGGCTAAAACTTTTACACAATGTACATCAGGAATTTATCGTCAGAATTTGGAATTTTTGGCCCCTGAGACCTCTTTAGTCCCGAGATATAGCAAATGTACCAAAAATTATCAGTTTTAGTATTTAAGGGTTTTTCAGGCCTGGGGTCAAACTAGGGTTTGACTTTCCCAAAGTTTTACCCAACCAAAAATCTCGACCCATGTATCTAAACTTTGATTTTGATGAGGAGATAAATCCTATGCCGGGCTCACTAAAAAATTTCTCTTCTGTAAAAAGCCCTAATTTCCTACACCAAAAATTGAAAATGCCCGGAATCAAATTATGCTTCGACAGAAAGATGTGTCCTTCAATGGAGGTTTAGCCTAGCCTCCTTTTGCTGATGGATATGGAGAGAGACCCAAAAACTAAGAATCCCTAGCTTCTACAGCTGCATAGTGTCTTCTTCTCAGGTTAGCTTTGATACCATGTTAGATTTTTATCATTTAAGCAATATTATCTAGGATCTTATCTGATAGAATAACATGCACAGCAATCAATCACAAGAGACAGTAGACACAAGAGATTTTCCTCAGGGAAACCATAAAGGAGAAAACCCCACAACTTCCTTAGAGGTAGAATTATCACTAATTTTTTTCACTTTATTTCCACTTCAACATGTCGGCCTCACTTAACAATTACTTACCAAGGTCGACTTCTCTGGGAGAGTCTAATAACCCTAGTGCCCCTCAACTGTGGGGACTTTAACCTCCAATTAACAAGGAGGGTTAACCTCAACTCAATAGTGGGGACTATTTCCTTGACTTACAACAGAGGGTTAAACTCATTGAATTTACATGACTTTATTATATTAATGACTCTCCCGATAGGAACATCGGGGTACATCGAAATACAAATGATTCTCCTGATAGGAACATCGGGGTACAATATAAGATATACAAGTGAATACATTCCGAAGTTACAAATACATCAAATGGAACATTATTATTGGAAGAAACATCCTATATCATTTCATGATGATGTACATATTCATGGGTGTATTGATGATACTTCCTTGAGCCACTTGAAGTATTCTTGTTTTTTTGCTCATTATTTGGTTCAGATTTTAGTGGAGATTCTTCATTCACTTCTTGGATGAAAGAACACATGGATGATGATATCAATGCACATTATATATTTTTGGAGTAGAATTATGGGACATGGGATTCTCACCTATGTCATTGGAGCATATTTTATTGGTCACTTGAAGCTTGTACGCACTTGGCAAATGGTGGTCTACTTTTTTGGAGGTATAAGCACTTTCATGATTTTTTTATGAGGCACCTCCTTGATGTACATTTTTATTATGTTGTTATGTAATTTGATGATACATATTATGTACTCATGATGTTTGGAATAATTCATACAAGAAAATGGGATCCCATAACTCTATTTCCTAATGGTATGGGTTGGAGAGCACTCTTAATTGTTGGAGTGCAATACAAGCAATGGGACCTTGGGATAGTTTTTAGTCCCATTGATTTCAAATTTTTGGGGAAACAAGCAGTATGGGAGATGGATTACCCACTTAATAAAGTTATTTTAATCAGATTAGTGCATCATAAATCATGGCGGTTCCTCCCTAAAATCTTCATGGAATCTCAAAGACTCAAATTTGGGCAACTCAGTGGCAACTTCAAAGAATCATACAAAAAGAAGGTTCTTCAACACCCATGTTTTAAATTGATTTTGGAAAAGCAATATTGGGAAGGGAGGATTTTTCATGTTCAAAATTTTTTCATTGGGTCACAATTCCCTAATCAAATTTACCATATTCATGAGATTTTGTCAAATTGATGCTAAGGGTCAAATAATTGCCAAGGAGGAAAATTACTAGTCTCCTAGGTTGGGGGTGGAAGCTTTGGGATTTGGAATAAGGGGGACAATAAATGATATTTGAACATTAGAAGGGAATAAATATTTAATAAATGATATAAATAAATAAATACAAGGGAAAATCAAATTGGCAATTGATCATGAAGACACATGGAGGATGTGGGACCCACACATGCTAGATTTTCTATGCCACATGGCATCCTCCTCTTGCAATTTTGAATCCATGGGAAGCCTAAATGTTCTTGGATGAGTTATAAGGATAATACTCTTTTGCATATACATCATAAGTCTAATATGGAAGGAAATGTGACTTACATGGGAGAGGAAGAGTCATTTTAGAGCTATTGAGACACTTGGACTAGATTCCCTAACTCTATGACAACAATGATGAAGATGCTATGACACCTATGACACAAATCAGATATGAAGTCTGAAATCTAACATATTTGACATGTTAGGTATAAATAGAGAATCCAAGAGGGAGATCATGTGAGTTGGGGAAGTTCAATGGATTCCTACTCAAATTGGGGGAAGATGGAAGGCTAGAAAAGGGACACATGGAAAATCTTGAGCACACACCCTAATTTGATTTGGATTGAGTTTTTGTATGGATTGGTAACCTTAGAAGGCTTAGGATGTTTATAAAATATAGGGATCAACCAATAGAGGATATTTTGATCATTTGAGAAATTTGCATTTGTGAATTGAGAGAGCTAGTTGATGACTAGTTTCTTGCCTTAGCCAATTTCGAGGGTGAAAGATTCCCATCCAAGTTGGTGTTTGGAGAGGCCACTCAGGTATTTAATGGATATTTAATGGAGTTTTATTTCCAGGCGTAAGAAATAGGGAAGCTCATGGTTCCTTCTAGTGCATCACTTTCTCTCAACCATTTCCATTTTTTATTGCATATTCTTGCTCATGGAGATATTGCGATTTGGGTGATCTTTTGATATATTTGGGGAAGATTATAATGCACCATTATTTTATGTTCTGAATTAAATGCTCTGTATTTCAATTTTAGAATACTCTCAGTTTGAAATACTGAAATATTTCATGTAAAAATGTTAATCAACGAAGAAATAGCGTCATTTCCCCACTATCTTGTTGTAAACCAATTTGATGTTGATGGATTCGAATGGATAAGTAAACTAATGATGGTTTATGGATGACTAGACTGTTATTTATGTATTTAAATACCCAAAATATTTCATGTATAAATATTAAACAATGAAGAAACAGTGCCATTTCCCTACTACCTTGTTGTGAACCAATATAATGTTGATAGATTCAAATGGATAAATGAAATACTAATGTTTTATGGTTGAATGGACTGTTATTGATGGATTATATGAGTTTAATATTTAGTACATAATCATTTGGATTTATTTTGTTGAGTTTCATAGCATTTGGAGAAGTTTTCCCATCATTTTCCCCAAGGTTGAAACTAGTCTGTTTGCATCTGATTTTAAGGAGTTATAGAAGACATTAAAAGTTGAATTGTGATGCATACAAGTTCATATTGACATAATTTACATGTCCCATGCTTCCATTCATAAATTGGAGTTGGCTTGAGTCCATTTGGGAAGCCATTTTCAGTATTCATTGTGGGGGGATTAGAACCCCAAATTACTAGCCACAACTCCTACCTCGACCAGAATCTTAAAGAAGTTTGCAGAAGCCTTTAGAGGGTAATAAGGATTACCTAAAAATAATATTCAAACCTTAATATCATTCATATACATTATATTAATATTTGGGATCATTTGGACCAATTTGGAGACCTAGACATCAAAACTAGTCAAAGGTTGAAATAGGGGACAAAAGTGAAAAAAATGGTCATTTAAAAAAAATCAAAAAAGGGACATTAAACAAGGGCATAGCCCTCAACCCCATGGTCAACATTGAGAACTAATATGTAACACCCTCCATTTCATACCCCAATGTGGAGCCACATGTCACTACAATATGCCAACACATAAGCCAAATCACAGCACAATAATACAATGTCACTGCAAAGTCACAATGAACCACCCAATATTCAAACAGGGCAACATTAACGTCAAAAGGGGAGAGGACCACAGGATTGACCCTTGGACCTTTGTACTGGAACCACAACAACTTCACCATTGGGCCAAAGTTCATTTTTTGGGTGGCTAATAGTGGATACGTATTAAATGTTGCAGGCATATATCAAGGCTCCAAAAACTGTCACATGGCCTCCAAAAACCATGCCCATTTTGGTTTAAAACCCCTAATTTTGAGCCACGAGAACAAGGTACAAAAAAAATGTGCACAGACTTCTAGGTAAAGAATAGGCACGGTTCTTGAGGCAACGTACAACCATTAATGGGCATAGATCCCAATGTGGAAATATGTATTGTTTTGTCTTTTGTGCAAGGAAAGTTTCTTGATGTGTGTGTCAAAGGAGGCCTAAGGAAAACCTAGTCGATTTTATACTCATTTTTCTCGAAATTTTGAGAGGATCGCAGTGGTTCTATATGCTTTTGTTGATGACTAAAAAAATAGAAGTGGTTCCAGAAACCCATTTATGTAAGCTTTGAAGACTTAATAAAGATCGTCCTTCCCATTGGAAGTGGCTAGAGACGTAGCTTGGGAGGGGTGAACTCTATTATCAGTTCTTGTATTTCAAATTAATTGTTTGCATATTGTTTATTTGCTTGTGTGTGTGTTTAAGCATTTAAATTTTAGTTTTAAGCATGTTTATGAGTTATTAACATACAAATGTCACATGTAATTTTTAATGGTTTAAAATGATCCTAAAATTCCAAATCAGTTTAATTTCAATTGGTGAGAGACATGGTATAGTGCATGATTCGAAAAGGATAGTGCTTTTGAGTTTACATGTAAGTTAAGTTAACCTTCAAACTAATGTTTTGATGCCTTTGATACAAGCACAACAAATAATTTTAACTTCTTTGATGCATCGCCATGTTAAATTTTAAGGGAATTGATGCTATTGTGAATGTGAGTTTTAACATTTTGTTGTTTTTTAATTAATTTAATAAATTTAGTGAAATCCCAGTGCTAGTAACTACATTTGAAAAGAACTCATCGAGTTCATTTTGGCACTGTCAAGACTCGGATTTGAATTTCAAAAGTTGTGTTGGATTCATAATGAGGATGTCATCAAATATGGCCTATTTTGTTGGATAAAAACTCACTTTCACCGATCCCAAAATTACGCACAAAATCATTTTTAATAGAAGTCAAGGCCTCTGTTGGTGAAAATATTAAACAATTTATAACATATATATCCAATCATTTAATTGTCAACCCGGAGAGAGCATAAACTTGTGAGGTAAAAAAAATATATATGCAGGGGCAGAGTATTGCTAACTTAATCTAAGTGGCTGAAATTGAAGCTAATCTATGAAAACGGGAAATTGTATGGAAATAAATCTAATTGCAGAAAACATGAAGTTGCATAAAATAAAATAATATAAAGTAATCAACATTAACTGGTGAGCTCACATAAAATCAATACTATCAATTCATAAGAAAGACATAACATAATATCTATATTAACAATTCATGAGAAATAAATTCAAACTAACATAAGAGAGTTAAAGGATGTGCATGAAGCATCATCTCCATTACCTAACAATTATCTATTCTATGACTAACTCTGAACTATTATCTACTCCCAAACCACTAGAGAGGCCTCTAACCAAAATGAGGAGAGAGCTCTCCTATTTATACATGAATTCAAGATAACTAGTCATAATTATAGATCCACTGTTCTCTCAACTTATCCCTCAAAATCCTCAACAAATCTACAACTCACCCCTCAAAATTCTCAACAAATATACAACTCATCCCTCAAAATTGTCCAACAAATATTGGATGAGATATTCTCTCCACATTTCCATGATCTTCTCCTTGAAGTTAGCTCACATCTAGAAGATGAAATTCGAATCTAAGGCTAGGTGGTCACTTTTGAGCTTGTTAAAGTCTTCAAATACACCTGTAAGCATCACCAAACTCATCCAACTTTAAAGTATAATGAAAATATGTTATTTTTCTCAATAATTAACCACAAATTCACTCAAAATACTCAAAAATAAATGATTTGGAAAATGGTAATATAAACCCATATTTATTATGAAAGTGGTGAATATTAATGGTTTTATGGAAGGATAAGATAGGAATAAGGTGACAAATGGTAAATGAAAGGTGAATAAAATGTGGTATTTTTGCGGCTCAACATTCCCCCCAACTTGACTGGTTGCATTTCTCATGCAACTATGCATTGATTCTCTTTAAAACTTTTGGCTTTGTAGCTGGGCTTTACATGATGATGGTATGTAACAGTAAATCATTCCATGATGTAAAATGCATGAGTGGCAACAATTTTTTCTTTTTCTTTTTCTCTTTTTTATATATATTTGTGGCTAGTTCTTGTGTGACAACCATAACAAATGTTTGTTCTTGTGGTAACAACATTCATTTTTTACTTGTATTTTTGCTGCAATACATAAGATTTTTTTAAAAGTATACATGAATTGGAAATGATGAACCATCAATATATATTAGAAATCCTTTTCTTCATATTATGAATCAAGCCAAGATATATAGAAATGTGTAACAAAGCATAGTTTGGGAAAGACATGTTATTTAATGGTAAATGAGATGACGAATAGGTAAAATGGTAATGAATAACCCCCCCGCCCCCAACTTAAGATGTATTAGGTTTATAAAAAGGAGAAAGGGAATGTAGTGAGGGAATTTTCCAAATTCATTCATTTTCTAGCATTTAAGGAATTACATGGTTAAATATTAGAAAACAACATACCTCCACTTGCCCAAAAAGTTGATGAACTTATGTAATAGATAGTGGTTGTTGCTGCTGCTGGATCATAGAATGTGAAGTGAAGGAACTGAACTGCTGCTTGGTTGGATGAAGTAAAATATGAGAACTGAAATTATAACTATGGTACTCTGATATGGCTAAAGTATGCTGCTGTAAAACTGCTGATGGAGTCATGCAAAGTATATAGTATTCACCTGCTACAAAACCCGATGGTACAATTCTTACCATGCAAATAAATGTGTCGATGTAACACATGGAAAGAATTCATTGGATTATTGACCATTGATGAATGTCGTTAACCAATGCAAGGCAATCTCACCATTGATGTCAATGAGTTCCAAGGTACCTAAGTACATCTTGCGAAGTGCAAATAGATGAGTTGATGTCGAGCCACTTGCAAAATCTAATGATCAAGGGACATTGATGTATTCCCACGATTGTCAATGAGAGAATTTGCCATTAAGGCATGCAAGCCTCAAGGTACTAAAAATGAACTCTAGTCTCTATCCTAGATAGTGTACTGAGGTCGATGGGTTAAGACTTGTTGAAAGGTGGGCCTTAAGGAATCCCACATCAGTCAACACGAGTTGTACATAATGAGTGGTAGGACTATAGATGAAAGATATCACAGTCAAACAGTTTTTATGGCAGGGATAACAAAGTAATGTATTCATGGAAAGGAAGCTGAATGGTTTTATTCAAAAGGAAAAAGATAAACTAAAAATGTGTGTGACTCAGAAAGGTAGACATGTGGGAAATCATGATGTATAAGGAAGTGAAAAAGTAGACTCTAACATGGATGAAAAATAATATTGGAAATAAAAAGGGTAAGTAATCATAACATGGCATAATTGGTCTCTGAAAGGATTCTTTGTTGCAGCAAATTGTAATGTCCCCTTTTTGGAATTTTATTAAAATGCCCAATTTTCCAATTTTTTCACAATTTTGGCTCTTGACTAGTTTTAGTGTCTTGTTCTCCAAATCAGCCCAGTTGCTCCCAAATATTCAGAGAAGGTGTATGAATGATATAATAACTTAATTATTATGTTAAAGGATGTATTATGGTCCTCTAATCAGTTCTGAAATTCTATATCAAATTCTGAATAAGATAGATGAATTTACTAGCAATTTTGGGGCTCAAATCCCTCCAGGGTAATTGTCGGAATGGCTTCCCAAATGTACATAAACTCACTAAAATTATCAAATTGAATCAGGGGATGCATAGAATAAATTATTAGAGACTCATGTGCAGAACCAATTGAACACCCATGGTTTTTATCACGTCCTTCAATCAGATATAAAAAACTAGTTTTGGACCCTTGGGGAAATGAGATGTAGTTTGCCTCAAATGTTATGAAATTAGATCCAATTTACACAAATTATCAATTACATACCATGAAACCCATAATATCGTTTAATGATATTTCATTCATTCATAAATCATCAATGGTGCACACATATATTTGATTCCATCAAGATTGCAGGAGTTTACAACAAGGTATTGGGGAAATGGCAATGTTTCCTCAATATTGGACAATAATACTTGAGATATCTTGGATTTTCAACCTGAGATATTTCTAAACTTAAATAACAGATAATTTACATTAGAATACAAAATACTGGAGCAAGAGAATCTCCCTCAAAGAGATGAATAGCTCACCAAACGCGCCTCACTCCATAGAGCTTAAATATGGTGAGAAAACTTGAGATGAATGGAAGAACAAGCTGATGTTGAGATGTCCATGAAATTTATGTAGGTTTCACCTGAAAATAATAATCCATTGAAGCTCCATGAAATACCTGAGTGGCCTTTCCAAACTCCAACTAGGATGGGAATCTTTCACCCTCGAAATTGGATTAAGTAAGAAAAGTAGTCATCCACTAGCTCTCATAATTCACAAATGATAAAAAAAGTATTCTCATGGCTGATCCTTGTATTTTATAAAAATTATTAGCATTCTAAGGTTCCAAATCCATCCATAAACCAAATCCAATTCGAATTGGTGTGGCTTCTCATTCTATGCCATGTGGCCTCTCTCTTCACCTTCCCTCTTCTCCCAAATTTGAGTAGGAGCCTCTTGGCCTTCTCCAACTCCCAAATTCGACCTATAAGATGCTATATTCAGTCCTCAAATGTCATTATGTTAGTACGTCATCCTCCATATCTGAATTTTGTCATAACTGTCATAGAATCTCCATCATTGGTGTCATAGATGTCATAAATGTAAGGGGAATCTAGCCAAGTGTCCATGAAACTCCTATTTGGCTCTTCCTCTCCCATGTAAGTTACAATTCATCGCAAATTAGACCTATGAAGTATATGGAAAATTATATTAACCTAATAATCCTTCCCAAAACATTATTCTTCCCATAGATTCGAAATTACAAGAGGAAGATGCCATTTAACATAGGAATTCTAGCTTGAGTGGGCCCCATAGTCTCCATGTGTCTCCATTCTCCATAGCCATTTCAATTTTCTCTTTTATTTATTTAATAAGATACATTATTAAATATTTATCCTCTTCTAATGTCTAAACATCATTTATTATCCCCATTATTCCAAATCTCAAAGCTTCCACCCCCAACCTAGGAAACTAGTGATTTTCCTCCTTGGCAATTATTTGAATTTTAGCATCCCTTTGACAACTTTTATGAACATGGAAAATTTTATTTGGCCATTGTGACCCAACGAAAAATTTGGGACATTACAAATCCTCCCTTCCCAATATTGCTTGTCCTCAAGCAATTTCAAACGTGGTTGTTGAAGAACCTGCTTTTTGTATGATTCTTTGAAGTTGCCACTGAGCTACCCACCTTGAGTCTTTGAATTTCCATTAATATTTCAGAGAGGAACCACCATGCTTGCTGCTGCACTACTCTGATTAACATCACCTTATTAAATGGGGAATCCATCTCCCATACTTCTTGTTTCCAAAATAATTTGAAATCAATGGGACTAAAAATTATCCCAAGGTCCCATTGCTTGCATTGCACTCCAACAATTAAGAGTTCTCTCCAACCCATACCATTTGGAAAGAGAATTTTTGGATCCCATTTTCTTGTATGAATTCTTCCAAACATCATGAGTGCATAATATATATCATCAAAGTTTATAACAACATAATAAGAATGTACATCAAGGAGGTGTCTCACCAAGAAATCATGAAAGTGGTTATACCTACCAATGAGTAGACTACCATTTTCCAAGTACATACATGCTTCAAGTGACCAATCAAATATGCTCCAATGACATAGGTGAGTATCCCATGTCCTATGATTTTGCTCCAAAAGGAAGTTATATGCATCAAAATATTCAGCCATGTATTATTTCATCCAAGAAGTGAATGAAGAATCTCCACTCAAATTTGAACCAAATAGTGAGCAACAAAAACAAGGAGACTTCGAATGACTCAAAGAAGTCTTACCCATACATCCATGAATGAGTGAATCATAAAGATATAACAATGTATGTGTCTGGTAACAAAAATTTTCTCCTTTCATAAGTCTATTCACCCTAGTGTTGGATGAAGTTCTTCCAGCATCAAATGAACAAAGTGTTGAGCAATAAAAACCATGAGTCTTAAAGTGACTCAAATGCATATCATAGGTGCATCCATGTAGATGTGCATCATAAGAAAGTAACAAGGAATGTTGCTACAAATGGGAATAAGAATGTGATCCAAATGATATGTAATGTGCATCAATATAATCATCCATGTGTTCTTTCATCCAATAAGTGAATGGAGAACCTCCACCAAAATCTGAACAAAATAAGGAGCAAGGAAAACATGAAGACTTCAAGTGGCTCAAAGAAGTCTCATCAATACACTCATGAGTATGTATATCATCATGTAACATCAGAGGATGTTGCTTCCAATAATAATTTTCTTCAATCATATAACTCTTCACCCAAGTGTGGGATGAAGTTCCTCCAACTTCAAATAGACTAGGAAAGGAGCAAGGAAAGTCACAAGCTCAAAGTGACTCAAGTGAACATCATAGGTGCACCCATGTAGATGTGTATAATCATAATGTAAACAAGGATTCTGTTGCAAGTGTAAATAATATGGTTCTCTAATAATTTCATCACCAAAATGAGAAATAGAATGTCCATGCTCTTCATGTGGCACCATCAAAAAGAAACCTTTCACCCATACTTCATTAGGATGACTACTGCAAAATTTAGAAGTGTAGGATGTAGGAGAAAGAACAAACTCACCCAAATGATCAGTAAGTGCAAAATTGTCATAATGTGAAGGATCCATAGGGGTAGGATTATGGAGCTCCTTCAAGAGTGTGAAACCTTTGTCATAGATTGGTTCCAATGTAGAGGAATCATGCTCTTCTTTAAAAATTGCATACCCTTTATCAAGAGACAATTCAAGTTCCTCTTCCACCACATCAAGTGTTTGGATATATTCAAGTACATCTTCAAATACATCAAGTAAATTCAAATTTCCAAATTTCTCATGATCCACCAGGTCATGAGAATCCTCCAAACAATCTACAATTTGACAATCTAAAACATAAGAGGAAAAACAAGTGTCTTGTAACTTTTCAAGAAGTTGCTCATTTTGAATTGTGACCTTATGAACTTCATTATTCTTCAAGTAGGATTAATGTAACCATTCACTAAGCTCAATGACATATTTTCTATCAAAAATCAAAGACATGAAATTACCTTTGATGTTGCACATTTCTCTTTGGATCTTCTCGATGTCTTCAAGGAAGGATGGCTCCTCCAAGGAAGTAGCTCTCCAACAAGAATTTGATACCAATGCTTGAGTGTCATGGAGTATGTTAAGGGACTTTTGGATCGTATTTTCATTCATCTTTAAGGACCCTTCAATAAAATGAGGCTCTTTCAAATGAACCTCCTCATATTCTTCCTTCTTGCTTGGACCAACTTCATTAAGCTGAAGTGGTGATGGGGAAGTTGATCGTGTTTCTTCTTCAACTGCTACAAGGTATTCATTTTCATGTTTAATGGAATTTTGGCTTGCAACAACATTTTTAAATCTGATCTCTATGTCACCAACATATATTTTTGAGCACCCATCAGTAGGTACTCCTTCATAGTTCAAGCATCCATCAGTAGATGCTCTTTGGTCCATGTCCATAGTAGAATTTGTTTCAGAATGATATTCAATAGTTTCAAGGTACTCTTCTTCCTTCTCAAGTGATGTTTCCTCATATTTTTCAAAGTAATTTGGGATTGAATTTCTATCCTTGTCATGTACTACTTCTTCTACTCCACCTATTTCAGAACTAGGTGGTTCATGGGTCTCCTCCTTTTGCTCCTTCAAACAAGCTGATGCATTTTTCTCCTTCATTTTCTTAAATTCAATATATGTTCTCCAACTTTGGATAGAAAAAAATTTGAATCCTTTCGTAATGTTATTGGTCATGTCTTAAAATATAGGTTCCATTATTTTTATTATCTCCTCACCATCATATGAGGTTCCCTTTTCATCCCTAGTCATAGTTTCCAAAAAAAATTGTCTTCTTCTCCTACTTTTTTTTTCCTCTTCAACAAAAGAAATTTTTGTTTCAATATATAATGGTGGTCCATGAAATATTGTACTCATAAATATAAGACCACATTAGGTTCCAATATCATGCTCTGATAGCACTGTAATGTCCCCTTTTTGAAATTTTATTAAAATGCCCAATTTTCCTATTTTTTCACAATTTTAGCTCTTGACTAGTTTTAGTGTCTTGGTCTCCAAATCATCCAAATTTCTCCCAAATATTCAGAGAAGGTGTATGAATGATGTAATAAACTAATTATTATTCTCAAGGATGTATTATGGTCCTCTAATCAGTTCTGAAATTCTATATCAAATTCTGAATAAGATAGAATCTTAATTTACTAGCAATTTTGGGGCTCAAATCTCTCTCGGGTAATTACCGGAATGGATTCCAAAATGTACATAAAATCACTCAAATTATCAAATTTAAGAAGGGGATGTGTAGAATAAATTATCATAGACTCACATGCAGAACCAATCGAACTCCTATGGTTGTTATCACTTCCTTCAATCAGATATAAAAAACTAGTTTTGGACCCTTGGGGAAATGAGATGTAGTTTGCCCCAAATGCTATGAAATTCAACCCAATGGCCACAAATTCTCAGTTACAGGCCATGAAACCCATAATATACTTTAATTATAGTTAATTCATTCATAAACCATCAATGGTGCACACATATATTTGATTCCATCAATATTGCAAGAGTTTACAACAAGGTATTGGGGAAATGGCAATGTTTCCTCAATATTGTACAATAATACTTGAGATATCTTGTATTTTTGACCTGATATATTTCTAAACTTAAATAACAGAGCATTTACATCAGAATACAAAATACTGGAGCAAGGGAAGCTCCCTCAAAGAGATGAATAGCTCACCAAGTGCGCCTCACTCCATAGAGCTGAAATATGGTGAGAAAACTTGAGATGAATGGAAGAACAAGCTGATGTTGATATGTCCATGAAATTCATGTAGCTTGCACCTCAAAATAAGACTCCATTAAATCTCCATGAAAGACCTGAGTGGCATTTCCAAACACCAACTAGGATGGGAATCTTTCACCCTCAAAATTGGCTTAAGTAAGAAAATTAGTCATCCACTAGCTCTCACAATTCACAAATGATAATTTCACAAATGATCAAAATATTCTTCTCATGGCTGATCCCTGTATTTTATAAAAATTATTAGTATTATAAGGTTCCAAATCCATCCATAAACCAAATCCATGTCGAATTGGTGTGGCTTCTCGCTCTATGCCATGTGGCCTCTCTCTTCACCTTCCCTCTTCTCCCAAATTTGAGTAGGAGCCTCTTGGCCTTCTCCAACTCCCAAATTCAACCTCTAAGATGATATATTCAGTAGTGACATGTCATTATGTCAGTATGTCAGCCTTCATATCTGAATTTTTTCATAACTGTCATAGAATCTCTATCATTGGTATCATAAATGTCATAAATGTAAGGGGAGTCTATCCAAGTGTCCATGAAAATCCCATTTGGCTCTTCCTCTCCCATGTAAGTTACAATTCATCCCAAATTCAACCTATGAAATATATGGACAAGTATATTAACCTCATAATCCATCCCAAAACATTAGGCTTCCCATAGATTCAAAATTACAAGAGGAGGATGCCATTTAACATAGGAATTCTAGCTTGAGTGGGCCCCATAGTCTCCATGTGTCTCCATTCTCCATAGCCATTTCAATTTTATCTTTTATTTATTTGATAAGCTACATTATTAAATATTTATCCTATTCTAATTTCTAAACATCATTTATTATTCCCATTATTCCAAATCTCAAAGCTTCCACCCCCATCCTAGGAAACTAGTGATTTTCCTCCTTGGCAATTATTTGACTTTTAGCATCCCTTTGACAACTTTCATGAATATGGAAAATGTGATTTGGCCATTGTGACCCAATGAAAAACTTGCGACATTCCAAAAATTTCATGACATACATAAGGGAAACTCAACTCCTTGAAGATTTCAATGAAACATTTTTTTCTGAAAACTTTCTACGATTCTGGAAATTATTTCTGCATGTCATTCATTCGTCCTTGAATCTGCAAAAGGTTAGCATTTTCCTGCAACAAACTTGTTAGAGCATTGAAAATACATGAAATTATGTGCTTAATCAAAAGTTAAAGTGAATAAATAAAAATTCTCTTATACCTAAAAGAAGCAACGTTTCTTGTCAAAACCTGTTTCTGAGTGGCTTGTAAAAAACTAGTTAGCACAACAATCATAAAATTTTGAAAGAATTCTAAGTTTGTTTAAAATTTAAAATTTTATGATTTTATTTATTAACTAATACTTTTTAAGATAAGTGTGTCTTTATGTAATGATTGTGCAATAGGGAGAGAGGGTCGACCCTTTTAGTGGTCGACCCCTCTAAAAGGAGACTATCTTAATGGTCTAGATTAGAGAAGAGTGTGCAAACAATCGACAGGTTTGGCAGTTTGAAACAAACACCCACCTCCCCCAAAAGGAAGATGTGCCAGGTCCCACTGTGCAAAAATAAAAGTTAAGGAGAAGGCTTAGCTGCGACAGCAACTGCCTTTGATTTCAAAGAAGATGAACATAATTCGATTTAGAATTTTTGTATCGAGCTTTAATATTGTCAAAATTTCTTTCAATTAGTGGAGGATTATCAAGTTATATCCAATAAACCAATAAAAAAAATTATTTAATAAATCATTATTAAATAATACAATCTTCATAAAAAAATTTCATTTTAGTTTATCTAATAAAAATGACATTATCATTAAAATAAATAAATATTAGAATTCTATATAAAAAACTTTTAAACAATAAGGACTTGGTGATTATGATGATTTCTTAAAGAATTGTATATCAAAAATTTTAATTTGAAGAAATTATCAAATTTTACGGAGTCTTTACTTCAAAAAAGAAAATTACTATTTTTTCTAAACTTCTAATCTTTATTTATCTTGTTGCACATTCAAATTTATAATAAGGATGCCAAATAACATATGAATTTTGATTGGTTAAAGCCAGCCTATATCCAAGTTTGTGTGATTTAATTTTCCATGTTCTAAAGCTCTTTTTTCTTGCAAATTTTTATCACATATAGTTTGCCATCTATATTGGGCTTAGGGTGTGATGAATCTAAATTGATGCCATGTAGCCACAAAGTTCCAAGTTGTCTGTCCATAGTGTATTTTTTCACTAGCTAGTGTATTTTTCAATGGAACCAATGGGTAAGCATTGATGTCACTTAAAATGATTTTCAAATTTAAAAATATTCATTTTATTTTAAAATGTAGAAGAAATTTGTGTGATAAATTATTTTAAAAACATGAAAATATTGACAATGAATTGTACATAAAGTACTTTTAGTAGCTAGTTTTCCAAGATTGAGGTCCATCTCCATTACTTTATGTCTCCACATTTAGTCCAAACTCTTCATATAGCTCCTCTTCCTTAAATCAAACCAAACCTAATTATCATTTCACCATAAACCAATCTATAATCAAAATGATAAAAAAATTCACCAAAATTGAATTCAAATTAGCACTCTTAAAGAAGCACCAATATTGAACAAAAATTTTCACCCAAAATAAGAGCATGTTTTGGATTCCCTTTAACTAATAATAATGATTTTATAGAAAGAAACCATTTTTCTAACTATAGTTCTATACTAAAGTTGTTTACACAAGTTTTTCCACATTATTGAATTAGAGGTTGCCCACACCATCTTTTATCTTTTGGTATTATTGTGCTCACACTTTATACCTGATGGAACGAAAGAGTTAGATAGCACGGTTAAAGTAGGTATTATTTTGTTTTTCTTCTCCATAGGTTCTAGACTTGTAAGTGACATAATGCTCTTGTGAAGCCCTTTGTAATAAATGTTGTGAATGATGAGTTGACCATACCTTGATTCAGTTTGAATATCAGGTATTGGAATTTTCTGTGGAGTAGCCCTCTAACAAATGGTGAACCACATTTTTAAAAAAATAGTGAACTAGTTCTTCCATCATTATCAAACTTTATAGGTAGAATGTGACTTGTCTGAGATCAATTAAATTCCACGTAACATCAGTGAGATCATCCCATCCGAGAATATACATTACCCAAAGTTTCTTATTGGGAATTTCATTTTGACTGTCTGGCATCAAGGAATAGTCCGGGTGATTTCGTGCACAGTAAAACTGATAAATGAGAATCGTGTGACGATTTCTCGATGAAATTGTGATTAAAATCATAATTTCACGTTGAAATGGAGTATTTTGAATTCCCTTATCACCAAATTCATGAATGAAAAGAGATACAGTTCTAGACATTTTTTTCTCATAGGTGAATATAAATATAAATCACATTTATATTCTCCGACGATCTATGGTATTGGGTGCATGCACCCTCTCACTATATTACAGGTTCAGCAAGATCAGCAACAAGTTTGACCAATACATTGAAATTAGTACCATGTTTAATGCAGACATTAATAACACGTTCCAGTAAATCTATCAAACATGACTCCATTACACGAAATAATTTTAACACAAACAAACCAACAAACAATGTCTGAAGAATATCTTGCTCTCCAAACCAATTGAGTCTTCGTCACGCACAAGCTTAGGATAGTCCTACATGTAGACACAAACAAACGGTTCTTTATAGAATTATAACACAGAGGTGCGCCTCTTTATGCCCGGGGCTTGCAACTCAATTGTTTATTTAGTAAAGCAAGTTGTGGCTACGCATATATAAGCCGGCGATGGTTTTCCTTCAGGTCCAGTTAGTGAACGGACTTCCAGTGAATGAATTAACGGACTGCGGTAAACTATTCCACTCAAATGATGATTGGTGACTGAGGGTTGCTGGGCTGGTGGGGATGGGATCATGGCTTGGATACTTGGCTCGGAGTTGGGATGGAACTAACTGAGATCGACCGAATGATACCAATCTCTCCAATAAGTAGATAGTTAACTTGGACTAATGCAATAAAGTGTATCTGAATGGGGGAAGGCAGTCCATCAAAAATACCAACTCACTACATGGGTGGGATACCCCAAAAAACGAACAACGGGTACAGTGGGGTCCTATTCAATGCAATGGCCACTTGGGAACAATAAGCAAAGTAAGGGTATTGGTCTTGACCAGCTATCGAGTAAAAAAAACTTCGAACTGAATGTGGAAATGAAACCAGGTTGAACACAGTGTCTAGTCGAAAAGGGAAATCCCCCAAACCCTGCTTGCTCGGAGCTGCACCGGGATATGGATTGATTTTGGGTTTATATATATCCTCGCACACGCTTCGTTTTATTTATTCTTCCAGTAGAAATTTCCACGATCTTTTTTTGCATATCATTTGTAATCCAAATTTGGAAATGGATTTCATGCAAAGATTTACCAATCGAAAAAATGAATTTGAAAATTAGTAGCATATCAAAATATTATTCGAAGCCGTTATATAAATTTGACTATTTTATCAAAACAATCGATCCTAGTGACTACGTTCCTTGTAATATAAATTTGACTATTTCATGCGCTCAAGACTGCTCCTAGCATGGCATCTATAGCATTTGAGGTTTGTGGTAAGATTACCTTTGATGCATAACTTCCCACCAATCAAGCATTAGCAAGACTACATCACATCTGGTCGTGTGAACGGAAATTCAAAAAAGAAAATAAGGGCTAGTCTGGTGAACCCGCCCTCGCTCAAGATATCGGGATTCAGAACACATCACATTATATGCACTGAGCCATGCACAGAGGGATGGAGGAGGGATACACACAGGTTGCAAAGAAAATAAGGGCTAGTCTGGTGAACCCGCCCTCCCTCAAGATATCGGGATTCAGAAGACATCACATTATATGCACTGAGCCATGCACCAAGGGATGGAGGAGGGATACACACAGGTTGCAAAGAGAGTGCGCACCGTCAACAATTACTGCCACTGTTCAATGTAGAGTTCACTAATCATACAACAAAAATTCTCGTTCTCTCTTGATGGATGCTATAGATTCTAGATAGAGACACGGGATCATACACTCCACATACCAAAACCATAGATCGCAATCCTCATGCAGAGAGGTCACAACCTTCATAAAAACACTCCAACATTCATGTCGAAAGATCCAGATTCTTACGCCAGTCTTCAACGAAAACACATCGTTACAGCATATCTTTAATAGCTCCACTTAACTAGACAAATGTGATGCTATGAAGAAGGGCAGTTTGGTTGTTGCGATTATATAGGGATAGGAATTCCCTCAGATAGGAATAATGAATTGGAAAGGAACCTTACCTTGGAATAATCTGGAGAGAATCCCTTGTCGATAGATGTATTTCATTCAAGCGGCGAAATGCCAAAAGAAATGGAATTTGGTTGCAAAGAGAGGATCTTGTAGATCAATCTGTACCACGATTATGATTTGAAACCGCCACGATATCGTAGAATCATGATTTGAAACCGCCATGAGGGATCCATCCACGCGTTATGTGGATTCACGCGACTTCATATTTGCATCAGAAGACCCGTACTGACGGGGATATCGCAGCAGATTAACAGTTTCTTTAAAATGGTGCAGAACCTGAATTTACTAGCCATCGCCAGAAGCATTTGAACTGGTCAGTACACACGAATCTATTACTAAAGGATGAAAGTTAGCGATAAAATCGTTGCTATTACACATGAAGGGCTATTTGTAGGTTCAATTTAGAGGCTAAAAGGCTCTGCGTTTGCAGCTTTCTGATGGAAAACCGAACACACTGTTTAATTTATTTTATAATTTTTATTTTAACATATATATGTATATACAATTTTAAAGTTTATTTGTTTATGCTAGATTTGTTTTTTTAAGTTTTATTATACATATACTAAAAAATGTATTCTTTTAAAATATATATATTAAAATGTTTGTTAAAAATTTTCATTTTATTGCTATATTCATAGTTGTATAATAATATATATATTTAAAGAGTTAAAATTAGAAAACTTAACAAGGAAACATAATATATGTATGGTTAATTTTTAATTTTAAATAAGTTCTAGAATATAACACCTTTAAATTTTATTAATGTTATATTTTATTAAATTTTATTAATATTAAATTTTATTATATATATGTTGTTAATATTTTTAAGTACTCTTAGATATTTCTAACAGAATTGAAGGGGAGATTTTTATTTTATTTAGGTCTATATGAAAAACTAAATTAAACAAAGAAACATATTAAACT
Organism: Pseudotsuga menziesii; assembly: GCA_001517045.1. NCBI lineage: Eukaryota > Viridiplantae > Streptophyta > Pinopsida > Pinales > Pinaceae > Pseudotsuga > Pseudotsuga menziesii. Next base: position 731,176 of record LPNX010783182.1, on the reverse strand, counting down.
AAAACAAAAAACTATATAATTTTTTATTTGTTTGTTAATTAATTTATTTTATTTTTTAATTGTTTATTAAAAGAAACTCACGTTTAATTGATTTTTTATTTCTATTATAAAAATTAAAATAAATGAAAATTCAAAAGAACAAAATTTTAGTTGTTTTTTTTTATAAATATTTTTAGATTTATAATCAATTTTTAATTCCTAATAAAATTAGAAACAGAAAAATAAATGAAAATTTTAGTAAATAAAAACATTGAAGCAAATTAAAGTAACCTACACGCTAATGTTAAATTAGAAATAGAAACTAAAATCTACCTACTCTATTCTAATTGAAATTTACAATCATTTAGGTGTAGTGAAATTTCCAGTGGAACCATACATCTAAAAGAAGTAAACCAAAATTATCTTTTAATTTTGAAAAACCAAACTTAGAATATACAATAATATAAAAAATTAAATGTTAAAAATATGAATTAATAAAATAAAAGCGAAAACAAAATCGATCTAACCTAGTACTTACTTGGATTCATTGTTCGATGTAGCTTTCGATTGCATGATGATCACCCGAGATTTCTTCTTCATCCTCTTCAATCTCTAGTTCGAACAGGTGTTCTTCATCTCATATGCATGATTCTTCAGATGTCAATTCTTCCTTGTTTGCTTCACGAGGATTAATTACATCTTTGGTTGTTATCAAGATCTCCTCTTCGTGAGAAGAGGAGATCCCGACTTTTGCTAGGATCTGAGTGAGCTGCTTTAGGATTATGCTCATCATAAAATCATTTCACTGTAATCAAATAAAGTATTAAAAAAAAACGAGTACATGACAAGCACAAAAAAGTAGCACAAATGAGTGCAAAAACAGAAATAAAAAGGGTGCACAAAAAAAATCGGTACAAAACAAAAAATGAACAGATACAAAGTTAGAAGCAAGTTAGTATGAAATAAAGGCGCCCAAAAATGAAAACAATCCAAACTTTACACTACAAAACTGTAAAAGAAAACTTGCATAAAAACAAACTTGCATTTGCAGAAAAAAGAAAACACTTTGCAAAAAAATAAAGACACTTGCGAAAACAAAGGAACGGCAAGGCTTTAGGGCACCCCACTATAGTGGATGCGCCCTGCTATTACACCACGGAAATCCCAAAAATTCCGTAGTGAATTCGTCCTTGTGTCTTACCGTTTTTCCCTCCCCCTTGTTGTGTAATGTAAAAGTAATATATATATCTATCTAGACTCTAATCCCTTTTAGCACCTCCCTTGCAACAGCGCCAAAATGTTGATGAAAATATTAAACAATTTATAACATATATATCCAATGATTTAATTGTCAATACTGAGAGAGCATAAACTTGTGAGGTACAAACAAAATATATGCAGGGGTAGAGTATTTCTAACTTAATCTAAGTGGCTGAAATTGAAGCTAATCTATGAAAACAGGAAATTGTATGGAAATAAATCTAATTGCAGAAAACATGAAATTGAATAAAATAAAATGATATAAAGCAATCAACATTAACTGGTGAGCTCACATAAAATCAATACTATCAATTCATAAGCAAGACATAACTGAAAATCTATATTAACAATTCATAAGAAAGAAATTCAAACTAACATAAGAGAGTCAAAAGATGTGCATGAAGCATCATCTCCATTACATAACAATCAAGAATCTATTCTATGACTAACTTTGAATTATTCTCTACTCCCAAACCACTAGAGAGGCCTCTAACCAAAATGAGGATGGAGCCCTCCTATTTATACATGAATTCAAGAATACTGATCATAATTACAGATCCACTATTCTCTCAACTTATCCCTCAAAATCCTCAACAAACCTAACTCATCCCTCAAATTTCTCAATAAATATACAACTCATCCCTCAAAATTCTCCAACAAATATTGGATGAGATATTCTCTTCACATTTCCATGATCTTCTCCTTGAAGTTAAGTCACATGTAGAAGATGAAATTCGAATCTGAGGCTAGGAGGTCACTTTTGAGCTTGTTAAAGTCTTCAAATACACCTATAAGCATCACCAAACTCATCCAAATTTAAAGTATAATGAAAATATGTTATTTTTCTCAATAATTAACCACAAATTCACTCAAAATAATCAAAAATAAATGATTTGAAAAATTGTAATATAAACCCATATTTATTATGAAAGTGGTGAATATTAATGGTTTTATGGAAGGATAAAATAGGAATAAGGTGACAAATGGTATATGAAAGGTGAATAACATGTGGTCTTTTTGCGGCTCAACAGCCTCATTCTTGTGACTAATTTACTCAAATTTAAATATTTCAGCTTCCATGATATCTATGTTATATAGTATTTGTATGCGCTATGGGTAATTGACACTAACCACCACTAATTAAGAAATCTCAATCCCTGAACTAAGCCAATTGATCATCTAGTGCATCTCATGCCTAACATCTAGCAAAAGATTGAGTCATTTTTTAAACCAACCCTAAGTCAACCAGTGAATAATAAATATCATATAGGTATGATCAGAGCTGAGACAAGGACTTAATATGAGTTAAAACCACTTACGTCATGAAATATAGGGAGAAGTTTTATGGCACATGAGACCTGCCAAACGCAACCTAAATGAAGTTGTGGTGTGAATTGATTTGACCATGAAGGCTTGATGGATTAGTATAACAATTTTTCCAAGGATGTGATGGATAGAATAGGCCAATTGTCAAATCAGGACATAAACAAGATAGTAGCAACTTATCCTAGCTTGACAGTTTCTTTGCAACAAGGAAAGATTAAAAAATTAGAATTGGAAGATGATGATTGGGAACCATACATAAGGGAATCATGAGTAACATAACGGACCTCGAAAATAACACCTTGTTTCTAGGAATATCACACCTCTTGCAGAAAAGAGTTGTTCCTTTAGGCCTGAATGGTTCATATCTAGAAAAAATAAATAACAACAAGGATGGAAGACTTCCCCTAGAGCTTGTAGATATATGGAATGAATCCTTTGGTTGTTCTGCGGTATGATGTAAAGTCTCCTATGGTGATGAATCTCCATGGATGTACCTACACAAACACATCAAACAAACAAGCAAGATCAAAGGTACCAAAACATAGTCTATAGATCTATACTAGTGACTAAGGAATCTAATAATAAAATGAATGATTGGAACGTAATAAATTTTATTGGAAATTAACCAAATTTGCATTAAAAATGAAGAATAAAGCTTACAACCATTTCCTTAGTGTTTTGATGCTCCTTCACATGCCATTCCTTGTCCTCAAAAGCTCCAATTTGCTCCTTCTATTCTCACCCTAGATTTGGCCAGAATCTCAATGCAACAACATAACTTTTCTCTCTCTCAACCATGTGGAATGAGCCATGTTTTATAGGCCTTGGGAGGATAGGGATGGTTGAGCAAATCATTGGTGAGGTGGAAGGGATATCATACTAGGGGGGATCTCGAGTCCAGGAGGTCCACAGGAATAGGGATGAGGGTGCCACAAAGTCTACCTTCGAGAAGATTCACGAATCTTCTCTTTTTCTCTTTTTGACTCGAGCACCACTTTTCTTCCATGCAAACAAAGCATTACAAGGGTGGAGTCACTATTTCATAAAAGGAAGGAAGATGTGGCACCGCTTATTGTCAATAGACAGTGGGCATTACTAAAGAGGGTAATGTCTTTTTCATTAAGGGAAAAGGTAGTGTTGGACTAAAATATGGAAAATTAAAGTTTTGGGCCAATGTACAACTTTAAAGTTTGGGATTTGAGGGAAATTGGATGTTTTAGGCCTCAACACATAATGGTGATGATATTTATGTGTAATAGAATTCCCCCAAAGCATGAGGATAGAGGGATACGATACGCGAGAGATTTGAAAGAGCAAGTTATCACTTCGAGGCAAGAAATTGCTTGATCAAAGATCATCATTAACCAGGCTTCTGTAATACATCAATACTTTTGACTCATATTCAAAATGTCTTTGCATCATGGCTACAAATCAATACAAGGTAGATCCATGAGAGAAATGAACAAACATTGATACTAGCATACACTATAGATCAATGTGAAAGAAACTCAAACTTGGACATAGCTACCAGACATACAATGTAGATCTATTTCAAATGGACGCAAATTTGAGCATAACCATGACCATACAAATGGAGATCCATGCTAAGACTCACACAATAAACTCCATCGCAACCTGGGGAAAGAAATGAGCGCTTTAATAGATACCCAGGGTCTTTGTCTCTCGTCTTCTGCAAATTAAGATTATATCCATGTGATTACAATGTCTTGATGTCGAACATGGCAGAAACCACTTGATTACTGGTCAATGATGAGAATCGTTAACAAGTACGATGGAGATCAGCATTGATGTCAATGACTCCTAAGGTACCCTAGTACGATCTCCTGAGTGTGAATAGATCATATGATTTGATGTCGAACACTCAGTCAAATATTTCGATCAAAGGTCAGTGATGTGAACTTATGTCAAAAGCGATAGAATCTATCATTGATGCATACAAATCTCAAGGTACTAATATTTTTGTTTCTAAGACTAATTCCTGGATAATGATCTAGCATCAACAGGAACAGTCTCTTCGAAGGAAGGCCATGATGAATCCAACATCGACGACACGAAACTTGGAACAAAGTTAGGGAATTTTGAGTATGATGTAACCATAGGACTGACTCAAAAGGTACTGACAAAAAGGTTGTTTTGACTGCAGAGGTAAGCTTCCAATTTTCCTTTGAACATTGGATGGCACAACCGAAGACTTGGCAGTATTGACTTAGACCAGGCAGATATCACGACATAATCCGACAGTAAATGATGCATACTTTGAAGGACTCAAAGGAGTGACATTACTCATGAAAGTGGATCGACTTGGAAGCAAGATGAATACCCAATTAACTAAATGAAATGTATACAAGTGCCATGTTCAAAGGTGACTACTAACTGCCATTTATTTACAAAAAATGAAATAGTTCCCTTCCCATAATTTCCTCGTCATGATTGATGAGTGCCTCTTTTCATTTTTACGAATCCAAAGAGGGTAACAAACACTCATTGTAACTTATCCAGGGGATAAGTCCATACTCATATATTTAACAAACCTGAGAAAGGAGGGGTTCATTCCCAAAAGAGGGTCTCTCAGTTTCGTTTAACGAATCCATTGAAAGTTAACTCGGTATCGTTCATGTTTAGAGAGTCTGAATGAAAATAGAAGAAGACTCCAAAGGGTTCTTTTTCGTACAATTTGGTCTCTAGGGCCCGAAAAAGTATAAAATATTACCCGAGAGATCTCTTCTAGTCATGATTGGCTGGAGCGCTCTTTTTTCATAACTAGTCAATCCAAACCGAAAAAGAGGTAAACTATCGTTGGAAGGATGACTCTTCAAATATGTTTATGAGCATGAAGAAGACAAGTTTGTTTGACAATCTTTTCACATTTAAGGAGTCCGAAAATATTTTAAAGAAGACTCCATTAGGGTTTCTTTTTTGTGATGAGCGAGTTATAACGAGCCTGAAAAGAAGTGAAAATGACTCAGAATTTTGGTACTAGGTTTAAAGAGCACGCTCAAAATATAGAAATTAGCGCTCAATGACTTCTTCCGTTTTATGGAAGTATGAAAAAGTCAAAAATGAACTTATTCATAGTCAATACTATTCACTTTTGTCCCTGTAAAAACTTTTTAAAAGACTATTAGTTCCCCAAAAATATTAAAATTGACTTTTATAACTATAGGAAACAGCATTTTTTAATGAAATAATTAAAATATATTAAAATAATGTAAAAACCCTAAAAAATCTCATATAAAAGTCAAAGGAAATAGTAAAAACATTTCATTTACCATCTACCAAGTTTGGAGAGCTACTTGGAGCAATTGTGTGCAGATTTCAAGTGGATATTCTGGAGCCGTTACCCATCCATTTTTCGATCCGTCTGTCTTAGGTAGGAGCTAAAACCATTATCATCATTTTCATGGTTGAAAATTTTATTTTCCAAGCATTTTCATGGATTTTTGGGGGATTTTTACCCAAGGGTAAAACTCATTTCTAGAGTAACCCGCTTCTCCTTTGCGAGAAAAGCGGTGGCCATGGGAAACCATGTTTTTTTACGCCTGCATAGGCGATGGCATTCCTCTGTCTTGAGATAGAAGCGATGCCACAAAGCATTCCCAAAAAATGAATTCCCTAGAAAAAATAATGGTTTTGAAGCATTTTAAAAGATTGATTATGTGTCTAAATACTCCATTTGTGGTTTTTGACAGGTCATCTTGGTCAAAATGGTGGTATGGAAAGAGAGACAACATGAGGACGATGATTCCCGAGTTGGAGAAGATGCGGCTTATATAGCTTCCCTATGGGGGTGTGGCCTTTTGAAGTTCTTCCATACTCCCAGTATGATATCTCATGTAAAATTACTGGAGTACATTTTGTGGATATGGAACCTAGAACAACAATACTTTGAGGTGGGGGCCCACATTCTTACCGTGGAGGTGGAAGATATTTATTTTCTTTCCGGATTATCCAGGAATGGAGCGCCAATTTCATTGAAAGGCTCCCGAGGGGAAGACATTACAACACAAGAACTCATAGTTCGTCAATGTTTTCCAGGCACTAAGATGCTTGGGAAGAAGATCACAATTAAGGAAGTGATGGACTTGCCTCTTCAGATAGTACTCTTCACTATGCAGAGGGTTGTTGGGATCCAAGGGGCTCATCAAGCTTCTCAGGTGCACATGCTCTATTCCCTGGAGGCTATGGAATCCACAATTTTTAACTAGGTCAAGGCATTGTTGAGCGTGTTTAGGGATCAGCTGACCAAGTGTCAGCAGGGAGAACTAAACCAGTTCAGTTATGGGACTATTCTAGCATGTTTCTTTTTTGAGTGGGTACCTCTCCTGAGACCACAGGTGGTTTTTACTGAATTGAGAGATCGAGATCCCCGCATGCTACGGTGGGTGGAGATCATGGCCTGCACTAGAGGTGGCAGAGCCAAGGTCAAGTATGAGAACCCCTTTTTTTGTTGGTTGGATGACCAGATCCTCATGATCAAGGATTATGCTTATTTTGGGACTGACTTTCGAGGAGATCTAGATCTACCTTTACCAATTGATGCCTAGTGGGATGATATTGGTAAGAAATAATGCTCAAGACGTTGATTGTTTTTTAATCTTTTATGTTTTATGATTTTTTTATACATGATGACAAGACCTAAATTTTTCATGCAAACATAGGGGATGTGCGACCTAGGGGTTCATCCCCAATGGACAGGAGAGCGGGGGATCTTCATACACAGAGGGGATGACGATTTAACCGAGTTGGAGGACAACCCCAACTAGTTGACTCTGGACATTCCAGATGGTGCTATAGATGACCTTCTTAGGATGTACTAGAGACACACAGCTGGAGTGTCAGGTCGTTTCATTCACTTGCTATGGAGGGTAGCTAGGGATATCATGTGCTATCACAAGCACCACTAAACAATTCTACATGATGTATACACTGAAAGCTATCTAGATTCAGTATTTTTTCCATTTTTGTATAGCTAAAATCCAGAGTGCTTCAGTCGGGGTCTTGTGACCATGTTTTTTGTAAAACACTTTATATATATATATATATATATATATATATATAGAGAGAGAGAGAGAGAGAGAGAGAGAGAGAGATAGAGAGAGAGAGAGAGAGAGAGAGAGAGAGACTTATTTACGGTGTTTAAATGTTTTCAAATGGAAAAATGATATTTACATGATTTTTTATGTGTATTTTATTGTTTATTTTAATTTACAACGAACCATGTTTTATTTATAAAATTTATGTGTGGGAAACATACCAGTCTAAAATGTAGTTTGTCAATGAGTCGGCAACCATGTTATAAGACCTAGGAATGTGCCTATAAGTGATTGACTCAAATGACCTCTCTAACAGGCACACTCTTTGAAAGAGATGAAGGAGTGTATGGTTTATGATGGTACAAATGTGGTTTAAATAACAAACCACTAGCTACGAGTCCATGAATACTACCAAGCAATGAATGTCTCAATATTCATCCTTGGTCAACAAACTTATCACTGCTCGATACTCGGTGATGTTTTTGGTAGCTAGACCAATACAAAATTCCCCTTAACTGACTAAGTCATGTGCCGAGGAATACAAAACCCAAGTAGCTAAAGTGAGATTCAAGGTATGACGGAAAGCACCATCAGCAAAACCGTAAAAATCCATCTGATCTACATAACCAAAACATCGTATAAACAGTACTGACAATAGGACTCAAAACCATATTGAAAAACCAAAAACACACTAAAAATTCAATCAATATACATATATACAAGGTACCATATAGAAATGATTTCAACCATAATACCTCTTTAGGTACAACCCATTGTGAGGTTGCCCAAAAGGTATCCCATAATAGTCTACAAGCTCGTAAGCCCCTTTCTCTAAAACTTTACTGACAATAAAGGGACCATACCACATAGATTCAAACTTCCCATTCCCTAGCTTGTCATGTCTCTGATCGTAATTCAGAACCATGTCACCTTCATTAAAGACATGAGGGTGAAAAGACTTATCGTATTGATCCTTAATGCATTTTTTGTGTGCCTCGTTATCCAAGGCAGCATCTCTTCTACTTTCATCAAGGTTTGTTAAGTACAAAAAACGTTCTTCTTTGATGGAAGTATTCGAGAGAAGTCCTACTGCAAGTTTGAGTGATGGGATTTGACACTTGATAGAAATTACAGCTTCTAGTCCATAAACCAATTGAAAAGGTGTGAAACAAGTTGTTTTTTTAACTGAAGTCTTATAAGCCCACAGTGCAGAAAACAGAGTTAAATGCCAGTTGGATTTGTGATCTCCAACCATCCGATGAAGTATAGTTTTAAAAAAATTGTTAATGGCCTCAATTTAACCATTAGACTGCGGGTAATACGGAGTTCAATTTTCATGGAGAAAACCCAGATTAACACTCAATTCAACCATCATCTGACTATAGAAATGAGATCTGTGGTCAGTGACTATAGCTTGTGGGACTCCAAACCTAGCTATCACGTGCTTGAAATAAAAAGGGTGGCAATTTTTCTGTCCTCTGCATATGTAGGCATTTCCTCAGCCCATTTTGTAAAGTAATCGATGGCTACAATGATGTAGCCATGCCCCCTGGATGAGGTATTCTTACAATGCATGAAATCAATACCCCACTTGGCGAAAGGGTCGACTGCAATGACAAGGTGTAAAGGAGCACGGTGGGTGCACTTTTTAGGATAAAAGTGTTGACATGGTGGGAATTTATTAACTACCTTATGACAATATTTGAATATGGAGGGCCAAAAATACCCCACGCGAAGAATTTTTTGGGTTGTCACCATCCCAGAAAGATGACTGCCACATGCTTCAGAGTGGAAACCATTCAAAAAAAAATCAGCCTCTTCATGTGTAAGACATCGTCGAAGAATGGAGTAGATGCCATGTCGATAAAATGTATCATTTAAAATGGGATAATACTTTGCATGGTTATGGATGCGACGACGATCATCATGGGACATGTCATGCTGAAATATCTAGGTTTGGAGATATATGATCAAATATCCATACCATGGGTCAGTTGTGCTGATCAGGAACAAGAATTCATCCAGAAATGAATCATTGGGATCAGCTTCCATCATAGCACAGGGAAGGTCACACATCAACTCTATGAAGAACAAGGACTTCTTTGAAGTAGCCTTAGCGAACTCGATATTGAATTCCTGTAAGATAACGATCCAACGGGAATACTTTCTCCCTAGTACCTAACGATTCAGAATGTAATACATGGGGTTTTGATCTGCGAGTACAATTGTGGTGCATAGTAAGATGTAGTGACAAAAGTTTTGCACAGTAGTGATCGTATCCAAAGCTAGCATCTCCACACGTGAGTAATGGGTTTCAAAGCCAAGAAGAGTCTTACTTAGGTAATAAATCACGTGTTCTTGGATGTTGGGATCTTTCTGCACTAGAACTATACCAATTGTGGTAGTGAAGGAAGCAACATATAGCAGAAATTCTTTTGAATAATTTGGGGGGTGCAACACTAGTGAATGTGTCAAAGCGTGTTTCAAGTTATCAAAAGCTCATTGGGCTTGGTCATCCCAAAAGAACGGAGTGTCCTTCTTCAGGAGACGCATATAGCCATGTGTCTTTTCTGTGAAGTTGTATATGAAATGACAAAGAAAGTTTTTCTTCCCCTACAAACTTTGGAGTTTGGTGATATTTGTTGGGGAGGGTGTTAAAGCTTGTTTTTGCTTCTCATTTTTAATGCATTTGCTTATGTTTTGAAGCTTGATTTTGTTCATTTCTTTTAAAATTTTGATTATTAGGTTAGTTTTAATCTTTTTTATTTAATTTTCATGTTTGTATTTAGGTGATTTCATATTTTTATTTTTTCCAATTTTGATTTTATCTATTGAAATTCATAGTTAAGGGGCTTATAGAATGTTTATATGAATTAAAAGGTCCTAAATATATCATAAAGTTTTGATCTAGATCATTTAACCAAAGTTAAACCATTTCTATGAGTTGTATTTTTGAAAATCATTGAAACAGGCTTTCTTGTAGCGCAAGCCTGAAAAAGTTACACATGCGCGCTACAAGAAAATCGCGCTGTTCAAAAAACATGATTTTTGGTTCAATTTTTTGGAAATTTGTGCAAGTGAGATGTCATTCATACTTGGTTAATGGATTTGATACGTGTTCTCGTCCAAAATGATCATTGTGATAGGTTTTAATACTTCAAGCAAGTCATCATTAGGGAAAATTGCGCTGATCTGGTACAGAGTGATGGAATTATGATAATTAAACATGATGAGGCAAATTTGCCTTGAATTTCGTATCTCCTGAAGCGCATGAAGATCATATGAGTTCGTGGCGAAGTGTTAGCAGTTTGTAATCAAGTTTTGAAGCAGGACATAAAATTAGGGCTTTGAGGGGCAACTGTCTGGAACTATCATGGCAGTCAGAGAAGATTATGGAATGAAATTAGACACCTAACAGACAAGAAAACACAATTCTAGCACCTAGATTCACCACTATGATAGGTAGGCTACGAATTGATATCAAAGTTCATGTATTTGGGTTTATACTAAACAGAGGATTAATTATGAAATTTAATGAAGATTGCTAGTATGTAAACCTAATTCATACTAAAAGTCGAATTCTCTGTCAATAGAATTAAGACATTCATCAATTTAAGAGATAAAATCTAGTTTGGGGGTTTGGTTTCCAAATATAGCACTTTCTGTCAGATTGTCAAGATTTGAATAGAATTAGAGTTTGTTTTACTGAAAGAAGCAATTTGACAGTCATTTAAAATGAAAAGAAGTGGTAAAACCAATAGAGATGAACCTTCAAACATGACCTGGGTTCAGACTTTTCCAGACTGTGCAAGATTGTTTTTAGAGGCAGGATGGTTAAGATTTTTTGAAATAATTGAGGGGTATCACACAGAAGTCTCTTATAAATTTGCTCAATGTTTGGATAATGATATTGTTACTTTTGATACTTTGAAGTTTAAGTTAACCAGAGAATTGTTAGTAGAAGCTACAGGGATCCCAGATGAAGGAAAATACTGGTTTTAAAAAGTGTTTTTCACCTTTGATGCACAAAAATACTTACTTCCAAATGTGGTAGCAAATTGGGGTAAAGGGGTACATATTCAAAAATTCAAACCAGAATGGATAGAGACAATCAAAATCCTGCAGAGTTATATCACTTGTGAAGGGATATTTTCATTTGTTTTCAAGTATCATTTTAGGTTTTTGCAGCATCCCAACCATGAAGCAAAAATGAATCTTCCATTCTTTTTCTTTAAAAGTTTACAAAATATGTCTAGCAATGTGAAGGAGCATCCATATCACACTAAACAATCTGTGTTTCATCATGGGTTTATAAAGCTAGTCATAAGTACTATGCTTCGAAAGAGGGAGAAGACATGGGATTATTTCCTATTTTGGTCTGGTTTTCAAACAGAGAAAGAAGATCAAGCTCAGAAGAGACAGTTGAATAAAGGTCAGAAATTGGTTAAGAAGCTAAAAATGAAAGTCTCAGTCAAGAATGAATAGGATAATGAACCAAAAAAATCCATGACTTAAGAAGATAAAAATGTTGAAATTGAACAGCAAACCAATATTGAAGAGAAAGAAATCTCAAAGCTAGAAGTGAAGGAGGTAGAGCATGTAGAAAATATTTTTTATGTAGAACTGAACCAAGGTGTAAAGGAAGATGTGAAATAACAGGAACAAGTTCCTATTATAGTACTCTCTAAAGATGAATAAAAGTCATTGTCTGATGAATTTAGGGTTCATACTGAACATAAGATACAGACACAGTCTGAAGAAGAAGCAATGTCATGAGGGATAAAAAGAAAATTTGTCCGGCTAGCTTCTATCAAACATCAAGGGAAATTTTTAAGCATGTTACGAGAAATTGGAACAATTTGGAGGCCCAAGACTAGACCAAAAAACAAACTCAGATTGAATATAAAGAAACTATTAAACCCTAAACTAGCTAAAAATAAGATTACAGTAATTGAGGACTCTTCATCTCAGGAAGAATTAGAAGACATTGAAGATCAAAAAGAGAAGGATATGAAACGTAAAAAACCAATGGTTTCAAAAAACAAATCAGCTTTTACTGAGACCAAAATTTCAGAGATATTTGAGGAAGTTCGAAAGAAGGTAATTTTATATCAGCATCAAAGTGATTTAAAGAAACAACATTCAGTTATATCAAGCTCTTGTGTAGAAAAAGGAAGGGCTGCTAAGCAATCAACCCAATGCAGTATTGAATCTAAAGAGTATTTAGAAATTCCTGTGGCCATGACAGTGCAGATGGAAGAAGATGAGGAGATTTTCAAGAAGTTGAAAATCCCTTGGATGCCAGAAGAAATGTATCCAGCATCAGAAGGGAAGTGCATTGATTCTGAAAATGAGAATTTGCAGAGGAATATCAAATAGTACAAATATTAGATTGAGTACCTGCAGGAGAAAAATGAAGGATTAGTGACTGCCAATAGAAGACTGAGAGAAGATCTAGAAGAGGTAAATAGTCACTATCAGGAATTGATTACAGTTTATAAGGAGGCATTAAAAATAAAAATGCATACTCAAAGCCTATTTACAGAACTAAAACAAACTATTCAAGAGCTAACAGAACAGAATGAGGAGCTGACAAAAAGAGTTGAAGATTTGGAAGCAGAGCACCATAGGGCAAGAAGGAAGACTCAAGATTTAGAAGGAATTTCTCTTTTAGCAGAGGCAGCAAAGGACTTGTAAAGTACTTTAAGAATAGTATTCATTAGTTAGTTTGTGAAAAAGCTATTTTATTTTTGTATAATGATAAGTCTTATTGAATAATTCAGGAGTAGGACTTAAAAGTAGTTTGTTCAGTTATGTAACTGATTTTAAGAAAACAAGATAAAATCAAGGTGGAAAAAGGACCAAGGGTTCGATTTTTGTTGCAAGGGGAGGCTATCAAGCTGTGGTTTATGAGCTAAGTGTAAAAACTCTTATGTATTTTTGAATGACTGAATATGAAATATATGCAACTATAAGCCCTATTTAGTCCATTTGTTGATTCCATTTCTGATTTGTCTAATCACTCAGTAGATATATTCATTTCTTGCTTAATGTTATTATTCATGAAGTGCTTGTTAACTGTGGATGGAATTTAATGCTGTGATTATTGTATTGAGTTTATGTTTTATATGTTATGCATCTTAGTCCTTCAGTTGTGCATGATTTAGTGTTTTCTTTAGCATTGTAAAGTTTCTACCCTCTTGTTTACAAACTATACAACCAAAACCCTAAAAAAACCTAGCTTATTTAATTGTGTTTTATGAGATTGTGTTGGCTTGTTCTTCTGTAGTCTGAGAACAATTTATGGAACTAACATCTTTGGCGTCGTTTCCAAGGATGAAGCTGAAAGCCTATTTTCCCTAGTTTACTCATCATTTAACTGGTTTTGAGAGGTGGACTTAAACCAGCAAATTTTAGAAGACTACATTTCACCAAATATTTCACAGTGGCTACTAAAATAATTGGGACAAGAAGTAGACCTAGTTCACCTTTACAACTGGGTGTCTCAGACCCAGAACAGATTTTGAAAATAGCTAGGAAAATCAAAAGGTCTCAGTCATCTCCAGCCCTATGTAATCCTGATCAACTAGACATATTATCACCTTTTTTCTGTTCTTAAGGGATAATAACAAGATTCATCTTGGTTGAAACCTACAATTCCTGTTAGTAATTTTCATATTTTTACTCATCCTCAATCTTTCAAGAAAGAAAATACTTTATCTCCTGGAAAAATCTCTTTATTTCACCTCAAAGTTGGTAAAACTCCTTTTCATCCAAGTTCTAGTCAAGTCTTTCCATCATCTAAACCAATCAATTTAAAGATGGTAGCCCAAAATCAACCATTAGATATGATGGACTGAATGGTGCCAGCTAGGTATGCACCTCTAGTTTTGCCTCAACCCTTAAATGCTCTCCCTGGTGGAGATTACCAAAAATACTTACCTAGGTTTAATGGACAAGGTGAGACCACAGCTGAGGAGCATTAGGATGCATTTCTCAGCTATGCAGATAATCAGAATATCGAGGCAAAGGATGTGTGGATGAGGATGTCCGTACAGAGTCTAGATGGAGAGATCAGAAAATGGTTCAGAGAGTTGCCAGCAAACTCTATTACTATAATAGAAGAGCTTCAGGATCTTTTCATGAGACAGTGGGGTGATACTAAGGATAACACATATTACATTACTGAGTTTGGATCTCTTAGAAGAAAGAAAGATGAAACCATAGCTGATTTTTCAAAAAGGTTCAATAAGATGTATGGCAGAATTCCTGCAGAGATAAAACCTTCTGAAACTTCTGCAAAACTCACTTATGCAAATACTTTTGACCATGATTTTTCCCTACTCTTAAGAGAAAGAAGACCCGTTACTTTACTTAATATGCAGGAGTTAGCATTAGAAGTGGAGTCTAATATACTGGCTTCTAATAGACTGAAGGGAAACTCAGCTCAACAGGTATATGATAGAAAGGGTAAGAAAGAAGTAGCTCCAGTGGTTTCAACATCTCACTCTACAGAAGGTAAAATTAATGGGATGACCAAGCTACTGAAAATCTTAACAGCAAAACTAAACAAGTTGGAGTTAGAGAAAAATTCAAATAAACATGTTCAAGAGGGAGACAAAAACCCTAATAATCCAAATCAATTCAAAAGACAGTTTGCACCTCGTTTCATTCCTAGGTAAAGAAGAAACAGTGATATACAATGAGAAAGGAGAGAAACTGAGGATCAAAAGGTGCCACCACCACTTTAGAATAATGTAACTAATGAAGGAGAAATAGAAGAAGAAGAATTCTTTGAGGATCCAGATCAGGATATGAATTATTTTGGAGAACAGTTGACTGAAGGTTTTGTGACTCAAGAGGAATTTTTAAGCTCAAAATATTATGATGCAGATGTGTTTGAAACAGAAAATGATTTAAATCTTGAAGTGACTACTGTGACTACTGATACATATCAGACTGATCCAAATAAAACCTTAAATTTAAGATCAGGGCCAAAACAGGTGGTTCAAAATCCTAGGAAAAAGGTAGTTTTGCCTCCTAAACAGCAGTCTGATCCAGTATTAGAAAAAAAACAGAATCAGGATAAACAAAAGAAGATTATTGAAGTAGAAGAGGTGAATAAAAGTATGCAGAATTTCAATCTTGAAAATGAATTATGAAAAATCAAGATCCCTATGCCTTTCACTGAGTTGATGAAGAATCCTTCTTACAAAAATTCAGTTTTGAAAATGATTGGTTCAGCAAACAGTCAAATTCCCTCTGACACAGTGAATTTACAAGAGGAAAGTCCTAAAAAATTTATTGGGTCAGCTTTGGCAGAAAAAACTGAAAATGATGCAAGTGCATCTCCTCCTTTTTACATCACAATAACCATTCATGAGCAGATGATACATAATTTCCTTTTGGATTCAGGAGCATCTCATAACCTAATGCCAAAAGCTGTCATGGAGGCTTTAGGTTTGAGCATAACAAAACCTTATCATGACTTGTATGCTTTTGATTCACAAGCTGTAAAATGTTTAGGAGTAATAAAGGATGTGGTGGTTAGTTTAGCTCAGTTACCAATGAAGAGTGTGATTATGGATGTAGTAGTAGCAGACATTACACCTAAGTTTGGATTTCTCCTCTCTAGATCTTGGGCCAAGAAGGTTGGTGGAACTTTACAGATGGACTTTACATATGCAACCATCCTTATCTTTGGAGGTGAAAAAAAAAGGTTGTATAGAGAATTACAGTTTGCTTATATTGTAACTAATGACAAGAATCCTACAAATCATCCATTGTATGTTGCATTTTAGTGATGATAATGATGTTGTTGGTTTATTGCAAGTTGAAAAAGAAAAATCAGTAAAATGCATTAGGGAACAGGAAGATGGACTTTGGCAAATGTATTTCGATGGATCATCATCCAAAGAAGGTGCTGGAGCAGGGGTTTCTCTAATATCTCCTGGTGGTGAAGCAGTAAGGTTAATGTATAAATTGGAATTTATTACCACTAATAATATTGCAGAGTATGAAGCTTTGTTGTTAGGTTTGAAAGCTGCAAACGATTTAGGTATTTAGTAGATTTATGTGTATGGCGACTCCGAGTTGGTTGCTCAGCAAGTAAGGAACAACTATCAAGTAAAACAAGATTTGTTGAAAGTGTATCAGAATGAAGTATGGGATATGATAGACAATTACTTTGTGGCTTTTAATATCACTTATATTCCTAGGGATCATAACCAAACTGTCTATTATCTTGCCCTAGCAGCTACACATTTCATGATTCCTAAAACAACATAGCTGAAGTATCCTATTGAAGTTAGGTACAGACCTTCTGTGCCTGATAATATAAAGCAATGGAGAGTCTTCAAAGATGATTTTGAGATTAAAATATTTTTAGAGCTGACAGGTGAGTTTTCCAATTTTGTAATTGACCAAAACAGGATGATGAAATTGAACATATAGAGGGTGTTGAAGAAAATGAGATTGCAGGTCACAAGATAATTGAGCTAAAAAGTAATTTCATTCCTAAGGGTCTAGTGCCTTTAGAGGATATTTTCAAAGGATGATACACCTTTAAAACTAGTTGTACAGTCTTCAGAAGAAAATGTAATGGACTGTAATATTGGCACCAAGGAACATCCCAGAATGGTGAAGATCTCAAAGGCACTCACAACAGAACAGAGAAACAGGTACATCAAGTTGTTAAAAGAGTATGTTGATGTTTTTGCTTGGTCATATGAGGATTTGAAGACATATGATACAAGTATTATACAACATAAAGTACCTTTAAAACCAAATGTTAAACCTTTCAGACATAAATTAAGGAGGATCAATCCTTCTTTGTTTCCCATTATAGAAAAGGAAGTTAAAAAGTTGTTAGATGCTAAGGTTATAGTTCCCCTCAGATATTCCTCATGGGTATCCAATCTAGTTCCTGTCAGGAAAAAGAATGGTGAAATTAGACTGTGTGTTGATTTTCGAAATCTGAATAGGTCTTCATTGAAGGATAATTACCCTTTGCCAAAGATAGAACAAATATTGCAGAAGGTAGTTGGTGCACAAAGAATATCTATGGTTGATGGTTTTTTAGGATATAATCAAATTGCCATGCACCCTGATGATAGAGAAAATAAAGATTTTACTACTCCTTGGGGTACTTTCATGTACGATAAAATGACTTTTGGATTAATGAATGTTGAAGCTACTTTTCAAAGAGCTATGGACATAGCCTTTGTAGGATAAAGAGATAAGCTTGTAGTGATTTACTTAGATGATATTACAGTCTTCTCACAATCTGATGATGAGAATCTAAAACACTTAAAACAAACTTTCCTGAAATGCAAAAAATATGGTTAATCTCTCAATCCAAAAAAATCACATTTTGTTGTACAAGAAGGTAAGTTATTGGGTCATTTAGTTTTAGCTGATGGCATAAGGATAGATCCGGAAAGGGTGAAAGCAATTCTGAAAATTAGTTTACCGAGGAGCAAGAAGGATGTACAATCTTTTATTGGTAAAATTAATTTTCTACGTTGGTTCATACCAAATTTCGCTGAAACCATCAAACAGATTACAGCTATGTTGAAGAAGGATCGGGAAGTCAAGTGGACTGCAGAAGCAAAAAACTCATTTGTAAATATTAAGATGGCTCTTACGGAAGCACCAGTATTAGTAAGTCTAGATTTTACAAAGGAATTTTTAACTTTTTCTTTTGCATCTGAGGATAATTTGGATGTTGTTTTATTACAGAAGAATAAGGATTGTCTTGAACAGCCAATTGCATTTTTCAGCAAGACCCTTAGAGACTCAGAGCTGAAGTATAGTACTTTAGAGAAGCAGGCTTACTCATTGGTAAAGGCATTGAAGTTTTTTAGAATTTATGTTTTGCGTTCCAAGCTTATTGCTTATGTTCCTAATGCTGCCATTAAGGATGTTTTGACCCAACCTGACAGTGAGGGAAAAATAGGGAAGTGGAGTGCAAAAAAATGGAATATGATGTGGAAATTAGACCTGCAAAGCTAGTAAAGGGACAAGGCTTGGAAAAATTGTTAGTTGAATCAAATTGCCAAGATTTAGGTCTACATCTCATGGCAGAACAACCAGCGCAGGAAGAATTTCAAGGAGAGAAGGAGAAAGAAAAGATTATGGACCACTATGCAGAATCCACATGGTATGCAGATATTGTACACTTTCTTTTGTATTTACAATGTCCAGAACATCTAGACAAGAAAGCTGCTAGGTATTTGAAGTTGAAAACTACTAAATGTTGTTTGATAGAACATTGGAAAGATCCAGGGGGTATTTTACTTAGATGTTTGGATAAGCCAGAAATTGAAGAAGTAATATCTGAATCACATGAAGGTGCTTGTGGGGGACATAAGTATTGGAAGGCAATAGCTTATAAAATTCTGAGAGCTGGATACTATTGGCCTTCTTTATTCTCCGATGTATATCAGCAGGTAAGAGCATGTATCCCTTGTCAGAAGTTTACTGGTAAGCAAAAGTTGTTGTCATTACCATTAAAGTCAATTACAGTAAATGCCCCATTTCAGCAGTGGGGTTTGGACTTCATAGAAGAGATAATTCCTTCCTCTTCAGGGCAGCATAAATGGATTTTGACTACTACAGATTTCTTTACTAAATGGGTAGAAGCCATTCCCACAAGAAATGCAACAGATAAGGTAATCATAGAGTTTATTCAGGAAAATATTCTTAGCGGGTTTGGATGTCCCAAGAAGTTATTGACTGATAATGCTCAAGCTTTTAAGTCTAAATCTATGGTGGCATTCTGTGAAAAGAATGGGATTATTTTGAAACACTCAACACCTTGTTATCCTCAGGGAAATGGGTTAGCTGAGTCAACTAATAAGAGTATTATTCAGAGTATCAAGAAGTTATTGAAGCAGAATAAACAATCTTGGGACTCTAGGTTAAAATATGCATTGTGGGCAGACAGAATAACAATCAAAAAGGCAATTGGAATTTATCCTTTTCAATTGGTTTATGGTACTGATGTAGTGTTTCCTATCCAACTTGGTATTCCAGTGAAGAAATTTCTTCAAGATAGTTAAGAAGAACTCAGTGATATTCAAAGAAGAATTTATGCACTAATAGAATTACAGCAGAAACGTGAAACAGTAGAGGAAAAAGCTCAGCTATATAGGACAAAGGTTAAAGAAAGGTTTGACAGAAAAATCAAGGAGAACACCTTTTCAAATGGAGATATGGTCTTGAGGTGGGATGCTAGAAAGGAGTAGAAGGGAAAGCATGGCAAGTTTGATAATCTTTGGTTTGGTCCTTTCATAGTATCAAATATTTTAGAAAACAATAATTTTGTGCTACAGACTTTGGATGGTGAGGAATTGTCTAATCCAGTTAATGGACGATTCCTGAAACATTTTTACAGCTTTTTAGGTAAATATTGGACTTTCAATGTATATACCGGTGTGAATAATAGAATAAAGACTCCATGACCCAATGGATTTTTTGTAGAGTAGCAGGTAGTTGCAATTACAACACAAAAGGCACTGATCTACAAGTTCTTAAAGCCTCACAGGGAGGACTTCATCCCGCAGCAGGAGCCAGATGTTAAAGCCTGTTTTTGCTTCTCATCTTTAATGCATTTGCTTATGTTTTGAAGCTTGATTTTGTTCATTTATTTTAAAATTTTGATTCTTAGGTTAGTTTTAATCTATTTTCTTTAATTTTCATGTTTGTAGTTAGGCGATTTCAGAGTTTTATTTTTTCCAATTTTGATTTTATTTATCGAAATTCATAGTTAAGGGGCTTATAGAATGTTTATATGAATTAAAAGGTCCTAAAAATATCATAAAGTTTTGATCTAGATCATTTAACCAAAGTTAAACCATTGTTATGAGTTGTATTTTTGAAAATCATTGAAACAGGTTTTCTTGTAGCGCAAGCCTGAAAAAGTTACACACGCGCACTACAAGAAAATTGTGGTGTTCAAAAAGCATGATTTTTGGTTCAAATTTTTGGAAATTTGTGCAAGTGATATGTCATTCATACTTGGTTAATGGATTTGATACGTGTTCTTGTCCAAAATGATCACTGTGACAGGTGTTAATACTTCAAGCAAGTCCATTAGAGGAAATTTGAGGTCTAAAATGGGCCTCCTAAGGAAAATAATAAAATAATAGTTATTAATTTTGGAGGAAGAATGAAAAAAAACTACTTGTTTTGTTCGTATTTTCGACATATCTCCCAGTGTTTTTACTCAAATTATGAGCAGGAGAGATCGTTGGATGTGGAATTTAACTCTGCATCCAAAGAGTACCTGCAATTCATACTTTTGACAGACCCTGCCAACCCAAAAACAAGAAATACCTAAAAAAATGTGATGATGACATCATCATCACATTTTTTTAGGTATTTCTTATTTTTGGGGTATCGGGGTCCGTCAAAAGTATGCAGTGTGGATACGCGTTGGATGTGGAATTAAATTATGCATCCAACGAGCTCTCCCATTTGAAATTTGGGTAAAAACACAGGGAGATATGTCGAAAATACGAACAAAAAAAGTAGTTTTCTTTTATGACAAATATGTCAATTCAACCATTATGGTTGACTCATTTTATTGAAATTCTATTGGTTCTTGAATTCCAAATCACAAAATTTATTATTGGCGCGTTTTCTTATAATGCCCATTTTAGACCCCAAATTTCCTCTAATGCATCATTAGGGAAAATTGCGTTGGTCTGGTACAGAGTGATGGAATTATGATAATTAAACATGATGAAGAAAATTTGCCTTGAATTTTGTATCTCCTGAAGCGCACGAAGATCAGATGAGTTCGTGGCAAAGTGTTAGCCGTTTGTAATCAAGTTTTGAAGCAGGTCGTAAAATTAGGGCTTTGAGGGGCGATTGTTTGGAAATATCATGGCGGTCAAAGAAGATTAAGGAATGAAATTCGACACCTAACAGACAAGAAAACACAATTCTAGCACCTGGATTCACCACTTTGACAGGGAGGCTGCGAATTGATATCAAATTTCATGTATTTGGGTTTATACTAAACAGAGGAATAATTATGAAATTTAATGAAGATTGCTAGTATGCAATCCTAATTCATACTAAATGTCGAATTCTCTGTCAATAGAATGAAGACATTCATCAATTTAAGAGATAAAGTCTAGTTTGGGGGTTTGGTTTCCAAATATAGCACTGTCTGTCATATTTTCAAGATTTGAATAGAATTAGAGTTTGTTTTACTGAAATAAGTAATTTGACAGTCATTTAAAATGAAATGAAGTGGTAAAACCCATAGAGCTGAAACTTCAGACATGACCTGGGTTCAGACTTTTCTAGACTATGCAAGATTGTTTTTAGAGGCAGGATGGTTAAGATTTTTTGAAATAATTGAGGGGTATCACACAAAAGTCTCTTATAAATTTGCTCAGTGTTTGGATAATGATATTGTTACTTTTGATACTTTGAAGTTTAAGTTGACCAGAGAATTGTTAGCAAAAGCTACAAGGATCCCAGATGAAGGCGAATACTGGTTTTAAAAAGTGCCTTTCACCTTTGATGCATATAAATACTTACTTCTAAATGTGGTAGCAGATTGGGGTAAAGGGGTACATATTCAAAAATTCAAACCAGAATGGATAGAGCCAATCAAAATCCTACAGAGTTATATCACTTGTGAAGGGAGATTTGTATTTGTTTTCAAGTATCATTTTAGGTTTTTGCAGCGTCTTAGCCATGAAGCAAAAATGAATCTTCCATTCTTTTACTTTAAAAGTTTACAAAATATGTCTAGTAGGGTGAAGGAGCATCCAGATCACACTAAACAATCTGTGTTTCATCATGGGCTTATAAAGCTATTCATAAGTACTGTGCTTCGAAAGAGGGAGAAGACATGGGAATATTTCCTATTTTGGTCTAGTTTTCAAATAGAGAAAGAAGATCAAGCTCAGAAGAGACAATTGAATAAACGTCAAAAGCTAGTCAAGAAGCTAAAAATGAAAGTCTCAGTGAAGAATGAAGAGGATAATGAACCAGAAAAATCCATGACTCAAGAAGATAAAAATGTTGAAATTAAACAGCAAACCGATACTGAAGAGAAAGAAATCTCAAAGCCAGAAGTGAAGGAGGTAGAGCCTGTAGAAAATATTTTTCATGCAGAACTGAACTAGGGTGTAAAGGAAGATGTGAAAGAACAGGAACAAGTTCCTATTACAGTACTCTCTGAAGAGGAATAAAATTCATTGTCTGATGAAGTTAGGGTTCATACTGAACATAAGATACAGACACAGTCTGAAGAAGAAGCAATGTCACGAGGGATAAAAAGAAAATTTTTCCAGCTAGTTTCTATCAAACATCAAGGGAAAGATTTAAGCATGTTAGGAGAAATTGGAACAATTTGGAGGCCCAAGACTAGACCAAAAAACAAACTCATATTTAATATGAAGAAACTGTTAAACCCTAAACTAGATAAAAATAATATTATAGTAATTGAGGACTCTTCATCTCAAGAAGAATTAGAAGACATTGAAGATAAAAAAGAGAAGGATATGAAAGGTGAAAAACCAATGGTTTCAGAAAACAAATCAGCTTTTACTGAGACCAAAATTTCAGAGATATTTGAGGAAGTTCGAAAGAAGGTAATTTTAGATCAGCATCAAAGTGATTTAAAGAAACAGCATTCAGTTATATCAAGCTCTTGTGTAGAAAAAGGAAGGGTTGCTGAGAAATCAACCCAATGCATTATTGAAGCTAAAGAGTATTCATAAATTCTTGTGTCCATGACAGTGCAGATGGAAGAAGATGAGGATATTTTCAAGAAGTTGAAAATCCCTTGGATGCCAGAAGAAATGCATCCAGCATCAGAAGGGAAGTGCATTGATTCTAAAAATGAGAATTCGCAAAAGAATATCAAATAGTACAAATATCAAATTGAGTACCTACAAGAGACAAATGAAGGATTAGTGACTGCCAATAGAAGAATGAGAGAAGATCTAGAAGAGGTAAATAGTCACTATCAAGAATTGATTACAGTTTCTGAGGAATTAAAAAGAAAAAGACATACTCAAAGCCTATTTACAAAACTAAAACAAACTATTCAAGAGCTAACAGAACAGAATGAGGAGCTGACAAAAAGAGTTGAATATTTGGAAGCAGAGCACTAGAGGGCAAGAAGGAAGACTCAAGATTTAGAATGAATTGCTCTTCTAGTAAAGGCAGCAAAGGACTTGTAAAGTACTTTAAGAATAGTAGTCATTAGTTAGTTTGTGAAAAAGCTATTTTATTTTTGTATAATGATAAGTCTTATTGAATAATTCGGGAGTAGGACTTAAAAGTACTTTGTTCAATTATGTAACTGATTTTAAGAAAACAAGATAAAAGCAAGGTGGAAAAAGGACCAAGGGTTCGATTTTTGTTACAAGGGGAGGCTATCAAGTTGTGGTTTATGAGCTAAGTGTAAAAACTCGTATGTATTTTTGAATGATTGAATATGAAATATATGCAACTATAAGCCCTATTTAGCCCATTTGTTGATTCCATTTCTTATTTGTCTAATCACTCAGTTGATATATTCATTTCTTGCTTAATGTTATTATTCATGAAGTGCTTGTTAACTGTGGATGGAATTTAATGCTGTGATTATTGTATTGGGTTTATGTTTTATATGTTATGCATCTCGGTCCTTCAGTTGTGCATGATTTAGTGTTTGCTTTAGCATTGTGAAGTATCTACCCTCTTGTTTACAAACTATACAACCAAAACCCTAAAAAAACCTAGCTTAACTATTTAATTGTGTTTTATGAGATTGTGTTGGCTTGTTCTTCTGTAGTCTGAGAACAATTTCTGGCACTAACTGAGGGTAAGGCCAAAATAGCAACAATTTTCAAAGGATCTATCTGGATGCCATCTTTGGAAACCACAAATCCAAGAATACATCGAATCTCAACACATAAGACACATTTGTGTGGATTAAGTTGAATATTATAATGATGACACCTAAGGAAAATGTCTCTAAGGTTCCCTAGGTGGTCCTCCCACTACTGTGAATGAGCAAGGATATCTTCTAGATACAACTCCACAATGTGTTTGATATCATGAAAAGCATATGACATGGCACACTTGAATGTAGCTCCAGCATTTTTTAGACCAAAGGGTAACTTCTGATATGCAAAGGTTCCCCACGGGCAAATAAATGTTGTTATATATTGATCAACGGGAAAAATCTCTATCTGGTTGTAGCCGAAAAATCCATCCATAAAAGAAAATATGACACTCCCAACATAGTTATCGATGATTTGATCGATGTGTGGAGTAGGGAAATTGTCCTTGGGACAAGACTTATTTAAATATCAGAAATTGAGACAAAGCCTAATAGTGCCCTACTTCTTAGCCACAAGGACAATATTAGACACCCATTTCATTAGTGGTACAAGATAAATAAACCCCTCTTTCAGATGTTTTTCCACTTCAGCTTTAATAGCCGCAACCTTCCTAGGATGGACTTGTCATAGTTTTTTTCGGACCGGCTTGGCCGTGGGATAATTTTTAATCTCATGAACCACGATTGCTGGATCAATCCTAGGAATTTATTCATATGTCCAGGCAAAAACATCACAAAACTCTTTGAATATATCTCTATAACTTTCAGCTTCTTCTATTGAACAGTTTTGGCCTACATGAACATGCTCAACAGTTTTGCGATTCACTGATATGTTGTTGAGCCAGGAAAAGTGCACAAGGAATAATCTGATGCACAAGCAAAGGAAGAAAAGTTCATGCGCGATGGGATAAAGGAAGGTCAAAAGGGGGAACGAAAGAACCGACGTAAGAAGGAAAAATATGCACACGACGAGAAAAAATAGGATAAGGATGGAAAGTAAGCATAAGAGAAGAGGATCGGTGTGATGAGGAAAGGCACATCCAGAGTCGATGGAAGAGGCAGGTAGAAGAGTTAAATCTCGACAGGTGAAATTCAAGTAAGACTGTAGAAGGATGAGCCAGTAGAAGACTCAAGGACAGTTTTGTGGCTAGTTATGACCTATGCAGACAGGTTGAAATACATTTCCGCGGCTAGTTATAGTTGTGATTAATGTCTTGCAGGAATTTTGTGTCTAAGTATGGGCCAAAATTAATGTAACCAATATATTTTGTAGCTACTTGCGTCTGTAATAACTGATTTGTACTTAGTCGACCCTGCGCGGTCTTGTAAATGCTATAAATAAGAAGAACCCACTCTGTATAAGGGTTAGCTTAGACAGTAAAGTTAGCTTCAATTTTGGTTGTTTGATCAGTATATCATTAGCTGACTCAGAGAGGAGCCTAGTAGAAGGAGAAAGTTGTTGAGCTGTGGATCTTGCATCTAAGTGCACAGACCGCTAGTAGTAGAAGTAATCTGCAACTGAGTATGCAGATAGTAAAATAGAAGAGTTGATCCATGCTGTGTGCGGATCAGTAAGAGTAGATAGAAGAATAAACTAGAGAGCATGAGAGCAAGAAAATATTGAGTCAAATAGACATATATTAAGAACACTCTACAGGTCATAGACTGCAAGGTGCTATAACCATTTCTCATGCCAGATGAAGAGCACCTTGGTGGTTTTTCCCAGATGGGTTTCCATGTTAGTTTCCTATTTCAAATGAATGGATGTTGATGAATGATTGAATGCTTATGTGAATATTTTCTTTCTTATATTGATTACAGTTATAGTTATTATTGAATGTATGTCACAATATGAACAATCAGTAAATGAATGAAAGAATAGCTAAAAGAATTGTCGGCACGATATGTATGATTTCATGGTTAAGCTGCTAAGTGGTAATATAAGTCGCACACTATTGGTCAAGTATATGGAATCAGATGTGTCACATAATTGCACCAGTTGTTAAGTATGTAGGACAAGGTTGTGTCACGTGCACACTCTGGCACATAGTTGTACCTCTGTTGTAGAGTGAAGGACTCCATCCCACCGTCTTTGTTGAGTGCCTTGGATGCGCGCCAAGGGACTATAATCCCTTGCAAAGTGTAGAAACATGGTTCTGGTAGTTACACATTAAGATATATTGGGTGAGACTGTGTCTGCCTCGCGGGCGTTGCTGACTGAACTTGCTCTATCGGGCTGATGTCTTTTGGTGTCTTGTTGGTATTGTGTTATTGTTGAACTGTGGGTCTAGACAAGAAGGAGAAAGAGGCCAACAAATGGTTCCGTTTTCGGGACCCTAATCATTTGAGTCGAGGAAGATGTTGTAGAATTTGACAAAGAACGAGATAGAGGATTGGATGGAGTCTAAGACTCTAGCATTCACGCAAGAAGAAAGCATAGGATCGTGGTTGAGCACAGAAAACTAGGAAGACCAGTACATATATTCTAATATTCACGGTATCTTCTTTGCAGAGTTTGCTATTGTGATGCATGAGTGGTTGTCAAGGGTAGCAACTCGACAGAAAAAATTCCAGAGAAGAGAAGTAGTCGAGTGGAGTGATCATTTGGTTAGCGAGATAACCAGTATAAGTAACACCATCTCTAGAGCTATTGATTTTTGGGTTGACAATATTTTGCAAGGTAATATTACTGAGTTTGCAATAGAAACTATAACCTCATATAGTGAGGCTGAAAGAAATTTTTTCCAAGGACCTCGACAAAGGTATTTGTTTTCGATAAGTAAATGGATAAATATGCTAGTCTATGAGAAGGGTATATTGTAGTTGAGTAGTTGAGTCACATACCGAAGGAAGGATATGTCATGGATGACATATAAGGAAAATGGGAAATGGTGAGATGAGATGTTCTAAGGAAGAACAAAACCTGAACTAGAAGCTGGAATATTAAGAAGCAGAAGGAGATTCAGATCAGGGAAAAGAAGAAAGATAGAAGAAGGCTGACAGACTCATAGTTTATTCGAAGAGAGTGAGCATGAACTTCAGTCGCATTTGAATGAAGGGTCTCAAGATGAAGAGGAGGACTATAGCCCAATTTCTAAAGTAGTAGAGGAATCTGAAGAATCTACAGAAACACCTAGATCAGGACGCAACTATATCACACCCAGAGTATCGCTAGAGGTAATATCTAGAGCCTCATCTCCTGAAAGAGTTGTTAATACTAATAGTGCTAGCAATGCGACTAGCATGCATGAGGGTACCCCTCCATTAAATTATTCACCAGATAACCTCGGCACTAACACAATGGCTGGGGTAGACATTAGACTACCCACATTCAATGGGAATGGAGAAGAAGATCCAAAACAACATTGGTTCATCTGTGAAGTTGTTTGGATGGTTCGCCTAGTTAACAACACAGACCTAAAGAAATTTTAGATGATCAAGACTCTAAGGGTTTGTGCACTGGATTGGTTTATGAAATTCTACATAGTACCACCAGGAACACCATAGAAGACCATTGAAGAGATATGGCTCGCGATGATTTCTAAGTTCAGGAAACCTAAATCTGAGTCGCATCGTATTATTGATATCAAGGAGATAAAACAAGCATTGGCAGATTCAATATGGGACTTTGTCCAACGATTTAAAACTTTGATGGACAAAGTAAGTTTCCAAATTTCAGATGTACAACATAAAGAGTGGTTTATTGTTGTGCTATTACCACACATCTGAGGCCCGTTAATGCAACAAAATATCGAGTCATAGACTGAAGCGCTAGAATTAGAAATGAAGTTGGAAGCCTCACCAATCAACGACGGTGCCGCAGGCATGATGTAGATTCAGTGATAACTGGATAATCTGACGATATGGCTTTAGGACATCAAGAAGGGAAAGGAATCCTAAGAAGAGTTATGGTGCACGAAATGCAGTGCGAATAGACACACTAAGGATAATTGTCTGACCTACATGAACTACATCGCAATAGGTGCGCCAAACCCAATGAGGGAACACGGCTTACCTTGGTGCCACATATGCCAGACTAGAGGACATCACAATGAGGAGTGTCTATACTTACAAAATACTGTAAGTACCCAAAAAAAAACCTGTAAATTCTATAAATCGGTAGGGCATGAAGAGAAGGACTGGAAATCATATCAAGTCTTGAAGGAAAAGATGGTGGATACCTACTTGATGAAGAACGAGGGATAGTTTCAAGATGAACAGGCACAAGTGCTACCATCCTGCATAGTTCCCCCAGCACTAGTATCAAAACTAGTATCAGCCTCAGTATGTGCCTCAAAATCAGTATGCGCCACATAATCAATATCAACAACAATACTAGCAGAACTAGTACCCACTGCAGGGACAACGGGGGTGGAAAATTCTGAGGAAGAGGAGGAGGAGGACCTGGTAGAGGAAGAGGTAAGGTTACATGCTATAACTATGGACAACTAGGTCATTATGCTAGAGATTTCCAAGAGCCTTCAAAGACATGCTCATATTGTAAAGCGCAGGACCATAATGTGGAGCAATGTCCTCAGTTGATTGAAAAGTGGCAAGCTAGGACCATCACAGGTCCTAACATTGCATAGAATCTGAACCCAAATCTTAATCCTAATTTGAATTTCCAGATGATTGTTGTTGAGTGAAGAGAATCAAGCATTGTTGTCATAACACGAGGAGGTGCTGCGACCAGAGCTGATCAGGATGTACCACAAGAATAAATGTAGCCACATGTGAGACCCATGACATAGAAGAAAGTGACATTCGATGCCAAAAAGAAGAAGAAGGTATTCTTAGATGTGCGACTGAATTTTTTGGATCAGCAACCATCAACATCAGCAGAAGTCAGGGAGATTCCTAAATGCTTCCAGCAGTAACTCCAGAAAAAGGCACCATAAAAGGTTAGCAAGCTCAAGTCATTTATCTCTAGTTGTTAATGTTAATTCAAGATACAGAAGCCATCACAGAACTACAAGAATAGATAGAAGAAACCCCAGAGGAGTTGCAACTAGAAATAATATTTAACCAGGTCAGAAAGAAATTCAAAACTGGACGTGAGTTGAGAATGACTACGCAAATAGGCCCACTATGACATGGATTACATTATCTTAGACCTGGGCTTGGACGTCAATATTTTGATGTGGCAAACTTGGGAAAGTATAGGCAAGCCACGCTTGGACTGGTCTCCTGTCCAGTTGTGACTTGCAAACCAGGTGAAGGTCCTACCAATTATTAGGTTGATTCAAGTCCTTCTCGACATTGAAGGGTTATGCACATTTGCATACTTTAAGGTCATTATCATTGTCGATGACACAAACCCATATCCCGCATTTTTGGGGATAGATTGAGCCATAGATAACTAGGCCATTATCAATTTCAAGAAAAGGATACTCTCATTCAAGGATAATGAGATGAGGGTAGTGTCACCCATTGATCCATTGGAGGGATAAAGGTATGTCGAGCCTGTCTACAATGAGGGACATGGTGATTACCTCAAGAAGATCTATAATTTCACTGCCATGCAAGACAATTACATCAATATGTCTGCGAATGGAAACCTAAGCTGGAAGAGTGATATCTCCTGCACATCCAACTCAGGAGATGCCTTAGAAAATTGGAAAAACCGGTTACATGAGGTCTCTATGAGGAGATGCGCTAGAATTACAAGGTTTGTTCGATGGGGGGAGAATGAGTTAAGAGAACTACCCACATATGAGGGTTTACCTAACCTCGCAACCTTCTTGAATGAGTTTGAAGGACTTGTAACAGAGTCGCAGCGCTTGTCTGCGTTAGACCATGTACTAAAGGCTACACTCGCTAGATGGTGGGGTACACACAAGCAGTTCATAACAGAATGGCCACATTGAAGAATATTGATGGAAGTCTGATTCGGTGAAGAATTCACCACTATGAGTCACAAATACATAGGATTGTTGAACCTAGTTGAGCACATAAATCAGTTTCACACTGTATTTGCAGAATACCTACGGCAAGAATGGGTACATCATTTCATTCACACATTGGAAATGACACCCTGAAGCTGGTATACATCCATGGAATTGTAATAAGGAACTCAGGACTAGGACGACATAGCTAAATAGTTCACGCACACATTTGAGTTTCCTGATGAGCAACCCACAATTGAAGTTGCACTTCAAATGATAAAGGAAAAGATATTTGTTGAAATCTCAGTTGAAGAGGCAAATTCCCACTAGTGCAGCACGACCATGCAGCAATGGATGGCTTATTACAATATGAATGGAGACCCAGATGATGACATGACTAACATAAATATACCAGAGTCAGAGGGCACACACATAGTAGAAGGAAGTGGTATTTCAAGTGACCAGTTCCTAAAGCCACCGAAAATCAAGAAAGTAAATATTGGGTCTCCAGAGAACCCAAAGTTCGCCACTAGGATATTATTGGGATGAAGAAATAGTCGTGAAGATCATATACTTACTACATGAATACCAGGATCTTTTCCTGACCAATTTCATAGAGATGAAGGGAATAGTAGGGGATCTGGGAGAAATGAAAATACCTATGAAACCAGATGCTAGACCATTCAAACAGCGACCGTATAGGTTGAAGGTAAAAGTTGAATTAGATCAAATGCTCGATACAGGAATCAATGAACCTATTGAGGAATTAGAATAGATCAGCCCTACAGTGATCTAGGATAAGAATACAATGGCGAAGTAAGGATCTGTGTCAACCTAAGGAAACTCAATGACGCATGCTTGCACGATCCATTCCCAACACTGTTCATAGATGAAGTATTCGAAAGCGTCAGAGGACAAGAAATGTATTCATTCATCTATGGCTTCTCTGGCTATCATCAAGTCAAATCGCAAAGGAGGATCGCCACAAAACAACCTTCGTCACAGAATGGGGATGCTACTATTATATGGTAATTCCCTTTGGACTCAAGAATGCACCTGCTATTTTTTCGAATAGTAGTATTTGATTTTAAAGATTTTATTCATAAATTTATTGAGGTCTAATTTTATGATTCAACTATGTTTGGTCTAGTAAGAGACCATATTGAGAGTTTGTGCATGATGTTGGGTCGTTGTCACCAGTATCATATCACGCTCAATTCCAAGAAATGTATTTTTTGCACACCATTTGGTGTTCTATTGGGTCACATCATATGTCGTGATGGTATTTTGGTTGACCCAGTGAAATTTGTGATTATACTTGACTTACCACCGCCCACATCAATCACGCAACACAAATCAGTGTTAGGACACACGTGCTACTATAGGAAATCCATTAGAGGATATGCAGAGATAACTGCACCTATATAGAAACTGTTAAAGAAAGATGCAAATTTCCATTGGACACCAGCTTGTCAGGAAAGCTTGGAAAAATTGAAGAACAAGATGGCCATAGCACCAATACTTGTATTTCCAGACTGGAAGAAGGACTTCTACGTTCATGTCGACGCATCAACTGCCGTGCTCAGCATAGTCTTGACACAACCAGGTGAGGATGTGCTTGACCACCCTATTGCTTTTGCTAGCAGGAAACTGTCAACAGCAGAGAAAAACTATACAACAACCGAAAGGGAAGGCCTCGCAATGGTCTATGCGTTGCAAAAATTATGACACTACTTTTAGGGTGGACATTTTCAAATGTACATTGATCATTCAGTGTTGAAGTACCTTGTCAACAAGCCAGTGTTGGGGGGGAATATATGTATATGGCTCCTCCTTTTTCAAGAATTCAACTTTGAAGTCATTGTTAAACATGGTTGGCTGAATGTTGAACCTGACCACTTGTCAAGGATAGAAAGCAATTAAGAACCAACTAGTTTGGAGGATAACTTTCCCCATGCGCAGCTGTTGGTAGTCACCATGATGGATGATCAGGATAATGAATTAAACACTATCATTCACTTCTTAAGCACATGTTATGCGCCTGAAGCATTCTCCACTAACCAGAAGAAACATCTAGTTGTCAAAGTTGTTGATTACACACTAACTATGGGACACTTATATCAATTGGGCGCGAATGAAATATTATGAAGTTGTGTCTTTGACCATGAGCGATAGTGGATAAGAGTGAAGCACATGCCGATGTTGCAGGAGGACACTATGCTGGAAAGGAAACTATGTGCAAGATATTACAAGTAAGATTATGGTGGCCAACCATACATATGGATACTCAGAGCTTCTGTTGGCGCTGTGATATCTTCCAGAGAACAGGAATACGGTTGCGCCGCGATGAGATGCCGCTTGTGCTGCAGATAACCCTCCAGGATTTTGATAAATGGGTTGTTTATTTCGTTGGACCGATCAATACATGAGGGAAGAGATCTATCCCATGCTACATTATCACTGCGACAAACTACTTAACCAGATGGGTTGGAGCAGCGCCTATTAAAAACCACACCACTACGACTGCGGCGAAGTTTTTATTTGAAAATGTGGTGACCATATTTGGCTGTCCAAAAATTATGCTCAACGACCAAGGTACGCATTTTGTTAACAAAATGATTACTAAGCTTACTACAGAGTTCCAGATTCAACATAAGAAGATGACACCCTATCACCCTCAGGAAAACGGAATGGTTGAAGCCTTCAACAAGATTCTGTAGAATGCATTAACCAAAGTATGCAACCTGCTCCGCGATGAATGGGATCCAAAAGTATTGGCTGTGCTTTGGGCGTACCGCACAACTTGCAAGCGATTGAAAAGACACACCCCATTTAGACTAGTGTATGGAAAATTAGTTGTTGTACCCATGGAGTACATTATGCCGAGTCTAAGGATTGTTGCACTAACAGAGATTAACGACATAGATGTTGTTGAGAAAAGGTTGTTGCACCTTGTTTAGATGGAATAATAATGCTTCGTCGCAAGATTCCATCAGAATGTCAAGAAGTAGAGGCAAAAAGCATGGCATGATCACCATATCCATATTAAACCATTTGAATTTGGAGGACTTGTATTACTGTATGAGAGCAAATTTTTCAAACACCCAGGCAAACTAAATATGCATTGTCTAGAGCCATATAGGAGTGTGCACATTACTAACATGGGCATAGTAAAACTGCAGAAACTAGATGGCACATTTGTCACAGGAATGGTGAATGGAAGTCGCTTGAAACCATACTATGATGGCCGTGACATACCTAGCTAAGGTTGTGTCGCGTGTGAAAAAAAATAAAAAAGGAAACTATTATGTCGCACGTCTGCAACAGAACCCAGAAAAGCGTAGTAAAAAGTGGTAATGGCAGGTTGTCTGACATTAAAGTGCAAATATTATGTCAATATTGAGGTGGTTATGATAGCTAAGTGTCATCAATTTGATGAGATATGAAGAGAATGATGATGTTCTTTTTGGTCCCATCAGTCGTCCTCATAATAACTACCATAACTTCCCTGACAGGTACATCTCAAACCTTGAGTAAATGAATTGATGATAGATGTGTCAGACGAGAAGCCCATGTGATCGACAAGACCTCAACCTCCCATCACATGATGATCGTAGGATGCGTAGGCGCCTATCAATACAAGGCTTCATCACCAAGAACTCTTTTACGTGAACAAAAAGAGCAAGAGAGAACCAGAGCTAAGTGTTGACAAAGACGAATCTTGTAACAGAGAGGTAGCCAAAACCCATGGTCATCGATATTTCGAGTGCCAGTGAGATTTCCAATGTGACTTTCACCTAGACGTTTCCAATTAAAGAGGAAATTCAATCACTTGAGGTACAGAAACCTGAGCAGGAACCAGAGCTAGCATCAATGGCCTAACCAAGAAGGAAACCTGTGTCGACGACCTATTCAGCCCCAACTCCACCTTCCAGTTCAGGCACTGTGTTGAACCCCCCTCCGAACCCTGTTCAAAGTCCACCAATTTTAGGTCTGCAACCAGTAGTGGCACCGAGACAGGATAGAGAGAGAGCACCTAGAGAGTCATCCTGGCCGCAACTATCAAAGAAACGCAAGGCTAAGGCCATGGAAGACATCCCTAAGGAAGACCTGATGGAGGAGGATGCACCAGACTCATCACCACGAGAAGCTGACACCGCCAGATAAGAGGAGAACTTTCCACACTATGTCAGGCTGAGGAGAGCTAATGCGCAAAGAGTGACACTCCCAAAGAAAGCACGCACATCCTTGGTGACACCCCACATCCCTGATGGTGTACCCCTCTTAATGAACATAGTGTTGAAGATCGCCAAGCTATAGTTTGAGGACTGCGACACTCGCCAGCAGGTGGGCTTGGAAAGGAAAAACTATATGGTTACGGTTCAAGCCGGGTCAACTGAGCCCCATATCTTAGTACCAATGGAGTGGGCTCGCGATGTCAATCGCATGGGCTTCTTGAATTTTTTGTTCATGCCGCACTTTGGGAAAAGCATGCAAGTAACCACGTATGTGAAGCAGCTTCTTGTCTACTTTCACATAGGATGCTTATGGCTCAACTGACCCTACCCTCTCGACGTCGAGATAATATCATCGATAATGGGTCTGTCGAAGACAGGAGGAGACCCTTCACCATATTTGCGCCAGAACAGAGACACCACCAAGATGAAGCAGAAGTATAACCTTATGCGCACAGGTAGGGGATTCCTTATCACCCCTATAAAAGATAACATGGTAAGGTTTGCAGCCATAATCTTATATTGCAAACTGTTGCACAAGATGAGACCTACATATTTCACTGCTGGCATGATAGAGGTCGCACAGCAGTGTGCATAAGGAATCACCTTCAACTGTTCACAGTTCTTACTAAACGAACTGATAGATTATGTAGAGCAGGTGTAGGAGAAACCTTGGGACAAATTTCATTACTCCTAGTTTCTCATCCTCATCTCTTTCATTTTTTGGTCCAACCCATTGGAATACCAGTCGATGGATGTCCCAATGCTTTGCCTTGGCACAAAGTATCAAAACCTCTAGGAAAATAAGAAGGAAAAGATCCGCCAGACGGAAAATAACATCGAGTTCTTTCTGCATGGAGAGGCCCTACGCGATGTTATCAAATGTTCCCATGAAGCAAGGGCCGCGACGGTGCAAAGGTATGCGGCATTCATTAACTTTTAGGCCGACATACATAACATTATTTTGGAACCAAAGCAGGACCTGGCCAAGCAAGCACACCAGGCAGGATTCCTTATCATTGATGCGGATGTGGACACAATCATCCAGGAGTGGATTGAAGAATGGCACAGCCCCATTAAGGAGCAGGTTCAATAAGATGAAAACCAAGGAGGATATGGCCAAGGAGAGGACCACAGCTAGGGCCAAGGAAATGGCCAGGGGAATGGTCAAGATCATGACCAAGATGGTGAGAAAGGAAATGATGGCAATGAAAAGCAAGACGATAATTCATCAAGCCCCGATGATAGTGAGAAAAGCAAGGATGATGAATCTAAAGGAACACCTACATAAGAGGATGTGTAGAAGGCCTAAGAAGAGTCATGCAGTGTGGAGCAACATCAACACAAGAAGAGAAAAGTGGACAGATCAGCTAACATGGTCAGCTTAGCCAACGAGGACATCAACCTGTTGTCTGACACCATTGTCAAGGCTGCAAAGTATAGCTTAAAAGACATAAGTAAGAAACAACTGCGACTGAATAGCGAGCTCGCTAGGAACATCAACCAGCTGACAGAGGCCATAAATGAAGTTAAATCCACTGTCGAGGTATAAAATTATGGCGTGGATCCCAATATCCCCTTAGTCACACCAGAACTAGTGTTTTTTATCAAAGTAGAAATACAGGTGCGAGTAATGGAGACGGGAACGCTTGAGTATGATGATGTTGTCCATGGGTTTGAGGCATTGACCATCGACTTATCTAAACTCACATTGACTAAATTCTATGAGGTGCAATAAGCAGTTGCGACCAAAGTGTGGCTCAG
This sequence comes from Pseudotsuga menziesii, assembly GCA_001517045.1. Classification (NCBI taxonomy): domain Eukaryota; kingdom Viridiplantae; phylum Streptophyta; class Pinopsida; order Pinales; family Pinaceae; genus Pseudotsuga; species Pseudotsuga menziesii. The sequence goes on along the minus strand of LPNX010783182.1, from coordinate 694,815 downwards.
AGAGAATGAAATCACATATAAGGAGACAAAGAAGAAAATAAAGGAAACAACGCACAGGGCCCTCCTTAAAGAAAAGGAGTAAGAAATTGTTGCCCAAGAACAGAGCAGGCTTGCACTCGCTGAAGCCATCAAAATTGCGATCCCAGAGTTCCCACCAGAAGCAGGTCTAGAATAGGAAGACTCGATCGCCAAGGTTGGTCAACTCTCCAAGATGGTGGGAGAGCTCAGGAAACAAGTAGAGGAGATGCAGGCATGACAGATACCAAGCACACCGCCAGAAGTGCTTGAAGAACAAAGCAAAGTAGCGTCTGAAGTTGTTTCAAAGATAACCCAAGGAGAAAAAATCTGTGCTGAGGTAGTTGAAGTCGTTTCCATGATATGGGAAGCACTTTTCGAGGATGATTCTAGGGAAAAGATTAAGGAAAATGCACGGCAACCTGATGAGAAAATCATTGAGGCAAAGGCAGAGATGAAGAAGCTGCCATTTAAGGAGAAGGTGACAAAGATGGCTGAGATCAAGCAACTCCAGTAGGAATTCCAAGTTCTTCGTGACCAAGAGCAGACTAGGAATGAGGAAGTAGTTGCGCACTAGTCAGAAGCAGTGCGAGTTACAGGGCTTATTCAACCTGTACAACAGAAACTTCAACATATCACATAGTTGCTAAAGGCAGGACCATTGAAACACATCATTTCTGACCATGTAGAATAGTTGGTCAAGTAGGCGGAGGAGGTAACAGAGGAATTTTCCAAGGTGCAACAAATTTTGAAGGAATTTCAAGACAAGTTTGGTCCTATCATGTAGCCTGAGCCAGAGGCTTAACTTTTGTGAACACTCCAAATTTTGCAAATATATCTAGAGTGGGGAAAGAGGGTTCTAGCCAATAAGGCAAGTGGTAAGGATCTGAAGCCACCAGATGAAGATCATCATAATGGAAATCGATGGAAGCATATTGAATAGCATCATAAAGTGCTTCATAAGGGCCAAGAAAGGATGACTCAACAATCCCTTTGCCTCTAGGACTGTGGTCGATTGTGGAAATCATGTTTATAGGTGCCACATCTGTACTAGGAGGGGTTGAGGGGAACACTCCCATAAGGGTGGAATCCTTTAACATACCTACCCCAACCGATTTATAAGGCAGAGGGGATTGACCTAACATGGGGATATTATTTGCAATGGGGGTAGCAACATCTAGTGAAAAAAAATTGAGTTAATCGATGGTCACAATCTTCCCCAAGTGAGGGAATTGGAGAATTCTAAATATTGTCGAAGCAACAACCATCATAGAATAGAACTAGTTTCTCCCCAATAGAAGAAAGTAATCCAACGGAGCATCAACTACCTCCACCTGAATGGAAATAGTCTTTCCACCAAGCTCGACTGAAAGGGTTGGTAATAGACCATGAGGTTGGAAACCTCCTCCTTCAAAATCTTTCAAGGTTGTGGGTGACTTCGTAAGTTAAGGAGAATGAATGGTTCTACAACAAGCCATAGAAAATACCAAGGTGGAAGCTCCTTCATCCAAAACGGTCCTATGGACCTTCCTCCCAACTACTCTGGTCGCAATTTGAAATGCGAACTAGTGGGGTAATATGGACTTATAATTCTCCACATTAAAATGAATTAAATTGGTGTTATCTGGGTCTGATGCCCCCAATTCCATCAACAAATTTTTGTGCTGCATTGGACAACTTTGGAGTACCTCTAGGGTAGACATCGCACAAGGTGCTTGTGCCAAATCTTCAACAATGTTGTAGAATTGTGCAGCTTGATCATTTGGATTAAAGACAGACTACCTGAGGGTACTCTTGGGTGGGCACAAAATCAAGTCGAGATTAGGTTTCTCGATTGTAAGAGGACCATTGGACAAAGATGGAGGAGAACTAGTGGAAGGAGTTTTCTCGGGAGAAGGATTTTTGTCCTTCTTCTCTGCCAACTTGTCATATGACTAACTACGAGTAGTAAAACTAATAGTTTCTGAGGACATCATTCTGATTTCTTCTATAGAATTAGAGGTTCCTTGAGAGGACATGTGATCTATCAATTGTTGTTGAGACGGAAAGGGGTCAGTAAGTACTGCTGGTGTAGTGTTGCTTTTCAAAAATTCACTAATCTCTTCATGGCGATGGCACTCTTTCATGAAGTGGTCACCACCACACAATAAGAAGGGATACTTGGCCTTCCTCTTCCCTTTATTATCATTCTTTGGGGCTGTAGCCTTGGGATTATCCTGTTGGTTTCCAGGTTTTTCATTCTTTCCTTTTCCTTTCTTCTTGTTATAGAGTGTTTGTGTGGATTGAATGGCATTCACCTGGGTAGAAACTGTAGGAGAAGAAGGAGTAGTAGTAGAAGTACTATGTTGCTTGGTAGGCTTAGCTACTAACAAGGGATGGATTGAGCCAATAACCCCATAACAGAAGTTTCTGTAGGTGCCTTGGTAGGGTCAATGTTGCAACGAGGGATTAGGTCATACAGAGTTTTGGACTAGGAATAGACCAATTCCAAATACTAAGCGTGACTGATATCCTTCTCTACAGTAACATCACCACCCATAGCCACATCTCAAGAAATGGGAGGAAACAAGGATTTTGTAAACCAAACTGCTAATAAATGGTCTAGAATAGGAGCTTTAATAAGTATCCTCTATCTCCTCCACTCATGAATATGATCTAAAATATGTGTGGAGGTATATTAACGAAGTGATGTCAAAATATCTGTACCAGTTTCATAACAGATGGGCAGTTGGAAATGAGTTTGAAAAATTGTTTCCAATGAGATAAATTCCACAAACGAATGTTGTGGAAGTTCAATGTACCACTTTGCAGCGGTACTAGTCAAATTTCATTGGAAGAGTCTTAAACGGACTGATTCATCAATCAAGGAGTTTTAGGAACACCATAGATGGAAAGTCATAACATTTTTTTTTGGATCTTCTCCCTGCTTCCCATGAAATTTCAGGATATCTGACGGTAACTTTATTGGAATTGCATGCCACGAAGGGTTATGCTCAATGGGGTCATTAATCAACTTGGACAGATCAGGAAATTCCAAAGTTGTCGCTTAGGTTGAACATACTAGTAGTATTGATAAGGCATTTGTATACCAATAGGACCATAGGTCAATTGATACACTGGTTGTTGGGTATTTTGGTTCACAGAGGATCCTCCTGAAGATCCTCTTGATGGAGGCGAGCCTCCGGGAGGAATGTTTCCTCCAGGTGGTGGTCCTCCGCCAAGAAGGCCTCCACCAGGAAGTCCTTCACCAGGTGGGCCTTCAAAAGGAGGTCCATCGGAAGGTGGTCCGTCGGAAGGTGGTCTTCCAGGAGGTGGTCCTCCTGGTGGTGGGCCCTCAAAAGGTGGTCCACCAGAAGGTGGGCCCCCAAAAGGGGTTCTGCCAGGTGGTGGTTCTCCATAAGGAGGACCTCCACCAAGCGGGTCTCCTCTAGGTGGGCCCACGCTTGGTGGCCCTCCACCAGGTGGCCCCCCAAAAGGTGGGCCACCATAACCTCCAGCAATATTGATAGGTATCACTCCAGGTATAGGCATGTACGACCAATTCGGTTTCCCCCATGGGGTAAACATGTTTCCAGGGTAAGGCATACTGGGATATACCATCCCTGTAGATGTATGTTCAAATTTTACATTACTTACGGATGGTAGATTTCCTGGGTGAGTATATTCCCAAGAATATTGATTGACAATGGGTTGTACCCCAGAGGGTTTTCCCGTACTAGAAGGGGGAGTAACTGCTTTGGTTTTCATTGAGGGAACTACAACTATTGACTTCCCTATAATAGGGGTTTGTCTTGTACTGTATGTGACTCCACTAATTGCCGATACAAATTGAGCTGGAGGTTTCGTCACAGTTGTAGAAGGTACAGGAGGACCAGAAGAAGACTCAGGATTTTGAACCGTAGTGACAGGATTGGAGGGTTTACCTGGATTAGGAATTACCGATCCTTGAGTCGGTGATGTCAAACTCTAAGTAACTTGAGACGTCAAGAGTGGACGGTATCCTGGAGGGGTTGATTCCGAAATACGGGCTAAAATAGCTGACACAGGCTCTTGATAAGGAGAAGTTGAAGCAATGATGTTCGCAAGGCACTCCTAAAAATTATGTAAATGATCCAAATTCGATCGAAACCTTGTATACATTTCCTCATTTGTCAAAGGATTAAAAAAGGATGGTCTAGTAACCCAAAATTTGGAAATTTCTTGACCCATAGAGGTTCTCCAAAAAGGAGCATTAGGGCCATATTATGTCCCCTCGGTATCATTAGACAGAGATCAACCCAATTTGATGAACCGACGTGACCTTCTATTGGAAAATGGAAAGCAGTATCAGCCATAGGAGGCTGTTCGACCAAGGGATTATCATATGTAGTGAATTCTTCCCCCACTTCCACAGTTGGATTCTCTTGCACGTGAGAATCAGTTGCGGCTCCTTGGTCGGTGGCTTCCATTGGTCTCTTTCTTGTAATAGGAGGAAGGTTAGGTGGAAATCCTTGCACTCTTTTGGATCATCTCAAAGGAAACTCAGCCGGATTGTTGGTCACTAAAATCTTAACCTAGGGATTCAAACTAGAAGAAACACACAAAAAGTCTCCTACACAAGCTAAAGGCCACAAGAAAAATTAGATGACAGGAGGGGCTAATTAAATCTGGTTCCTTACTAGGATTTTCTAGTCTTTGCAACTCGCAATATACCACAAGGTCCAACAGTAAAGTGCAACAAGGAGGATTGGGACCATCCCTTGCCTGAATACCCGATTACCTGGACGGTAAGTGCATAGTAGTCTCCCTGAGTGTTCTTGGTGTATTGCACTGACAAGACGACCAAAAGGGTTTTTCTCAAATGGTTTAGGGGATCCTAGAAGGGTCTCCCAATATACACAAGGTACGTGGGAGCTCAAATCCGTGTTAGTGTTTTCTAATGCATAGTCGTTCAAAAGGGGCCTTCTGATATACAATCGAGTATGTGAAGTACCTTTCTATTTACCTCAAGGGTGCATGAAAGGCCATTCGATATACCGATGGTATGTGGAAGAACCACACAGTTCCCAGGATGCAGTGCAGGCAATAAACGACAGCTCCAATGTTTAAAGACACTGGAACACGTCTCTATCTTATCACTCAAGTTACTAAAAAAATTTAACCTATAGCTACCATTAATTTTATCTTGAACATTTAGGTGAATGCATGAAGTGTATACAGAAATGTAAAACCGTGCAATATGAGTGTACAAATCTTTCACTTTACCATTCAAAGTATGCCCTACTTACGAGAAGGAGAGGGTGTTTGAATTCTGTTTCAAAATGAAAAAATTTCCCAAACAGACACACTAAACTTATCTTTCCAAAAATGCAAACAAGCAACACACTTCTAAATTGATCTTTGAAAGCAAGAATGAAGTGATATCTTTTTTCCTAAAAAGAAAGACACTAGCACTAAATGGCACACTAAGCAATTTTCAACGTTCTTCAAAAAACGAAAAGATCTAATCTTATAACTATGATATTTTTTTGACGAGACGAGAATGTAAAAAGGAAAAGAAGAGCACGGATATCTAAAAGCTTGTGAAGCTAATCAGGGCTCCAATGGTTCGTCTTTAAATGCAATTATGCTCAAATCTCACAAATTTTCCTTTTTGAATTAAAGGAAAAAAATAGTCTTTCATAAACTCACGAAGAACAAAAAGCAAAAACCACAAAGTAATGCTTCCTTTTCAGTTTGATCAGATAACAAAAGAGATCTAACAACACTGACTTCCAAGCACTCCTTTTCAAAAAAGAAACCCAAGCATACAAGAAACTAAACAGATGGGTATGAACAAGCTCTTTGAACCAAAGAAAAGCAAGCATTTACCACTCTTAGACTCTGAGTTTAAACAGTCTATATCTCAAAATTGAAGCCCAAAAACACATGAAACAGAAAACAAAATTAACTAAGATTTGGAATCAAACGGGTGTGAAAACCCTACCTGGCACCACTTGATGAGGGTTGGTGACAGAGCGTTACCACCTGGGCACCGCCTTTTGTCCACTATGAAAGGGCGGTGTTGGCAGGGGTATTAGGTAAGTGAGTTGCACAGCACCATGGAGGCTACGCAAGCTCATAGGCCATCGCAAAGGACCACAACAATGCGATTGATGGAAGAATAACCGTTTTTGGAATTATTGATGCAATTTTGTACCCATTGACCACATTTTGTGGATATAGGTCACTAGTTTGTTAGAAGTTAGTTAGAAGTGGAGCTTGGATGTAAAAGGGCAAGCCTACATATAGAGATATATTTGCAATAGTAGATACTTTTGGAGATATACTTTTGATGAGAATAGAGAGAGAGAATTCTGGGGAAGAACTTGTATTTTTTGGTATATTTTTGCATCTGTGTCTACTATGAGCGGGTTTCTGGCTCTGTCTGTGTTGATCGGTTTTCAGTCTTCTGCTGTGGAGATGTAGTGCATATTGTGAAACTATCCTGTGGAAGTAATATGACATGACGGATGTTTCCCTAAAGTGCTTTGTCTCTTATTTCTTTCATGTTTTTATGATCTACGATGATAATGATGGATGTTTACTATATCTGTTATGTGAAAGATTGTTACTGTTGCGATGAATGAAGTAATGCGATCCATTAGCCGTCTACTAGTTATGATAATAAATTTGCAATGAATGATGTGATTCTATTAAAATGATCTCTGAAGTATCTGTTGATTATGAAGTTAATTTGTTGATGTCATACCCTCCTTTCTTACTGCCGAAAACTTGGTTCCGACAGCTCTCCCTTGACATCTCGGGTGAGACTTCATCCGCTCTACGGGTGTTGTCGGGTGGGGTCAAACCCATTTGGGTCGGTTCTCAGGGAGATCATGCTAGTTGGGCATCGACAGAGTGGGAACCCCTATCGATGAGGATTTGTTGGTGGGTTGCACCAACAAATGGTTTCATTTCCAAGATCTTGTTGCAACTGAAGGGAGGATATGTTGTGGCATCCAACAAAACTGAAGATTGAAGATTGGTTTGAACTAAAGTTGCAAGAGTTCGCTAAAACAGAGAATTAGAACCCAAAGTTGTTGACAACCAGGTGGCTAGACAGATATATCTATGACGGTCCATATGAATGGTTCTTTTGTGAATTCTCGGTCATACTGTATGAGTGGCTATTGAAATTCACTTATAAGAAGAATAACCATCAAGGAGCAGAGCTGACATCTTGGACCCCTGGACTGATCTAGGAGCTACAAGAAACCAATAACAAAGCATCATGAGTTGTCGAAGTGTGGTTGTATAGTATTCTAGAAGGATACATTACTGAATTTGCAGTCGATATCAATAAGGCATATAGCGAAGCAGAAAGAGAGTTCTTCAACGGGCCACAAGGTAGGTTCTTGGTGTCTCTGCAATTCGCTATTAAGATGCTTATCTGTGAAAAGGGTATTCTAAAAATGCACCTCAAGTAGTGGAACTCTGGTGTGTGGAGGGTGTGGACACTGTGATGAAAGAGGGAAGGAAAATGGCAAGATAAGGGGTAAATGGGTATGAGTTCCAAGAAATTTGTGAGGGTCGACGAGGAAACAAGTGGTTATACGAGGGGAGGAGAAAGGTTTCGACAAGAGAAGAGGCAGAGGATGGGGGAAGGTCCTGCTACGATTGAGACACAAGACCACAAAGAACAACCACACAGGACAAAGTGACCCTACAATGACGACAAGAACGACTATACCCAGGCTACGCCCAGGATAGTGAGAAGCTCGAACCCCAACAGTAACGTTTCCACATCTCCATGCACTACTCCACCAATAGGTAGAAAAGTGCATTCTATGTCACCTTGACCGACGTGCCAGCAGCAGTCAAGCAGTAGAACATTGTTTGTAGGAAGAAGGCCAAGAATGGCGGGAAACGAGATGAAGTTACCTATATTCCATGGAAATGGGATTGATGACCTGGAGCAGTATTGGTTCTTATGCGAAGTAGTTTGGATCGCTAGACAAAGTGTGGACAACGATATTAAGAGAATCCAATTGGTGACCACCCTCAGGGGTTGGGCGCTTAACTGGTACATGATATTCATGTAGGTTCCTCAGGGGACAGTGACGAAAACACTGAATGAGATCCGAGAAGGACTATTCGAGGAATTTAAGAAACCTAAATCTGAGGCCCAATATATCATAGAACTCAAGGAAATCAAGAATTTTTTGAATGAAACTATTTGGGATTTTTATCAACGGCTTAAGACATCGATGGCTTGAGTCAGCTTCAAAATAAGCAATGCTCAGCACAAGGAGTGGTTCATCGCTACACTGATTCCGCACATCAGACAGTCGTTAATGCAGCAAAATATTGCAACATAGAATGAGGCTCTGGAGATTGCAATGAAGTTGGAAGCTTCACCTATTGGGGAGACTGTAGTTGGCATGAACCATATTTAGGTGCAGCTAGCAAATTTAACACTCCAGCTATAGGATATTAAGAAGGAAAAACAAGAGCATGATGACCTCTGGTGCACGCGGTGTCGTACGGGTGGACACACCAAGAAAACTTCTCTGACTTTCAGAAACTATTTGCTCTCAGGAGCACCGAACCCCTTAAGTTCCATTGGTGTGCCATGGTGTCGCATATGTCAGGTATATGGGAATCAACATGAAAAATATAGCTACATGTAGAAGATGGTTATGAAGGCAGAAAGTTTGTATTTCTCCTTTTGTCGCTCCATAGGGCACAAAGATAAATACTTCTGAGCTTACGACCTGCTTCAAGAAAGAACATATGATTCATATTTTGTGAACGACGAGGATCCCCGTGCAGTCCAGAAGTTGCAGCCACATATGGTGTAGTTGATAGTATAGTATACACCACCTCCACAAATGCATTTTATTCTGTCCCAGTTGAACCACAGTTCACACCGCAACCGCAGTTTGTAGCACAACCACATTTTCCACCGCGACCGCAGTATAATCAAGTATCGGCTATTCAGACGCAACCACAGTATGTTCAAGCAGCACACTACATTCAACGGCAACCAAATCCCCCACAACAGTTATCCCAACTGCAATATCAGCAAACCGAAGGATTTCAAGGAGGATTTCGAGGAGGATTTAGGGGACGAGGAGGAGGCTTCCGATGAGGAGGACGAGGTCAAGAATTCATCCAGTGTTATACTTGCAAGGTATTTGGTCACTATTAGAGGGAGTGTCCCCATGTGCAGTGTACATACTGCATAGCAAGAGAGCACAATGTCAAAAATTTCCCTCAATTGATTGCGAAGTGGCAGGCCGAAAACATCCCTCAACTGCAAAACCAGTTCCAAAACCAAAACCAAGTGTAGACCCACCAGCCAATGTAGAATTAGCCTTAGATCCCACTGCAGACTTAGAATCAACCAATGAATCATCCCATAAATCCATATTTGACTCATATTCCACCTCTAAACCAAGCTTAGAACCTGAATCAAGGACCCACAGTTGCGACAATTATAGCAAAACCCAGAACCCAGGTTGTCGACGTTGTTGTTGTCACTCGTGCAGGTGAAACGACCGGAGAAGATGGAACCCATCAAAAAATTTGATTTGTGGGGAAGAAAAAGGAATCATTTGATATTATGATGAAGAAGGAGACATTATTTCAAGCCAAGAATGCAATTGGGAGGAATCCGGGTAAGTTTCATGTTGTTGAAATTCCATCTTCTTTTGATCCTTTTGTTGAGGCAGGACTATCGCGACAGCATGGTACCTTGCAACATTTCTTTGAGAGCTCTCTATCTCTATCTAGAGATCCTAAGGCTCTTGGAGAGATTGAGAAGTTGTTATGCTAATGGAATCAGACATTGAAGGATTCCGTAGTAAATTCCCTCCAGAAGTGAAAGACAGGTAAAGAGATGAGAATGAACATCTAAATAGGGGACTATGAAGTCAATTCTGTTATTCTGGATGTAGGGTCGGATGTGAATATTTTGACCAAACAAACTTGGCAGTTGATGGAAAATCCAACATTGGGTTGGTCCCCTGTGCAACTGCGACTAGCAAATCAGGCCAAGTTTCAGCCTATTGGCCGTGTCTCAAACCTGGTCGTCGATATCGAAGGTATGAAGACATATGTTGATTTCGACGTCATTGAAGTAGTCGATGGTGGAGGCTCTTATCCTACACTAATGGGGATTTGATGGGATAACGATAGCATGGTAGTTATCAATTTGATATCAGAGTCATTGCTCCCATGGACCCTCAGGAAGGACGTTGGTATATTGAACCTATCAAAGATGAGGATGGTAGAGGCTAGGACCATGCCTACAATATCTCCGAGGACTACATCCACCCTACTGTCGATGGCAAACTCGGATGGCATAGCACTAGCTCTGCATCCTATGATTCTAATGATGTTCTAGAAAATTGGAAAAATCGGCTTCATGAGGTGTCAGTTCGAAAGTGTGGACTGATCATGCAATATCTACACCATGTTACGACCGAGATCATTGAGATATTTATCTACGAGGGGCTACCAGAGTTGTCTGAATTCCTCCAAGAATTTGAAGAGAAAGTGTTTGAACCACAGAGGTTGTTGGCACTGGAGGATGCATTGAAGGCTACCCCAGCATGTTGGTGGGTGGCTCACAAACAAGAAATCCATGAATGGGCACCATGGCAATGACTAATGTTGGTGCACTTTGGTGACTCAGAGACTTATCCCGCTGGAAGATATGATGGGTAGACTAACCCCACTGGTCATTTATAGGAATGTCAGGATTTGTGGGCATCACGAGCCAAGGATGAGTGGGTCCATTCTTTTGTTCATACTTTGGACAAAATTCCTAGATCTTGGTATCTAACAGCAGAGCTGCGTAGAACCATAAATACCTGGGAGGAGCTGTTGATTCACTTCACACGGACTTTTAGTTTCAGGGATGCTAACCTTGAGGTCCACAATGCACTCCAACTCATCCGCGAAGTAGTATTGAAGGTTATGTCAACCGCATACCCTGTAGATCCACATGCGCAATGCCATATGCAATCCCTGATGACATGCTACAATATATCTGGTGAACCTGAAGATGATGATGACATGAGGAATGTCAATATTATGGAATCAGAGGGCAGTCGCAATGTTGCAGCAACGGACATACCAACCGACCCCATGAGTCATCCACTGAAGATCTGTAAAGTTAACATTGGGATAGAATAAAAACCGAAGTTTGCTAGTGTTGTGGACTATTGGGACGACAAGAAAATGGCACAGATCACAGATCTACTGCATGAGTTCCAGGATCTATTTTTGACACGGTTCTCAAGAATGAAAGGGATATTAGGGGATCTAGGGGAGATAAAGATGCCATTGATCAGATAATCCTATTGAAGAGTCAAAATGGATAAGCCTTATGGTCATTCAGGACAAAAATACTGGAGAAGTCCGGATTTGTGTCGACCTGAGGAAGCTAAACGATGTCTACCTACATGATCCGTTCCCCACCCCCTTTACAGATGAATTCCTTGAAGGGGTAGGCGGTCAAGAGATGTACTCTTTCATGGATTGGTTTTCGAGGTATCACCAGATCCAAATCGCAAAGGAAGATTGGCATAAGACCACATTTGTCACCAAATGGGGTTGTTTTCAATATACAGTCATGCCTTTTGGATTGAAGAATTCACCAACAATATTTTCTCAGGTGGTTGTCGCCGCATTCAAAGACTTCATTCAGAAGTTCCTGCAGGTATACATGGATGATTAGATATTTTATGTTTTGGTTAAGAATCACTTAGTAAATTTGCGATTGATGCTAGAAAGGTGTCGACAGCATCAAATTGCATTGAATTCAAAGAAGTGCATTTTTTATGCACCATTCAGAATACTGTTATGCCACATTGTGTGCCAGCAAGGGATTTTGGTCGACCTTGAAAAGATTGCACTTATCCTTAGTCTGCCACCACCTACTAATGTGAAGATTCTTTGGGCGATGTTGGGACACACGGAGTACTATCACAATTTCATCAAAGGATACGCCGCGATTATGGCCCCTATGGAGAAGCTGCTGAAAAAGAATGCTGCATTTGAGTGGAATCACGAGTGTCAGGGAATTTTCGACACACTCAAGGCCAAGATGGTGTCGGTGCCCATCGTGGTATTCCCCAATTGGAATAAGGATTTCCACATCCATTTCGATGCCTCTTCTATCACGCTAGGGGTAGTACTTACGTAGCTAGGTGAGGGTGACCTGTATCATCCAATCGCATTAGCAAGTAGGAAGTTGTCTTTTACAAAAAGAAATTATACAACCACAGAGAGAGAGGAATTGGCCATGGTTTATGTGTTGCAGAAGTTTAGGCACTATCTGTTGGGTGGTCACTTCAAAATGTTCACGGACCATTTCTCTTTGCAATGCCTAGTCAATAAGCCTGTGTTGGGGGGAAATATTTGTCGATGGCTGCTAATTTTTCAAGAATTTGACTTTGAGATAATTGTGAAGATAGGACGGTTGAATGTTGGCCCCAATCATTTGTCTCGCATTGATATAGGAGAAGAACCTACCAATATTGATGATGGATTTCCCGATGCACAACTGTTCCAGGTAGAGATCGAAAATGACCATTATGCTCCAATAATTCAGTTCTTTGCAACTCGAGTTCCTCCAGCGAACCTGTCAACCAATCAGAAGAAGCAGTTGGTAGTGAAAGCTTTGGATTTCCAACAGATCACGGGGCAATTATACAAACTTAGACCAAATGAAATCTTGTGATGGTGCATCCTACCACATGAGCAAGGATCTATTCTAGCAAAAGCACATGCAAGAATCGTGGGCGGCCACTACAGAGGCAGGGCTACTACGCGTAAGGTGCTGCATGCTGGGCTATGGTGACCTACCTTACATAACGATGCAGCAAATTATGCGCGAAGCTGTGATATCTGTCAGCACATCGACAAACCATCACGACGGGATGAGATGTCACTTGTGCCACAGGTAACTCTACAACCTTTTGATAAATGGGCCATGGACTTTGTGGGTCCAATTAATCCACTAGGAAAGAGGAATGGTGTGCAGTACATCATTACAACAACCGAGTATCTGACAAGGTAGGCAGAGGCCGCGCCAATCGTGGATTGCACTACTGCGACAACATCCAAGCTTATATTTGAGAATATTGTGACAAGGTTTGGATGTCCTGGGATATTGATAAGTGACCAGGGAAGTCACTTTATCAATCGAACCATGAAAGCACTAACAGAGGAGTTGCAAGTGCAGCATTAGAAAAGCACACCCTACCACCCGCAGGAAAATGGAACTGTCGAGGCCTTCAACAAAATATTGGAAACCACGCTTACAAAGGTATGCAATACTAATTGCGATGATTGGGATTTGAAAATTCCAGCGGTACTATGGGCATATCGCACCACTTGTAAAAGGTTGACGAGACAGACACCGTTCAAATTAGTATATGGGCAAGAGGCAGTCATGCCTATGGAGTACATTGTTCCTATTCTGTGGATTGTTGCTCTGACGGGAATGGATGATGCAAACGCATTAGAGGAGCACATCGCACAGTTGGTCCAGCTAGAAAAGGATTGACAAAAGGCATGGCACGATCACCACATCAAGAACAAGCAGTTTACAAAGGGATATTTGGTGTTGTTATATGACAGTAAGTTCATGAAGCATCCAGGTAAGTTACAGATTCAGTGGTTAGGTCCATATCTTATTCATTCAACTACTTCTGGGGGCGCAGTTCAATAACAACAATTCAATGGTGTGGTGCTACCCACACTTGTGAATGGAAGTCTCTTGAAACCATATAGAACGGGGCCTAAGCCGCGCAATGCTTGAGATACTGCGCAAGAAAAAAAAATTGGGTAGATTGTAGTGAGGCGAGCATAGAGGGAGATGTTGCGCAAGGATAGCACTTAGTATTGTTGAGAGGGAGACCATTGACGAGAGCCGAAAGACTGTGAGGAGGTCAATTCAATAATAAATATAGACAGTTAATACAATTAGATGGCAGCGCTTGATGAAGCGATGCGCATTTATGACTGATCCGACCGTTAGTAAGATGGGATCAATAGTGGATTTAGGGTTATTAATGTCATATTGAGTCATGGTGGATATGGAAGATTTGGAAATGCTGATTTGGATTAGGCATGCGGTTATAAGAAAGCGCAGGATGTGAGCGCAAGGTATTGTTCAGTTGAGTTTAGCGAAGTGTTGAGCTCAGTGCAGAAGTTGAATTGAGTGGGATAGGCAAGGAGTGAAATTTTGGTACCTTATGAGGATTGTAGAGTGCGGCATGCTGGGAACTCCTGACACAGCTGATATTTCGAGCGAGCAGGAATCCCCCATCTGGCCCACACGGGTTGAAGAGGAAGTCATGAGCATGCCATTCTGATCCTCTTTGATCCCTTGAGCGAAGTGAAAGGCCCAAAATCCCAGTTCCACACTACCGCAGAAGAGATACATACGCATGACTGCTATGGCGCAAGGGGAAGAAGCAAAACAGACCATACCATCAAGCTTGGGATTTATTGAGTCCGCAGTGTTGAGGGTCGTCTCTATCAACTATATCCCTAGATATGTTGCTCCAACATAGCTGGGGGAGAAACCAAGGAAGCTCACTGAGAATCAAAGGTATCCGCTAAAGTTGTTTCCGCTACTAGAAGGGATGACTTACCTAGTGGAAATCAAACCCCCTTGGTTAAGATGAAGTATGAAGGCCATGATTTGCTGCTACTAAAGGACGTATCGGAGGATCCTTACCAGTCACTGTCGATGGTACCAGGTGTACCTATTCAACAAATTCCTCACCCATGGGCGCAGATCTTAGACAGGTCTAGGTTGTTGGGGCTCATTAACATGCCTCATTTTGGGAGATTGAACGAAGTGAATGCATGCATCAAACAGCTATTGGCATGCTTTCATGGGGGGATGCTCTAGTTGGATAACCCAATCCCAGTCATGGTTGACCTAATTTTTGACATCATGGGGCTACCAAAGGCTGGTGAAGATCCGATGCAGTATTTCGGAGGGTGGGATAAAGACAAAAAGCTTGCGCATTAGTTGAAGGATCAATTCAGATTGCAGCGTGATGGACGGGCATATCGCATCGACAGTATTTTTGAGTGATCAATGCATATTAGGGCACACATTTTGGCCAGAAATATTGTCCGGAAGAATCAGCCTGTCCAATGCAATTTGGGTGTGGTTTCATGTGCGAAAAAATGTGTCGAAGGGGTGCAAATGAACTGCTCATTGTTTTTGTTGAACCAGTTGTTAGAATATGTTGTTGTTGCTCAGGCCGGTGAGCAAAGTTTTTCCTACAGTTGGTTGTTAATTCTTATTTCTTTAGTCGCATGGATGGAGCTGGAGGACTAACAACTGTTGGTCTCTCTCTGGGCAAACCCAGGTTTACTGTAATGTACCAACAAAACCCCTAGCTCACTGGCCCTTTCAGCAACAAACCGCAGAACAGCCTGAAGTCTCACCCGAAGTGATCCTAGATAGGGTGGTTGAAGACTCATGTGTCCTCAACCAAGTTCTGAAGCATCCTATGTTCTCCTTACGCTTTTTAACCAGTTGAGTCTCTCTATAAACACTGTATCTCTCTTCCGAGTAGGCTCTACTATGAGACTGACTCTTGTCGCATCGTGACTCCCAGGACGATGCGCAAACTCACTCTTCTACTTGACTCTTTACCTGCAATATCCCACACCACATCTCCTCTGACAATGCGATATCACCCTTCTGTGCTGCGATAGCTTCTATAATAAGACTCAATAGGACTCCCCAGCTCTCAAGGCCCAATGGATTTCCTTCTGCGTATAGTAGCTCAGTTAACCTTCATCAAGGTGTTAAATGACTTCACTTAACCTCTACAGTCTAACATGCTTAACATATATTGCACTCAACTTGCTGAACTAAATATACAGAAGCCACTTAACACTGTAATTATCACGATCTAAATCATGTACTGATAAACTCATATGCATAATACTTAACACATTCAATTCGCATTTAATCTTCTACATTACTGTAAACTAAAGGATAGCATACATACATTCATTAACTGTTAGCTAAGATCATGTAATAGATAGTAGATAACAAGTAAGTAAACACAATCACATGAACAGTCGCACAACACACGGATTTTACGTGGTTCACTTCCAAGGAGGAAGCTACGTCCACAGGAACTGTGTTTATATTATATCTAGAGAGAGTACACACAGTTTCGCTGCAACCTATTATGCAGCTCGAGATCTTCTGGGAAACTCTGCGTCCTCAGCTGGGAGCCCTTCTCTCTTAGATCTCTTCTCTTTCTATTCTGATTTCTTCTTACAATATATTCCTTCTCTCTCTCTCAATCCCTGCGGATTGTTACATTCATGCTCAAGGAGTCGGCTACTTGTTACAGTAAGATAACTACAGACTGAATACAGAACCAGAGCTCGACTCTTTCTCAATATCTTACGATACAGATGACTAAACAACTAGCTACTGACTAACTGGCTAACCAACTGACCAACCTTTCAAAATACAAGATACATGCTTAAATAGGTGGCCCAAAGGTCTCACCCTGATACAAAACTATGGGCCTATCCCAATAGTAACCCAAAAACCCTAATTGTGACAGTCGGCCTATCTGTACTTTGGACTGCCACCTATTGGTCACACTGTAGCTCTCTGTAGTCTTCAGCGCTTCCTAGCTCTGATCGTGAGTATGGGCACCACTTCCTCGGTCGCTCCCCTTCTGTCCTTTGTCTTCAATACCTCGGCCCGTTGCTCCTTTTCCTTTATTAGGGTAGCTGAGCCCTCCTGTCTTCGTCACTGCCTTAAGTGTAGTGGTTGAGCTCTCTCTTCTCGGCCGCTTTAGGTACTGTTTCTTTTGAATTTCTTGTCTCGATATAGCAGCTTTTCCTCCAGCTACGGGGCCATGCTCCAATAGTCCCCTAACACTTACTTGTGGTTCGTCCCCGAGCCACTAACAACTAGCTTCTCTTGTTGTAGCTTCTCCTTGGCTTCCTGCGAAGTCCTTGCAAATATTTCTCGAAGTCCTACGAATTCTTTGTCCATAGCTTCGACACAGTCTTGTGCTGCTTCCAGCATAGCTTGACTAATGATGGAGTCTTCTGTGTCATCAATTTCACTTTTACTTGTATTGAACTCCTTGACCTTCTGCTCAACCGCATCAACCAGCTCTACGATTTGTTCCTCATAGGGTTGAAGCAGGCTATTGAATTGTATTTATTTTTCTCTTAACCGTTGCGCTTCCTGTTACAAACGGTTCATCTCTGTCGTCCTCTTCATCTTTGCAAGAGGTCCTAAGCTCTTGACTTCTTCCTTCATTGCTATTGTGGCCTTCTCTATGTTTTGGATGCTCTGCTGCAATTCCAGTCTAGCTGGGAGCTCGTCTAGCTCTGACCATGTCTTCGTCGCATCGGCTAGTAATGACTCTGCATCATCTATGCGACACTTCATATGTGTTGAAGTGAGTATAAAGGCCTCTGCACTTGCTTCCTTGTCTTCCTGAGGTGTGCCTAGTGCTCGAGCCTCAAGCTCTGCAATCTGCGCTAATCTGTCATTTATCATATCTGCATCAGCCATCTCGGTAATTTGAGCAATTCTTAAACTGGGAATAATATATTCCATAGGCATAACAGCCTCTTGTCCATACACTAAGCTGAAAGGTGTGTGTCCTGTAAGTTTCTTGCATGTAGTTCTATAAGCCCATAATACAGCATTAACCCTAAGGTCCCAATCATTTCTTTGGCTGTTACAGATCTTAGTAAGAGCATTTTATAGAATCTTGTTAAAAGCCTCCACCGTACCATTAGCTTGTGGGTGGTAGGGAGTGCTCTTATGGTGTTGTATCTGAAATTCCTCCGTCAAGGCCTCAATAGTGCGATTCAAAAAATGTGTTCCTTGATCACTCATCAAAATTGTTGGACATCCAAATCTACTAATGATGTTTTCAAAAATGAACTGTGAAGCTATAGCAGCATCACAATTCCTTACGGCTTTGGCCTCTGCCCATCTGGTGAGGTATTATGTTCCTGTGATGATGTATCTCGCACCAGTTCATTTTCCTGGTGGGTTGATAGGACCCAAAAAATATATAGCCCACTTGTCAAATGCCCGCAATGTAATCTATGGTCGCAGCGGCATTTCATCTCTCCGCGAAGGTTTTCCTACCCTCTGGCAGATATCGCAGCATCTGCAAAACTCCTTAGTGTCTTTGTGCAAGGTAGGCCACCATAATCCTGCAGCTAGAATTTTCTGCGCAGTCAACTTTCCTGCGAAATGACCTCCTACGGTACCTGAATGTGCTTCTCTGATAATGGCCTCTTTCTCGCGTGGCATCATGCATCTGCGGAGGAATTCATTTGGACCTAACTTATATAATTGTCCTACGATAAAAGTGAAATCTGCTACTTTCACAACTAACTGTTTCTTCTACTGCTTAGTAAACTCAACTGGTGCCCACCCTGTAGTGAGAAAGTGGATAATATCTTCGTAATACTCATTTGTGATTTGGATAGAAAACAATTGCGCATCTGGCAAATTATCTTCTAAATTACTTGGTTCTTCTCTTGAGTCTATTCGCGACAGATGATCAGGTCCAGCATTTAATTTTCCTAGTTTTACAATAATTTCAAAATCATACTCCTGAAATAAGAGTAACCATCTGTAGATCCTTCCTCCTAACACTGGTTTATTGACCAATACTTTAAAGCGGAATGGTCCGTGAACATCTTGAATGGGGCACCCAACAGGTAGTTCCTGAACTTCTATAGAGCATACACCATAACTAATCCTTCTCTTTCTGTAGTGGTGTAGTTCTTTTCTGTGGTAGATAACTTTCTGTTGGAGTATGTGATAGGGTGATCAATACCCCCTTCTCCTGGCTGTGTTAAGACAATCCCCGGTGCGATGCCAGATGCATCCACATGTACATGAAATGGCTTGTTCCAATCTGGGAATACTAAGATAGGTGTTGTAACCATTTTCTCTTTAAGAGTGTCTAAACTTTTCTGACATTCCTCATTCCATAGGAATTTCATGTCTTTCTTTAATAGCTTTTCCATAGGTGTTGTGATCTTTGCATAGCCTTTGATGAATTTTCTATAGTAGCCGGTATGACCAAGCACTATCCTCAATTGCTTGATTGAGTTGGGTGCTGGAAGATTTACAATGATGGCAATCTTTGCAGGATCTACCATCAAGCCTTGTATGCAAACAATATGACCCAACAAAATACCAAATGGTGCACAGAATATACATTTCTTCAAGTTAAGAGAAATCTGATATTGCCTACATTTCTCTAACATGAGCCTTAAATATCCTATATGCTTTTTGATTAATCCAAATACAGTCCAATCATCAAAATAGAATTCTAAGAATTTATGGATGTATTCCTTGAATACAGCAACTACTACTCTAGAAAAGATAGCTGGTGCATTTTTAAGACCAAAGGGCATTACCGTATACTGGAATGAGCCCCATTCTGTCGCAAAGGTGGTATTATGTCGATCCTCTGGATGGATTCTTATCTGGTGATAGCCTGAAAAGCCATCAGTGAATGAGTGGATCTCCTGTCCGCCCACATTGTCTAAAACTTCATCAGTGAAAGGTGTCAGAAATGGGTCATGAAGTGATGCGTCATTGAGTTTGTGCAAATCAACACAAATCCTTATTTCTCCTTTAGTTTTCTTTTCCTGCACAACCATGGGACTAACCCATTCTCTCTCTTCTACTGGTTCAATAATGCCTACTGCTAGCATCTTATCAATCTCATCTTTAAATTTTTCTTTATAATGAGGATTTAATCTGTATGGACGCTGCTTAACTGGCCTAGAATCCTCTTTCAAAAGTATCCGCATGACTCCCAAATCTCCTACTATTCCCTTCATCTCTGTGAACTTAGTGGGAAATAAGTCATGATAATCGTGTAACAGATCTGCGATGTGTCCTACTGTTTCATCATCCCAATAGTCTCCAATAGAGGCAAACTTTGGTTATGTTTCTGTGCCAATATTGATCTTTTTAATCTTAATAGGCTCTGTGATAGCTGGAATCTCTAGCTTTGGTCCATCAACTTCACGAGTCCCTTCAGATTCTGGAATGTTGATACTATGAGGATTCTCATCCTCATCATCTGGCCCTTCTATGAAGTTGTAACACTCTAGCGCATGTTCTAACTGGATGGCCCAATTAGGCTGAGTATACACTGGTAGGGTACAATTGTCAAATATCTTAGTCTTTATAATAGCTAGAGCCTGATCAATGCTTGGATACTCAGATTCAAAAGTGAAAGTGAGTAGAAATATGGCTATCATAACTGGCCATGTAATCGTTCCTTTGCACAACTATGTCTCAGTGTACCAGTTCCTTGGGACTGTGTCTAAAGTGTGAATGAATAGGTGAACCCATTCATCCTCTGGAATGTCCAACCAACTCTATTCACAAATCTTAACATTTGACCTGGGGTCACTTTCTATTGTATATTTCTGTTGTAAAGGCTCCTTGTTATTAGAGAATCTGATTGCCATCAGTCTCTTAAAATCATCCCATGATGCGATATGTTTTTTATGTGCATGCCACCATCTTGCAGTTGCAGGTGTGGCTTTGACTGCAAGATCTATAGCTGCCATCCTCTGCTCATGAGGAATTTCCTGCTCAAACTGTTGTAAAAATTCATTGACATCCACTAATTCATGAAATGACAGAATATCCTTAACCTCTGCACCAATCCATCATAGTGACTTAGTCATAAACGCACATCTGCAAGCTGAGACTTTTTAAAGTCTATTCTGCCAATTTTCCAAGACAACATCTGAATCTGATGCGCATGAGCTATCGCATCACAAACTAATATTTCCTTCTGCAATGGGGTTGATATAATCACTATGGTTAGCAGTCATCTGATAGAGGCTTTCTATATTACGCACCTCTTCCTCTGCTCCGATAGGTTCAATATAATGAGGGCCCTGGAAAGGATCCAACGGTGCAATGACTCGAATCTGATTATCCTCAAAGGTCATTTGTCTTTTCTTCAAATCGATAATAGCCATGTTAACAATTGCCCAATCAATACCTAATAAAGCTGGATACGGTCTGATATTGCCAATCATTTCTATGACTTCAAAGTCTGCAAAGCTACGAACTCCATCAATATCAACTGGTATTTGTGGTAATCGACCCAGTGGTGATACCCTCTATTGATTGGCTAGTCGCATATGGATAGGTGATCTGGCTAACTTAGGGCTACCCATCTGTTCCCATGTCTGCTTAGTCAGAACATTTACCTCTGATCCTAAATCTAGGATTACCTCATCCATTTCAAATTCTCCAATTTGCGCTGTGATTCTCATTTCTCTTCCTGTTCTTGTATGGCCCATAATATTATGAAAATCCCGTTGTGTACTGCTTATGGAAGAAGGCTGCTGATACTGGTCTATGATGCGTTGAAGCTCTTCGATGGCTTTCTCATTTCTGATGAGTTTCAAACAGCTCCGCAGGAAGGATTGTACACTTCATGTCAACTCATCTTCTTCACACATTCTCAATGTGGTAGCCTGCAATGTCTGCACAGGACTAACGCCACAATGTTGTTGCTGCGGTACACCCCTACAAGGAAATACCTACGATCCTAATGGTGTAGGTTCAGTAAAGAAAGTTTTAGCTTACTGAAATGTTTCTTTGTTCTTCTGCAGGTCAAGTGGTGTTGATTTATCAGTGGCTTTGCGCACCCACTCCAGACCTGTATTCTTTTCGGCATCCTTCGATGTCCTACTAGTAGAAGCACCACTGTGAGTCACAATATTGACTCTTGGTTCTGGTTATTTTTTATCAACAGCAATAAGATGAATGTTCTGGTTTACTGCTGGCTTTGGGTCCCTAATCTTGGCTATCAAGATAGGACATTATTCTATAGTATGATCATAGGACTTGCAATATTTACATGTCGTAGTAGGGTTTTGAAAATCCCTAGCATAATGTCCTATGGCTCCACAGTTGTAACAAATAATCGGTCCATGGCCATGGCCAAAGCCTCCACCACGGCCTCGTCCTCTGAATCCTCCACCACAGCCATCATGAGCCGGTTCATGCTGTAGTCCTGCTGCTGGACCTGATGTCTCTGACTGGACTCTGTAGAAGTCGTGTTTTCTCTCTATCATGAGATCATAAGCTCTGCAATTATTTTCATCATGTCGTACTAACTTACAGAAGTTACAGTATAAGTTCTTAGGAGTTTGTACATACTTCTGAATTAAAGGGCATTCCTGTGGTCTATTTCCTCTTGTTCTACAGATTTCACACCATGGCCCTTGATTCTGCACTAAGGGGTTAAGAGCCCCACTTGCTAGATACTCAACAAATACTGGATAGTTATCTTTAGTATTGCCATGTCCTTTACACTTTGTACACCATAATTCTTGTGCAACCTCTTTTCCTTTCTTAATCTCGTGTAGCTGTAAAGTGAGATTGGCTAACTAATTCTGTAAGTTTGTCATACCTGTACTAGTCTCAGCTAGAGGTGAAGCCTCTAGTTTCATTTCCATCTCCAATGCTTCATCCTTCGTATGGAGTCTCTGCTGCATTAGTGGAAGTCTGATGTGAGGGAGTAGTGCTGCGATGAACCATTCCTTATGCTGCTCCGGCGCAAACTCAAAGCTAACTTGGTCTATAAGAGCTTTAAATTTCTGATCAAAATCCCATACTGACTCTATGGGTAACTGTTTGATGTCTTTAAGTTCTGTAATACATTGTGACTCAGACTTAGGTTTCTTAAATTCCTTAATCATGGCGGTCCTTACCTGTATGAGTGTTCTAGGCTGTGCTGATGTATACTTCATATACCATGTTAAAGCTCTTTCTCTAAGGGTAGTGGCCAACTGGACAAGTTTAGTATTATCATCTTGGATCTGTTTAATGGTCCATACAGCTTCACATAGGAACCAATGCTATTCTAGGTCTTCTACCCTTGTACCCTTAAAGGTAGGTAATTTTGTATCATCCCCCATTCTATTTCTACGTGGTGGATTCTGATTTGCTGTGTTACTACCACCTGGTGGTGTAAATGTAGTTGGTGTAGAGGTAGTATATACTATGTGTGAACTACTAGATGGAGTTCCTGCGGGATTTTTCTGAGTCCCGGTTGCTTTCTGTGGAGTATAAGGGTGGTAAGGGATACCCCCTACTGTTCTTTGTGTATTACTTTGACTCTGTTCTCTAGTACTGTTTGAACTATCTTCAAAGAAGGAAGATATGAAATCTACTTTATATTTCTTACCGCTATGTGTACATCCAATTTCTTCAAAGTCACTCTCAAACTCTTGTGACATTACACTTACTTAATTTATTCATCTGAGAATATATCCAATACTCTGTTTTCATGTAATAACATCTTAAGGGACAAATTTAAAGAGTTCAAGTACTTACCGCGATATCCTTTGAAGAAGTACCTCTCCGCTTCGCTGAAACTCTTTCTTTGATCAACTGCAAAATCTGTAATGAAACCTTTCAGCAAACTCACAAGCCAGAAGTCTACTACCCGTGAAATGGGATTATCAACGCTCTTCACGGTGTGAATCAGCTCCGGTGTCCAAACAATGTTCCTTTTCTTTTTTAATATGTGCTTATCATTCAACTTTAATAACCAATCATACAACTCATTTGCATAGGCTACAAAAAATATCGTATGCAGGTCTATGAAGATATGTTTTTGTAACCAGTCCTCTGTACTCAGTCTAGGACTCTTATTTTCTTCTTCAGTAAATTCTCTCTCCTTAGACTCAACCCAGTGGTTAAGTTCTTCTTTAGTAGGATGCCAACAGAACATTAGCTCTTCAATTTGTTCAAAACCAGCAACAGAACCATTTGTTGGTCTCTCTCTGGGCAGACCCGGGTTTACTGTAATGTACCAACAAAACCCCTAGCTCACTAGCCCTTTCGGCGATAGACCACAG
Organism: Pseudotsuga menziesii; assembly: GCA_001517045.1. NCBI lineage: Eukaryota > Viridiplantae > Streptophyta > Pinopsida > Pinales > Pinaceae > Pseudotsuga > Pseudotsuga menziesii. The sequence goes on along the minus strand of LPNX010783182.1, from coordinate 670,875 downwards.
AACGGCCTGAAGTCTCACCCGAAGTGATCCTAGATAGGGTGGCTGAAGACTCACATGTCCTCAACCAGGTTCTAAAGCATCCTATGTTCTCCTTATGATTTTTAACCAGTTGAGTCTCTCTATAAACACTGTATCTCTCTTCCGAGCAGGCTCTACTATGAGACTGATTCTGATCGCATCGTGACTCCCAGGACGATGTGCAAACTCTCTCTTCTACTTGATTATTTACCTACGATATCCCACACCGCGGCCCCTCCGACAGTGCGATATCGCCCTTCTGTGCTACGATAGCTTCTATAATAAGACTCAATAGGACTCCCCAGCTCTCAAGGCCCAATGGCTTTCCTTCTGCGTATAGTAGCTCAGTTAACCTTCATCAAGGTGTTAAATGACTTCACTTAACCTCTACAGTCTAACATGCTTAACATCTATTGCGCTCAGCTTGCTGAACTAAATATACAGAAGCCACTTAACACTGTAATTATCACGGTCTAAATCATGTACTGATAAACTCATATGCAGAATACTTAACACATTCAATTCACATTTAATCTTCTACGTTACTGTAAACTGAAGGATAGCATACATACATTCATTAACTATTAACTAAGCTCATGTAATAGATAGCAGATAACAAGTAAATAAACACAATCACATGAACAGTCGGACAACACATGGATTTTACGTGGTTCACTTCCAGGGAGGAAGCTACGTCCACAGGAACTGTGTTTATATTATATCTGGAGAGAGTACACACAGTTCCACTGCAACCTATTATGCAGCTCCATCTTCTAGGAAACTCCACGTCCTCAGCTGGGAGCCCTTCTCTCTTAGATCTCTTCTCTTTCCATTCTGCTTTCTTCTTACAATATATTCCTTCTCTCTCTCTCAATCCCTATGGATTGTTACATTCGTGCTCAAGGAATTGGCTACTGGTTACGGTAATATAACTATAGACTGAATACAGAACCAGAGCTTGACTCTTTCTCAATATCTTACAATACAGATGACTAAATAACTAGCTACTGACTAACTGGCTAACCAACTGACCAACCTTTCACAATACAAAATACATGCTTAAATAGGTGGCCCAAAGGTATCACCCTGATACAAAACTATGGGCCTATCCCAACAGTAACCCAAAAACCCTAACTATGACAGTCGGCCTATCTGTACTTTGGACTGCCGCTTACTGGTCACACTGCAACTCTCTGCAGTCTTCCACGCTTCCCGGCGCTGATCGTGGGTATCAGCGCTGCTTCCTCGGTCGCTCCCCTTCTGTCCTTTGTCTTCAATACCTCGGCCCGTTGCTCCTTTTCCTTTATTAGGGTAGCTGATCCCTCCTATCTTCTCCGCTGCCTTAAGTGCAGTGGTTGAGCTCTCTCTTCTCGGTCGCTTCAGGTACTATTTCTTTTGACTTTCTTGTCCCGATACAGCATATTTTCCTGTAGCTACGGGGCACTGATCCAACAACAACCAATGTTAGCTGCTACAGAAAAGGTGTTCAAAGGTGCACGCTATCAGAACTTATGGTGGGTCATGGAACCCAGTCGACAACAGGACTGTGCGATCCATTTTTGGGTCTATTGGGAGGCACTACAAGCCGCGGCCATCAAGGTTCCCCATTTATCCACTATTGCCGCATCCTAATATCAAAGGATCATTTGGTTTTCTATCAAGCTATATTCCATTTACATTCAGGCGTGTAGGGATCCCAGTAAACAATTGCTTCCTATGGCCTACAAATTCACCGATGCAGAATTAGAGGCCATTGTTTAAGATTGGCCAGCTGACTGGCGCGAACCTGTGAGCGTGGAGGAGATATCTATAAGACCACTAGCAGATGCCCCTAATGAGCTAGTACAAACAGGGAAATACCTCCATGACTCCGATGGAGAGTCATTGACGAACTCCGATCCACAAGCCCGATGCATGTTGGAGGAGTTACGCACTAAGATACGCATGGACTTAGACACCAACAGCATCTCCCACTCGGTGATGGAGAACCACCTGCAATGGTTCATCAAGGATCTCACCGACGCATTTGATGTTGAGGTGCAAGCTATGCGTGTGTCCAACCAAGAAGCGTTCGTCGCAGTAAGTGTTAAGCTAGATTCTATTTTTGTTGTTGTTTCAAAAGAGACACCAAAGAAGGTTGTGCCACGCGATTTTTTGATTATTAGCACCGAGCCATGAGCTAGGAACATTCAAGTTCCCCCGACTGCAATCGACGCAGGAAGTATAGAAGTGAACTCACTGTTGCAGTCGTTGCCGAGCATTTTTGTCAATCTCAACATGTTATCTTCCCAAGTTTTAGTGCAGCTGCAGCAGGGTGTCATCCAGGAGTTGGTTGATAGGAAGAAGGACCTTAGTGATGGGTACGTATAGTCACAGGACGCTGCAAAGAAGTTACAGGAGGAAGTTGAAGAGCTGCAGAAGATCAAAGAGTAGCTAGCAAAAGAAAAGGCGCGAGATATTGCCACATTGAAGCACACACAGGCAGAGCTACAGCAGAAAGTTGTCGACGAAATCACTGAGTTAAAGACTCAAGCAAGACAGCCTCATTGTCGAGAAAGCGCAGCTCTATGCTTGTTGCAGCGAGGTTGAGCAAGCGGTTGACGAGGCTTGTCAACACATATATGAGAGCATAGCAAAACTCACCACCGTCACCAAAGATAAGTGACTTGGGGAGGTGCTTTCCTAGCTCCAGTTAACTAACAATCTGCTAAATTCTCTGGTTTACCCCGACATCTCACCAGAACATATTGTCAAACGGAAGAATACAATCGAGGAATTTGCGGCCCAGTTTGAAGCTATGGAGCAGGAGGCGAAGATGATCATGGATGAAACGACAAAGTTCTGGCAGAGTGTCATTCAAGATGACCAACTGGAATAGTTGGCCAAGCAAACACGGGAAGCTGAAACTCAGTTGACAACATTGAAGACGTTGTTGCGCACAATGCCTCTCATGGTCTATATTACGTGCACTAAAGAGTTGAAGGACCTACAGCAGTGAGCCACTTGAGCCCAAGAATGTCAACGCAAGCGCAGCACCCATCTCAACGAATTCCAAGACATTGGCGGGTAGTTGGCCATGAAAGTAGTTGTTGCGCTGTAGGAAGTACTAGAAGGTAGGAAGATGGTGGATGGCAAGGCTAGGGAGGAGCACCCATTGAAGCAGGACATGCTGAATTGTCGGGATACAATTGAACATGTTTAGCTCCAAGTTCGAGAGATCTCGTAGCAGTTTGAGGCCTTTAAGACCAATACGACGGAGTACAACTTGTCGACCTGACGTGGCTCGAGGACGAGCCACAAGACTGTGTTGGGGGCCTGTTGGCAGGGGTATTGGGTAAGTGAGTTACACAACATCGTGGAGGTTGCGCAAGCTCATAGGCCATCACGAAGGACCACAACAGCATGATAGATGGAAGAATAATCATTTTTGGAATTATTTATGCAATTTTGTACTAATTGACCACATTTTTTGGATATAGGTCACTAGTTTGTTAGAAGTTAGTTAGAAGTGGACCTTGGATGTAAAGGTGCAAGCCTATATATAGAGATAGAGTTGCAATAGTAGATACTTTTGATGAGAACACAGAGAGAGAATTCTGGGGAAGAACTTGTATTTTTGAGTATCTTTTTGCATCTATGTCTACTATGAGCGGGTTTCTGGCGTTGTCTGTGTTGATCGGTTTTCAGTCTTCCGCTGTGGAGACATACTGCATATTGTGAAACTATCCTGCGGAAGTAATATGACATGACAGATGTTGCCCTAAAGTGATTTTTTCTCTTATTTCCTTCTTTTTTTTATGATCTCCGATGATAATGATGGATGTTTACTGTATATGTTATATGAATGATTGTTACTGCTACGATGAATGAAGTAATGTGATCCATTAGCCATCTATTGGTTATGATAATAAATCTGCAATGAATGATACGATTCTATTAAAACGGTCTCTGAAGTATCTGTTGATTATGAAGTTAAGTTGTTGATATCATACCCTCCTTTCTTACTGCCGAAAACTTGGTTCTGACAGCTCTCCCTTGACACCTTGGGTGAGACTTCATCCGCTCTATGGGTGTTGTCAAGTGGGGTCAAACCCGTCTGGGTTGGTGCTCAGGGAGATCGCGCTGGTTGGGTGTCGACATAGTGGGAACCCCTGTCGACAAGGATTTGTTTGTGGGTTTAGGGTTTAGGAACCAACCCATGAGGAAATTTTTTCATTTTTAAGGGAGGTGCATAATCCTACCCCTATGGATCCTTCACATGATGAAAAATTTTCACTTTCTGATCATTTGGGTGAGTTGGTTCTTTCTCCTACATCCTACACTTCCAAATTTTGCAGCATCCATCCTAATGAAGTATGGGTGAAAGGTTTAGTTTTTATAGTTCCACATGAAGAGTATGGAATTTGTATATCTCTGTTTGATGATGACATGATTAGAGAACCATATTCTTTGCATTTTCAGCAGCATCCTTTTTTGCATTATGATGATACACATCTCCATGGGTTCACCTATGATGTTCACTTGAGTCACTTGGAGACTCATGATTTACCTTGCTCCTTTCCTAGTCTATTTGATGTTGGAGGAACTTCATCCCACACTTGGGTGAAGAGATATATGATTGAAGAACATTATTATTGGTAGAAACATCCTCTGTTATCTCATGATGATATACATATTCATGGGTGTATTGATGATACTTCTTTGATCCACTTGAAGTCTTCATGTTTTCTTTTCTCCTTATTGGGTTCATATTTTGGTGGAGGTTCTTCATTCGCTTCTTAAATGAAAGAACACATGGTTGATTATTTTGATGCATATTACATTATTTTGGAGCAGCATTATAGTACATGGGATCCTCACCTATGTCATTGGAGCAGATATGATATCATACTTGATGCTTTTGTGTATGGGCCACATGATGATGTACTTACTTGGATGTACAAGAAATTCATGATTATTTGATGAGGTGCCTTCTTGATGTACATGTGTATGATGTTGTTATGTAATTTCATGATCTCAATTTTGTACTCATGATGTTTGGAAGGGTGAAATACCAGCAATGGGATCCTGGAATTCTTGGTTTCATCTCACTTGGAGTAGAAGTTTGGTTGTTGGTTTGAGAAAGCAAACCAACCTTCAGTTATTTGAGTTCATCTTTGCAAACAAAGGTTCCAGTTTCCTATGTGGGAGACCTTTTGAGAGATGGATTCAATTTTCACATGCTTGGTTTCATGGAATTTCATCATACACATTTCACGTCATGTATGTATCAGGATCATATAAGACCCTGGGATCATTTTTGGTCTCATTGGTTTCAATTGTGGGGGGGGAAGCAGCATTGGAGATTTATTCACCACTTAAGAAGATGATTGCAATAAGAGTTTTGCAGCAACAAGAATGGTGGTTCCTCTCTGAAATTTTCTTGGAATATTAATAAACTCAAAGTTTGGTAACTCAGCACCAACTTCAAATAATTATATAGAAGCAAAAAGTGGTGAAAGTTCAGAAAAGGTTTCCAAAATATGGAGGTAAATATTATTTGCATAAATTTGGTTTTTATGGATTTGATTAATACTTTTGGTGTTAGTGGTGATGTTACATGATATATAAATCCACATCTCTTTACTTTTGGGAACAAAAAGTTGCAGCTAAAGAAAATCAATGAGCAGAACCATAAGAGAGCACTTGCTACAAGGGAAGTAGTACCAAATGACGATGCCACTTGGGAATATATAAAAAAAATCAGCATACAAACTTGGAATTTCCTGAGGACAATAAATATTGAGTGGAGAGTATTTTTCATGTCCCCAATTAAATAATTTCCAAATAAGACTATTTGCAAATAATGTTTCACCAACCTACTAGTTCCATAGGTTGAGATGGAGACATAAATTTTGTAATAAGGAGCTATGGGACACAAAAGGACATTAGTTTACCATATTCACATTTAAATGGATTACATAAATGATAAGTGCTAATAAAATAATTTGGAATGGGTTCATCAAGACACTTGGAAGCTTGTGAAGACTTTGGGTGACTAGATTCCCTGCACACTTGGCATGATATTCATCCAAATTCGAACACATGGGTAATGTAACATTATTGGATAGTAATGTGGTTTCAAATATCATATAATGAGCCAAGAAAGTTGAATTGGTAAAGTAGGGTAACTCCCATGGAAGAGGAAGAGACTAGAAGACAAGGTGTGCCACTTGGAAGAAGATTCTATGCACTCTATGACAACAAATGATGGAACATTATATTACAAGTATGACAAATTCAGACCTGATTGTTGACATATGACAAATATGACATGCTAGGGCTAAAAATATCCACCAAGAGGTCAAATTTTGGATTTAGAGGAAACCATTAGAATTGGGGAAATAATTGGAGCATGAAGAGGAAGACAAGTGTCATGAGAGTAACTAAACCACGAAGATGAGTTGGAGGAATCTCATGGAAGGAAATTCGACCTTAGGAGGAATCATGAAGTTAATAAAAGGATTTCATGAGGAAGTAGAATGGATTTTGATATTTTTTTAATTGGCCTTTGGCATTTTGGAGAGCTTTTGCTTGTTCATTGCACGGTGAGTGTTCACTCTCCCTGCTTGTGAACCAATTTTGAGGGAGTTGGATTCCTTTCCAAGTTGGTTGATGGAGAGGCCATTCAGACCTCTCATGGGAGCTTAATGAAGGATTTTTATTTTCAGGTTTAATTTCCATACAGTCGAATTCTCATCTATCTCCCCATTCTCTCATTCCTTCTTCTTCATTTCCCCACACTCACATTTGATGGCGCACTTGTTGGAGTGATTATTGCGCCTTGCCAAGGATAATTGATGAAAAAGCTTTGATTTATGATGTATGGATCTGTAATATAATATACATATCCTTTGTAAGTCCAAATATCAGAAATTCATGTATGAAAGGCTCTCATCCCTTGTAGTAAGGATTTCTCCCTACTACAGGGGAAGGAATGAATCCCTTCTGTCTATAGGACAGAAGGGTAGGTTCCTACTAGTGGGTAAATGCAGAAAATAAAACTTAATGTAAATGGCAGTAAACTAAAACTAATCTAAGAACAAAAAGAATAAAATGGAGCAATGGTGAACCCCTCTGCACACAAGAGGTTAGGGTTCCACCTCCAATAACCTGCAAAACAAATCCTAAGCTACAATAACCTGCAAAACAATGTTAAGCAAAACCTGCAAATGAAATAGGGGTTAGAAATCAAAGCAAACTAAACAACTAAGAAATAAAACATGAAACATGGTTATACATTCTCTAGTGGAAATGGGCCACCATGCCCTAGCTTGTGGAAGCACTCCTCTCTCTTGGGTGGGGAGCAATGGCTCAATGGGAATGGAGGATAGGGAGTGTAGGTGGCTTGAGAGAAAAATATGTCTCAAGGCATCCACTTGGGCAGCATAACAATATGCAAGGGAGGAGTGTTTTGAGAGTGACCCCCCACCCTCCTTTTATAGCTTTTCCAAGGGGTTTTAGGGTTTTAAGCCCTTGGTCAGGGATTTAGCCCATTTTTTGGGCTTTTAGCCCCTTCCGCACTAAATTTAGCCCCTTTTAGGGTTTTAGCCCCTTTTTGAGGGCTTTAGCTCCTAGGAGGCTATTTTGGGCTCTTTTGGGGGTTTTTAAGCCCTTTTCTTCATCCTTAGGCTATTTTGAGGGTGTGGGGGTCTAATGGAGGGTCGTGAGATGGTGTCCTTGGGTGGTGTAGGCCATTGAGAGCTTAGTGGGGGATTTTTGGGTTAACAGATTGCCCCCTGATGTGTGAGGGTAGGAGCTCAACGTATGACCAACGAACATCATAGGATTTGCTACGTGGAGGTGGTGCTTCCGGGGCTAGGGCATGGTGGCTTTTGGCTTTTGTATTAATCTAGTTCCCATCAATGGGTGAGATACAATAAATGTGTGACATGTGTATGGACGAGGTAGGAATCCCCATGCTCATGACAATGTCAAAATAATAATTTGATCTATGCTCTAACATACAAGAGCCGATCATACACAACTGATGTTACAATAATGGTTGCCTCCATGTGAGGCTGAATACAATACTAATCTAGTACATTGGACCCATGTCATTCTCATGGAATGTTATATCTTCATGACTGATGGTCTGCTGGATCTGGTACATAGCTGTGTGGACTCACTGATTGAGAGTCAGAGTCTCTGTGGTACAAGTATGCTGCATCAATCATAAAGGTATATCGAAGCACTGTTGGGGATTCTGAACACTGTCTCCAACGCAACCCAGAAATCACAAGGGACATAACTTATTTAGGTCCCTCGAGTAGACTCATCAATGTGCTAGATTTGGGTGACCTCCGGGGTCTTCGACCAAGTACTGTGTGGAACAAACCCTGTACGAATCTCAACAATGCGATGATGGAGTTGAAGTCGAGCACGTGAGAAACAACCATCCCAAGAGGCACTAAGGACTCCTCTCAAGTGGTCCAAGGAACTCATCAATGATGTTAATGAAACCAAGGTAGAAGGACCTCTGATTCTATCTTCTGGAATATGTGTGTTGACGTTGACAGAGGGAGACCTGCCCCTAGTCAAGGCAATGGTGTTTCCTTGACCAGGAGTGCGAGGGAGATAACCGAAAGATGTGAAGCAATCTGCGGACTGACTCACTAAATGGGGAGGGGAGGGGGAGGGAAAGAACTGAACAGGGGCAGGGGGAGTGTGGGAGACTCAAACTTCCTTTGTTCAAAGTATGACGGTAGGTCAGACCAGGAAGCAAATGAAACTAATTCATGGGAATGGGATCATAGCTGTAATACCAGGAATGTCACTACAGATGGGAAATACTTGGAGGAGGTGGACACTTTTGATATTGATGGGGTCCAAGGAAGACACATTGCAGAGTACTCTGAAAAAAGGCGACCCAATGTGGGAATGCTACCAAACTGTTTGTTGTGGGGAGGTGTCTAGGGACACCGTTATGGTACGATTTCATGGATTTTTAGCAAGCCCGAGAAGGTATTGCTCGATGGTGCTTTCAATTTTAGAGAGTCTGAAAGCACGAAGAAGACTCCAGTGGGGGCTATTTTTTTTTGGTAGTCTCCTGTGCTCGAAAAAGGATAAAATTATACATAGGAGAGCTCGCCCATCCTTTGAGGGATGAGAGACTTCTTTACCCTTGGTAGTCCAATCAGGCCGAAAAAGGTTAAACCTATACTAACTGGAGGGTCATTCAAATACTTTTACGAGCATGAATGAAACCAAGTTTGCTCGAAAATATTTTCTTGATGAAATGGCTGGAAAAGATATTAATGACAACCGGTAGTGAGCTTTTTCGTAAGGTGTGGCCCCTCTGCCAGAGAAAGCATAAAAGTATGCAGAGGGGAACGGTCTTGGCTTGAGTGTGCCAAGGAGGTCCTTTTCATGAGATGGTCTACATGGTCCGTAAAAGGAGATAAATGAGATGATGTAGATTCCCTTTCCTATACTTTAGCGAGTGGGAAAGGAAGTAGCTGCGCTCCGTTATCTTTTCATTGTTTTAAGGAGTCAGAAAAGAACTTAAACGAAACTCTCGTGTTCGATTGCGGTGCCCCATGTCGGGATGGTGGACAGAGGTCCAAAGGTCATCCATGCAGTATGGATGAAGCAGAAGGCTCTCAAACATACCAATACATGCGTGGGATAAATCGCGGCAGAGGCTCACGAGTCGGTGCGGCAGAGGCACGCAAACTGAGGTGGCTCTCGGACAGAGGTCAGGAGAGTGTGTGTGTGTGTTGCAGTGGATGAAATTGACTACATGCGATGTGAGTGCAAGTCCGGGGGCACTTAAATGCCAAATATGTGCAAGAAAAGAAATCATTTTGTGGACAGTGGTCTAGAGGTCGGCGTAAGGTGCGCTATAAAGAAAAGACAATCTACGTGTTAAAAATACAAAATAAAAGATAAAATTACATTCCTTAACGAGAGGTGGCCCGAAAACTCGCATGAGTAGCGATTGGGAAGTGTGATACAAGTACAGGTCCATAGACACTCACATCGTTATGTCATGGCTTGTGAATCGAGGTGACTTGTGGGAAATGGTCCCGAAATTAACTTATTAAACATGACATGATGGTCTCATAAAGAGGTGTAAATTTGAGCCCAGAGGTGTGAGAGGTGTCTTGAACCGGTTCTGGGTGACTTTGGATTGGCAGCTAATGGTGCTGCCCCTAATTTGTGGTAAAAAACAAGAAAGGGAAAAAACTACGTTATAAGGGACTCATAGTCGTGGTATTAGGCATAGGCTCTCTTGAGGTGGAGCCTGTTGCGCAGCTTCTTCAAGAGTCGGCCATCTGAGTCAACGAAGAGGTATGCCCCTTGCTGAGACGAAGGTCATTGGCAAGGTAAGGCGACAAAATCTGGTCTTTTATGGGAAGAACCGATTCCACACTATGGTTAAAACGGAATGGGGTAAAATCAGAGGCGGCCTTACAGATCTCTCTGTCATCGCGTAAGTGGTGCCGGGATAGATCAGGTGGATCTTCCACAGCCGATGAGACGGAAGGGAAACTAGTGCTAGAGATCATGTAAATGGTATTGGTTGTGGTTTTGGTGGCCTTGCCCCCAGTCTCTGTTGGAGGAAGAGGGGCAGGCCTAGAGATGGGAGGAGTCTTTGATGAACCTGGAGGTAGGTGCAACATCATCTCAATTGGCTGTACATGAGTCAACACATCTTGGGGCCTCAGAGGTATGGTAGGTGGTTCAAGGTACCACACAGGATCTCCCAGTGTGAAATCCTGTAGATTGCAGGATACCAAGACAGACTTACTGACGATCTCAGATGGTAAGAAAAGGAAAGGGAAAAGGAAAAGGATCATGTTGATCGGGAATGAGCCCCACTGTTTTCCTGGTAACTAAGGTTATGGCAGTGGCTGGGGAAACAACGAAAGAGACATGTCTGATGGACAGTCGGTGATGGTGGAGATAAGCGGGTCAGTTGAACTAGAAATCATGTAAATGGACATGGTGTTTGAAGAAGGAGGTGGGGAGTGAATCTCTTCGATCAAGGTGATCTCAGACTCAAGGCAATGTTGACGGTGGTCAACTAATGCGATTTGAAACTCAGGTAGGTATTAGCAATGGTGAGAGTAGTGTCCATACAATCCGTAAAGGGTGCAAGCATGGTTTGTTCTCAATGCCTTGTTTCTGACTATCGGCATAGTTGGGAGTTCAACCATGAGGAGGTTTTTGGTTGTATCCATGGCATCCCAATGCGCACAGATCATTGGAATTTCAAGGCAATTCTGATTTGGATGGTCCTGTTGTTCGCAGATGACGCAAGGCGGGATCTGCCGAGGTTCTGTGGTGGCTTTGGCGTTCTTGCCCTTGGCCCTTTTTGGGTGGGGCGATGCAGGTACGGGTGCGGTGGTTGTCTTGTGCAGACCGGGTGGAGGGTGAGACTCAACCGTGATAGGTTGCACCGGGGTTAAAACAACCTGGGGCATTACTGGTTGGGTTGGTGGATCAAGATACCACACTGAGATTCCCAATGTAAAGTTGGGTAGGCTTAAGGTGGCCATGACTGGCTTGCTCATGACACCAGGTGGGGGAAAGAGGAAGGGAATTGTATGGACTGGGGATGAGCCCACATAACTCCCAGCTGGTTGTATGTGGGGATGTGGTTGTGATTGCGGCTGCACGTAATGTTGCTGCTGCGGGTGGTGTTGCAGCTACTGTTGGTGTTGCAACTGCAGATGATGTTGTGGTTATGGTTGGGGCTGCGGCTGTGGTTGTTGTTTGGGTGCAGCGATGCTAGATGAGACCATGCATAAGTGCGCAGTTTTATTTTGTGGTGGTGACACTAATGAGAAATGAGCCATCATGGTGGTATCAAAAAACAACCCAGGGCCCACATTCAACGATGGAGAGGCTGGAGTGTTGTCAACCATATTGTTGGTTGTAGGGACGACATTGGCGTGTATGGTCGTCCCTTGCAGCTCAATGGTGGTGATGGTAGGGATAACATTGGCAGGTGCTGTTAACCCTTGCCTATCATGATAAGTGAGCTGGTCAACCATCATAATCTTCCCTTCATGGGGGAACATCATGAGACGAAAGACAGTTGATGCGACTTCTCTCATGGCATACATGTAACTTATTCTAAGGAGGAGGTTGTAGTCCAGTTGAGCGTTGACGACTTCTATGTCGATCAGCACTGTCTTTCTAGCTAATGTGATGGGGACATGGGGGAGGATTCCTTGGGCTTTAGTGGGATGTCCATCATAAGCCCACAGAGTTGTGGAGGACGGTTGCAAAATTGGTGATCCAAGTTTTTGCCAAACCAAGGTAGACATAATGCACGTGGATGCCCCCTCATCCACTATGCACCAGTGCACAACCAAATTCTGGATGGATACCAGGATTTGGAAGGTGATGGTTGAGGGCATGCACAGTTCCCCATTCTCCATGTCAAATGTGATCAACTTGGAGTCGAAGGGGTCTACTGCCCCTAGAGCGGCTAGTAAGGCTTTTCGCTACATTGGGCATGTTTTAAGTACCTCAAGAGCGGACATGGCGGTTGGTGTTTGGGCCAAATCATCCATAATGCTATAGTTGACTGTAGCTCTAGCTGTGGCATTATTAGCAATTCTGCATATGGGGGGGAACGGGAACGGGGGTAACTGGAGAGTTAGGTTGGATGTCTTAGACGTGGATGTTGTTGATGAGTCGGTAGGTTCGGTGGTGGTACCGTACTGATTCTATCTAGTTTGTAAGTTGACCTCTTCAGTGGTCATGGCTAGTAGGTGGTGAACACTTGTTTCGGTCATGGGAGGTGCCCCTGGAGCATTGGGATTGGCCTGGGGATGGGGAGCGGTTGCCACCAATCCTTGGACTGGTAGTGGGTTTTGAAGCACCATGGGAGGAGGTCCTTGTGGTGTCTGGTTGGTTTGGGCTTGATTGGCAACGTTGGCATCCTGTTGGGCCTCATTTTGAATGGCCTGCTTAGAGCGATCCATGAGGGGACACTCGAACATGTAATGCCCATAAACATCACAGAGTGTGCATGGTTGGTTTGTGTGCAACGGGGCATTGCATCTTGGTGCATTTTGTCGTGGGGGGTTTTGGGCTGGTCGGTTTACCGCAGCATTGTTGGGAGGGTTTGGTTGTTGACCGCCTCCCTACGGTTGGTTGTTGCCTTAGTTGCGGGGTCGGTTATTTCTAGCTTGCCCTTGTTGATTGTTGGGGGCAGGCTGGTTGGGACAGTTTTGTTGTGCGAACACTTGTCCCAACGAAGCGGGTGGAGTGGGGGCAGGGGCTTGAACTAGTTGCACTGGTGGTGCATAGTATATTTTTGGGGGTGGTGGTGCCACAAATGTGGGCATTTGCCCCACATACTACTGTGTTGGCCAAGCCATGGCCTGAGTCTGCTGCGGTGGCATAGGTTGTGCGTAGGAAGTTGTTGCTCTGGACTGAGACATCATTCTTGTGTATTCCGGAGCTTGGTTTTGGTAAGCAACACTAGCAGTGTTGCTTGGTTGTGGTGTAATGGCAGGTGGTGTCGGTCGAGGATGTGGTTGTTGGGAGACCGACCCTATGATGTCGTCCGCAACATGGGATGCCCCCGGTGCGTCACGGTAGGAGGTACTTGGACGGGGAGCATCTGGAATGACAGTGTACAAGTATCCAGACTGAGCATAGATAAGGTCAAACTATTGGGCCTTCAATATGGCCTCTTCTTCGGATTGGGGACGTTCGGATGTGACATCCTTTGCTATGGGCGGGAGCAAGGTCTTAAGGAACCATTCCAAGAAGATCCTATCGTCAAGTTGGATTTTGCATACACTACGACGTTGCTGCCACTCATGGATATGGTCAGTTATATGAGTGGCAGTGCTTTAGCAATAGGATAGCAGTATCTCCACCCCCTCATCATATCTGACGGGGAGTTAGAAATACTGTAGGAACATGAAGGCTAAGGAGTTAAAGTCCAGATACTTGGCTTGCGGCAGCTCAATGTACCATTTGGTCGCAGCACCTATAAGGGTGCGTTGGAATAGCCTCAACCTAATGGAGTCATCTACGATGTTGTTGGATGAGCACCATAGATGGAATGTCATTATGTGGTTTTGGGGACATTCCCCTACTTTGCCTTCAAACTTGGGGATGTCTGATGGCAACTTAGTTGGCATGGGTGGCCAAAAAGCTTGGTGGCGGATGGGGTCATTCGTTAATCTATCCAAATCAGGAAAGTTAAGACGAATCATGAAGGCAGATTTAACCCCAAGTTGATGTGGGATGGGGCTACGATGGGGGTGGGGTTTGCAGGTGCATAATGCATCTGCACATCTGGGGGTGCTTGCGGTGGCACCGTTGTGGATGGTCCAATGCCCCCAAGTGTTGTGGGTGGGATAATATGAGTGGCAGGGACATTGCCCCCATGTATGACAGTAGGGGCAATGTAAGTGGACGGTCTGCTGCCCCCCTGTGTGGTAGGAGGGGCAGTGTGTGTGGAAAGGCCACTGCCCCCATGCGCTGTAAGTGGGCCAGCTTGGTTGGTCACTATAGGTGGTGGCAACTGACTAATGATAGTATGCATGAGTGTGCTTGGGCCACTTGCCAGGTTGTGGGTGATAGGTTGTGATGTGGACATGGGTCCACTTGCTATGGGTAAGCTAGAAAATGGATCTGGATTTGCACTAGCCATGGGGCTTGATGGTGCAGTATGGAGGTCTGGTTTAGACTGATATGGATCTGAATCAGAATCAGAGGCTGTGTGGCCCTCTAATGGTGTGGAAGATCGCTGAGAATGGCTTCGACGATGTCGACTGAGTGTTCCAAATGGTGGTGGTTCGCCTCTTAGGTGTGAGGAAGAACGTGGAGGATCAATTGTGTTAGATTTTATGTCTGAAACTTGGTGGGAATAATATTTAGACCCTAGTTTCAGTGGCTTCCTATTGGCTGCAGGTGGTCACTCGGCCACCAAGAGTGCCAGAAGACAGTGCTTGGCTTGTTCCTCACAGGTGTTTCTACTCAATCGAAAGGGGTCGTTGCCCGTTTCGCTTGGCAATTTCTCTTAGAATTTAGCTACTTTGGGGTTCCTATGGTAGTCCTCACAATGAGTTTCTAGGAAAAGCCCAAGTACTTCCCACAGTTCAAGCAGTCAGGGACTTATGTCCTCAAAGACTGCAGAGTTGTTTGTACTTAGTGTAAATTAGTAAATTTTAAGGCTCACTCAACGTCATGAACTGAGTTGGGTTAATTATTTGGTATGGTGTATTTGTGTGTTTTTTTTTCCAATATTTGGTTGCTGCAAATGGTTTATGAATTCATCATGGTAGAGTTCATGTCATTGTGGTTGTGTATGCAAGCATAAATAATCAGAAATTGTTAACAAATACAGTGATTAACCCTGAATGTTTGCTGGCCTAACTAGATGTCTACCTCACACTGATATTCCTCTTCAACCAAGAGAAGGTGTTGGGCTCTCAACACAATGGGACTAATCCCATCCGTAGATCCTCGGGTCACTTCCCGGATGCTAGGTTGGTCAACAGGGAGGATACTTAGCGTCGTGAGAAGCCCTCCTTCTCTACCCCCTCTACCTTCTAGGTCACCCAGTTTTAATGGTTTGGAACAATATAGTGGATTGCCTAGATCTATACGAGCTTTCCCTTCATCGTATCCCAGAATACCCCGGAGGGTGATGACTGGGTAGAGGAGGAAGGGGAAGCAAGATAGTATGTTTTTAAGTTGATTTTAGTTAGACTAGGTTCATTTTATTAAGCCATAATCATTTACTTGACATTTACACATTTTTCATGAAATAAATTGCTGAAAACAGAAACAGAAATTGAAATTGAAATGGTGTGCTGGAGAGAGGCGGTTGAGTCGCACTGACAGTCCCTATGAAAGCAAACAGTGAAGCCCAAAAATGGGTCGCGCACCTGTAAAATTCATGTTTTTGCAAAGTGTATTCTGATCAAACCGTAAGGAATTACCTCAAATGGTTGAAAACCCACTTCAGAAATAGGCCCATTTACCCTTAGGTGTGGGTAGATTCGCAAATGGCTCAACTTTTTGGGCAGAAAATGAGCCTGAACATAGGTGAATTTTCAGAAATTCGGTTCGGCTATTTTTGCATAGTTGAGTGATTTGCAAACCACAGAATGGCTAACAGTAACTGGTACTGTGGCCAAATGGGCTTGAATTGGCCTTGAGGAGGCTCAGCAATAACTAGAAATGTAAATAAACAAGAATCTAAGCTATATTTAATGGAAAACTAAACTAAGGCAAAAAACAGAACTAAAAACTAAAACTTTGAAAAATAAACCCAGAGATCCTATGGGATCGACCTGGTATGGTCGCCAGTTCTGTAGTAAGGATTTCTCCCTACTACAGGGGCAGGAATGAATCCCTTCTGTCTATAGGACAAAAGGGTAGGTTCCTGCTAGTGGGTAAATGTAGAAAATAAAACATAATGTAAATGGCAGTAAACTAAAACTAATCTAAGAACAGAAAGAAGAAAATGGAGCAATGGTGAACCCCTCTGCACACAAGAGGTTAGGGTTCCACCTCCAATAACCTACAAAACAAATCCTAAGCTACAATAACCTTCAAAACAATGTTAAGCAAAACCTGCAAATGAAATAGGGGTTAGAAATCAAAGCAAACTAAACAACTAAGAAATAAAATATGAAACATGGTTATACCTTCTCTAGTGGAAATGGTGCCCTAGCTTGTGCAATCACTCCTCTCTCTTGGGTGGGGAGAAATGGATCAATGGGAATGGAGGAGAGGGAGTGTGGGTGGCTTGAGAGGCAAATGTGTCTCAAGGCATCCACTTGGGCAGCATAACAGTATGCAAGGGAGGAGTGTTTTGAGAGTGACTCCCCACCCTCCTTTTATAGCTTTTCCAAGGGGTTTTAGGGTTTTAAGCCCTTGTTCAAGGATTTAGCCCATTTTTGGGGATTTTATCCCCTTCCTCCCTAACTTTAGCCCCTTTTAGGGTTTTAGCCCCTTTTTGAGGGCTTTAGCTCCTAGGAGGCTATTTTGGGCTCTTTTTGGGGGTTTTAAGCCATTTTCTTTATCCTTAGGCTATTTTGAGGGTGTGGGGGTCTAATGGAGGGTCATGAGATGGTGTCCTTGGGTGGTGTAGTCCATTGAGAGCTTAGTGGGGGAGTTTTGGGTTAACATTCCCCATGCTCTTCAATAACTAGTTTTCATGGATTTAGCTTCAATATTGAAGTAGCTTTATATCAGATTTGTATGAGGACATTTATATGATTTGTATGATGATGGAGAAGAAATATATGATGTATGTATCTGTAATATTATGTCGACATTCTCTATAAGTAGAAATATCAGAAATAAATGTATGAAAATATTGCATACTCATGCCCTTGTGTCACTAGTCTTCATGGATTTTGGCTTCAATCTTGAAGTAGTTTTATACCATATTTGTATGAGATATATGAGATATATTATATGAGTTTGAAGATGTTGTGACAGCCATATATTATTTATTACTCTGTAATTTCATTTCCATAACCTCTGTGGGTCAAAATCCAAGAAACTCGTGTGTGAAAAGCTTGCATTCCCATGCCATTGAATCACTAGTTTCCATGACTTTGGCTTCAATCTTGGAGGAGTATTGTATCAGCTTTGTGGGAGCTTTTTCCTTTGAGTTTTATGATTTATTGGAATAAATTTTTATTCCATATACTACCACCATGTTTCATATTACTCTCATAACCATATATTCTACCTTTGTTATGTCAAACTCTAGCTAGTAATGCAAATTTCCCTCAGGAAATTTCTATGAAAGTTACCCTACAAATGTTGCAGACCATAGTCCATTTGAAGAAATTAATAAACATTATTAATAACATTCATTGAGGTATGATACTCATTCCCATACTTTGTCCTGAAATTCGGGAGGGTCATACTTGATTTGGAGAGCTAGTTTGGCCATCACCCTTGGGAGGATTTGAACACAATTTCCTAGTAATTTTGGTATTTTTTTAATTACCCCAAAAAAGTTTGCATAGGTATAAATTCTGATAAAAATTATCCATAAAACACCTTGGGATGTTTTAAGACTCACCATACCATATCCTTTCAAATTCGGGACCATTTGGTGAAATTTGGAACCCTCTAGAGTCATGACTAGTTAAGCTCGAATTTTTCCCAATTTGTGCATTTCTCCAAAATTTCCAAAAATGGAAATTACAAGGTTTGAATATAATTTACTCTTGGTAAATCATAATCTCATTAGAAATTTATCGATCCTTCCTTACCACATCCTAAGTTCCTTCTTCAAACTGTATAAGGCCTTCTTTAGCTTGCACACATGAGTATGTTTGTCATGTGTCTCGAATCCTAGTGGCTACTCCACATAGACTTCCTCTTAAAATACACCATTCAAGAAATTGGTCTTGACATCCAGTTGGTGTATCTTCAATTTCATTGCTGCAACTGAGGCTAGTATGGATTAGATGGAATTGTATCTCATTACTAGTGCAAATGTCTCCTCATAATCAATGCCTTCTTTCTGGGAGAAGCCACGTGCCACAAATTTGCCTAGTATTTTTCGATGATATCATCTGCAACATGATTGATATTGTAGATCCATTTGGAAGACACTACAGACTTCCCTTCCAGTCTTGGATCTATCTCCCAAACATCATTATTCATAATCAATTGATACTTTGATCATGGCTTCCTTCCACTTCTTCTTTTCAACAACTTCCTCATAGGTCGAAGGTTCATTATTAATGATATTGCATAATAAGGCTACATAAATGGAGTATGGTATTGCTCTATGGAGTATGGTATTTCTCTTTTACTTTCTCTAAGTGTCCCATATGGAGTTCCATACCTCTCTGCATATTGAATAGATTCACGTTCCTAAGATGGTCTTATCTTGTAGGAATAATTCTCATGAGGTGGATCTACAGGTTCTTGGGTTCCTTCATGTCATGATCCTAATTGTTTTCTTGATTCATTTCTTCCATAATTGTATCTTTGGTTCTGGGAACTTTGGTTTCTTCATCATCTTCAATGTCGAATTGTTTTGACTTGTTGTAAGTTGAAACTTCATAAAAAGTAACTTCTCAGTGATCTCGATCTTATTGAATTCTGGGAAGTAAATCCAGTACACTTTTGATTCATCACTATATCCCATGAATGTGCCCTTATTTTATGAAGGATATAGCTTTGTCCTCTTTTCTTTTGGGACATGTATAAACACAAGGAATCCAAATATTTAGAGATGGTTGACTTCTAGTTTATTTCCTTAGAATTCTTCTTCTGGAGTCTTATTATTCATAACACTGTGAGGTGTTTTGTTTTGTACATACACGGTTGTTCTTACTACTTCTTCCCATAGGTGCATTGGAAGGTCTTGTTCATGAAACATCACCTTTGTTGCTTCCATTATCATTATGTTCTTTCTTTATACAATGCCATTTTGTTGAAGATTGTAGGGATTACTCATCTTCCTCTTAATCCCATATTCTCTGTATAGGTATTTGAACTCATCTGAAGTGAATTCACCACCATTGTCTGGTCGTAAGGTCTTGACCTTCTTTTCAGTGTGATTCTCTACCAAATCTTTGAATCATTTGAACTTTTTGAAAACTTGATATTTTCCTTTTAAGAAGTAAATCCAAGCTTTACGAGAATAATTATATATGAAATAGACATAGTATGCATACCCTCTTAAGGAATTTGATGACATGGGGCCGCATACATTTGAGTGGATTATTTTAAAATTTTATTTTTCCTTTCTTTCACTGTTTGGAAATGGTTTCTTTACATTCTTCCATTGTGCACATCCTTTGAAAGTTCCTTCATGTTTTTCTTGGAATTCATGAAGGCTTGATACTGCTTTGCTTGAATTTGGTAGTGCCCTATAGTGTACATGTGCAAGTCTTCAGTTCCATGGTTAATTTGGTTCTATAGAGTCATGAACTAAGTCTTTTTTTTGTTGTCCTTTCAACTTGTATAGACCTTCCACTTTCTCTCCAATTATTATTGCATCATCTATTTATTTTCCTCTTGGGCATCAACAAATGCAGCACAAAATCCTTTAGTATCTAAAGTTGAAATGGTGAGGATATTTTTCTTCAAACCTAGTACATAGAGAACATCCTTTATCTTCCTTGACTTTCTTGATTCCAACTTTTAACAGGATTCTCTACTCCCTTTTATGGGATATTGATAGTCGTATCCAAGTATCACCTTGTGAGGTGACTCATGTTCTAATAGGTTGATGAAGGATTCTTTGTATCTTTCCATATGCTTGGAATATCCACTATCCACAAACCATTTATTTCTTATATGGGTAATCGTACCTGTAAGAGTTGAGATCAAAACATATTGTTCATCACTTGAAGAATATTCTCTTATTCTTTTACTTTCAGGTTCAATATCCTCTACAGTATGTGCATGATGCATCTTCTTCTTGTTCACCTTAAGGATACTTTATTTCTAGGACAGTCTCTAAAGAAGTGGCCTTTCTCATCACATGTGTAGCATCTAATATTTTTATATTCCCGTATTTATATATGATTCTTTTGGAATTTCTTAGGTCTTCTATGAGAGTGATCCTCCATCTTTCCTTCATTATTATTTTTTTGAGCTATTAGAGCTTAGTTGTCACTTGCTCCCATATTCTCTTCTCTTGATACTAATCGAGATTTTTATTGAGTGCATTCCTCCCACAGTCTTGGGAACTTGATTAGTTAGTTTCTGGTGCATATCCCTTAAATTAATGAATCCCATGACCTTGGAAGACCATTCAAGGTAGTCATCACGGTCTCTCCTTCGTCAACATTTTCTTCAATGGCCTCTAATCACTCCTTGATATGAGAAACCATTATGAAGTAATACTAATGGTTTCTAAGTGTTGTATATTCACATTCTTGAGTTTATTCCTCAAGGTCATCTTCCGGTTGATGTTCTTTCCTTCAAATAGCTTGGTCAAAGCATTGAACATATTCTTTGGAGCCTTTAAGGATGATACGTAAAGGATGAGGTAATCCTTGATGGAGTTCACAATAATCCTTTTGGATCTTATCATGTTCTTGTTGTGGTTTTCCTTTGTCTCTTCTCCCTATGGTTCTAGAACCTTCTCATTGACATATTGTCCAAGTCATTCTCTTCTTGGATAAGAGAGATTATATACTTTCACGCTCGGAATTTATCTACTACTTCAAGCTTATCCTCAACCTTGGTGTGATTCATCATCTTGGTATGAGAACATCAAATGGAAATAGAAAGGAAATAGATCTTACCAATTCGTGATTCCCAAGCTAATTCTAGAGCTAGTTGACATAGGGTTCCATAGAGGAACCCTAATTTTCCAAAATTGGAATCTTGATATTATGCATGGATAGAAATATGTTGCTCCTTTAGGTGAGTTGTCTAGTTAGGTCCTTTTCCAAATTATGTGTATGGAAGCTCTAAAGAGTTGATGCCCTAGTTCCTTCCTGCAGTGTCCTACAGTGTCCCATAATAAAAAATTGAAACTTATTTGGTCTGGAATATTTCTCCAACAAAATATGTCCCTCCTTGTTAGAATAATCAACCCATACTTACCTGTATTTGACATTAATTAATCATTTTTTTCTTATTCCTAGATTTCTAGATTCCTCACTATGCTAGTTGGCTTCCACTTGCACCAAGAAGTCAACACATGCTAAAAATGGGTCATGGAGCGCTTTGGAATCATCCTGGAAACATTTTAAGCAACTCTACTTTTATTCCAGAACAGTAAAAGTGCAATTCTTCTTTTTCTGAAAGTTGCCTTGCTTTACAGCAATTTTAAGGGAAAAGGGAAAAGCTAGTCTAGGAGTAACTACCTTGTTTTTTGCATTCACCATCTTTTAGGATTATAACGAGCAACATTAACATAATAATGAGCAAGAAATAAAATAGAAATGCAACAATTAAAGATGACACACAATATACCCTAGAAACCGCATGCGGGGAAACCGACACTAATGAAGATCTTCATTACATGGTCAAAACCGGCCCTCCAGGCCAAGCGAGCTAGCCACCGCTCACCTCTAGGACACTTTACAATGAAGCCTCCTCAATCCTTATAAAGGATTCATCACATGGCATACCATGGGACAATACCATGGGCTACAACAAACCATGTGCCCAAACCATGTGCTATACCTAAACCACCTTTGACTCAATCCCAAGTCAAGGTTAACCCTAACAATCCCCACTTTAAACTTGACTTGGAGTAATCACCAACTCCCCTCAAAGTTTTACCAAGGAATCCCACATACACCCCCATATCACCTAGTTCTATCTCTTGAATTTACTGGTGAGTTACCAGGGGTATGCATGCCTTACCAGGTCTTACAAACATATGCCCATTTACATGCAAAATGCTCCATTAATTTTTTTCATGTGTCTTCATGGTGAATACACCATCACCATCCATTGCTTCATCCTCTCTCTTTCTTATTCGTCCACTTGCTCATTTTCTTCCATGCTCATTTTTGTACCTGCATCCAAAATATGTCATTGACGTCCATATAAAGAAGAATCCATCTACCAAATTACATGAGTCCTCAGCCGCTGTAACTGTCAGTTCTCTAGGAATTCTCTTCACATACATGGCTTATCAATATTGGTCCCAACACTGAGATTAACCATCTCACATTCCTCCCGCAATCGAAGACTCAACCTCTCTAATCCACATCAAGTTAGGCTACGAGTACACCTGCCACCCTCGTACCTACCTAGTGGTCCATTCCACACTTGATGCAACATCCCTTCTCTTCGCATAAGAGGGATACTTAGTGCTTCTAAAACCTGGAGAAATTAAATTTTAACAAGAAACCAAAAATGTTGAGGTGTTGGGTACCACCGATCATGCACCCAAAATTTAATTCAAAAACCAAGTACAAAATACTTATCATACTTCTCATGTGCTTATTATCATACTTAACCGTATGCCACTCTTTCATATACCAAAACTTTAATAGTCTTCCATAAATGGATTCCAAACCCATTAACAAATCTTATATTAATCAAATCCCATTTAAATTATTAATTTAATCATCCACAATCTACTTTTTATACTTCACTCCCGCTTAACTTAAGAAATGACCCCGTTTCAAAAAAATAACATCACACTCCATAAAACCTTTTTCACAATTCATTTTTTATTGTGTTAAAACACCTTACCTTTTATGAAGAGAACTATTACGACATCATACTCTTCTTTTTTTATTGCGGCGTTCTCCTTAAGAAGTCTCTTTTACAGCTCATGGAATATGCTATATTTTTCCTCAAGCATGGATCGATATACAGTTTTACTTCTACCATATCAATGCTGGCGGCTCCTCCAAGAGAGAAATATTTGCTCCTCTCACAAATTTGGTAGCTCCTTTATGTGGTCTGCAAACCTCTGCACCGGCGATTGATGGATCTCCCTCACGGGTTTCACAATGATGGATTTCTTCTCCAATATACAGTGGATTAGGGTTTTTTCTAATGCCCAACCACACTTAGCTTTCATCATGAGCGGTGATTCACCTTTTCTTGGACTTCTTTCACATGACCTTTCATATGCATATTACATGGGCGATTTAATGCACATGTCTTTGCAAGTTGGTCCATTAGCGGTGTCCTCTATATTTGTCTTTCCTCCAAATGATGGCTTGCACTCATGGAAATAACCAACGCAGCTATTCAACTACCAGATCTAACAGCAAATGGACCCTTTTGCAGTTGTACACCAAGATCTAGTCTCTTCTCAATGGCAGTGGAAGTAGATCTTCAGCATCTGGCCTCTTCTTCCACTGATGAAACAACTCTACACACTTAATCTCTACCATAACGTGCACACATAGAAACATCAACGAGCACAACCATAGCAAAACCATGGCTCTGATACCATTTTTTAGGATTATAATGAACAAAATTAACATAATAATGAGCGAGAAATAAAATAGACATGCAACAATTCAATATGACACACAATATACCCTGGAAACCCCATGTGGTGGAAACCAGCACCAATGAAGATCTTCATAACATGGCCAAAACCAGCCCTCTGGGCCAAGCGAGCTAGCCATCGCTCACCTCCAGGGAACCTTACAATGGGTCCTCCTCAAGCCTTATAAAGGCTTCATCACTTGTAATACCATGGGACAATACCATGGGCTACAACAAGCCATGTGCTAGACCTAAACCACCTTTGACTGAATCCCGATTCAAGGTTAACCCTAACATCATCCTCCTTCTTTTTCTCCAACCAAAAGCATGGATCTGATCTCTTTCCATCACTTATTAGCTGGAATATCTTATTCATCCAATTCATGAGCATATTCTTATATTTGGAAAGTGTTTTATGCACCTATGGGGGATTTAACTAGTTTTAGTAAGCCTGCTTTTTTACCAATTCAAATAGCATCCTTATGCTTTTGAATATATGATGTAATATTCATTTGGACAAACTATTACTTATTAAGGTTGGATTATGTACACTTATTCAATACAGGATCATGTTATGCTCCAATTTCAGTCTCCTTTTGTGTGAATTTTGCATGTTTGATTAGCAATTTTGTGAGTGTAATTGTTCAACTGCCTGGGTTCAATTTCCACATGGTATTAGAGCCTTTGTAGATTGATTTCTCTCCTTCCATATTGTTATTTCAGGTTTGAAATCATTGACTGGGAATGCATTCTGCTGACTGGAGGGAACAGTTGTTGAGATATGGGCCAATCTCAAAGGATAATCTTGACTCCATTCAATTTCTTTGAATGGATCGCTAATATGGACATATTGTTGAGAGAGAAATTTCTCTATAGGGTTACCATGGCAATTGAGGTAGAGCCTAATGTAGCTGCAGAGAAAATTAAATGGCACAACAGGAGGGATGAGGCCTATGGACTTTTGTGCTTGAGCATTTCAAGAGACCTCCTCTTTCATATTGATCCATTGAAATCACCTAATGAGGTTTGGGAGAAGCTTGAAGATATTTTTGGAAAGTTATATGAGATGAGAGGACATCAACTTGAGAATGAATTGATCTCCTTGAGTCCCAGTAGCTTGGAATCATTGCAACTATACTTTTCTAAGTTTAAGGCCCTTGTTTTGCATCTAAAATAGTGTGGAATCAAAAAGAAGGATGAGAAACTAGTCTTGACCATAATCTCAAAGCTTGGTCTTGAATACTCAGTGTTTTTTTTTACCTTCCATGCCACCAAGTTGACAGCACGAGCCTGGAAGATTCATAAGCTTGAGAAGTTTATGGAATCCCTCACCCAGGAGCAAGATAAATTGGTAATGATGGGCACCATCAAACCTTCCAAAAACCAATATTTGGTTGCTGGAGATTTGAGGGTGGATTCAAAGGGAAATAAAAAATCCAAAAATACACCTGAGCAAAAGAGAGACAAGTCAAAGTCTCAAGAGGAGCCCTCAGGCTCCAAGAAGAACTTCCAGAAGAAGAAGAACAAAGGAGAAATGAGCAAGTGTGCATACTGCAATAAGGGATATCATCCTAAGAGATATTGTATGAAATATCAAATTGACATGTTTACCCAACTCTTGAAGAAGAAAAACATCTCCCTTCCTGATTGCACAATAAAGAAGGAAGGAGGATCGAATTTAGAACACAAGGAGAGAGTACATGCCTTGGTTGCTAGCACCTCAAGATGACCTAGCTTCATCATTGATTTTGGAGCTTTGAGACATACAGTTTGGATAAGGGAGACTTTCTCCTCTCTTGAAATTTCTAAAGGTCCAAAAATTGTTTTGGGAGATGACTCTCTTACTGACAGTATGGGGAATGGTAGGATTGATCTTGACCATGGTTATTTTAATGATGTATTGTATGTTCCAAGTCTTTCCTCTAAACTCTTATCAGTATATCAAATGACTCACACTGGGTCTCCAAATAAATTCATCTTCTCCCCTAATGAAGTTGAAATCTTAGATATTTCAAATGGAAAATTCATAGCAAAGGGTGTTGTGGATCACACTTTGAAGGTATACAAGTTTTCCCATTTTCTACCCTACTCAAACCCCTCTTCTCTTCTCACTCATGCTAATGAAGCAAGAAAGCTTTGGAATGAGATATTTGGCCATATTAACTATAAGTATCTTTCTGATTTGAGTGACAAATATATGGCCATAGGGTTACCAAATATCAAGTTTTCTAAGGGAGTCTGCCAAGGTTGCATCCTAGGAAAATACCCAGAGCACAAATATGAGAGAGCTAGTCATGAGAGAACCTCTGCACCCCTTGAGTTAATCCACTGTGATATTGCTGGTCCATTCCCTCATATGTCCATGAGTCAAGCCAAATATGCACTCAAATTTATAGATGATTTTTCCAAGTATTGTTGGGTCTACTTCATAAAGCACAAGTCTTAAGTTTTTGACCTCTTCAAGGTCTTTCGATCCTTGGTTGAGAACCAGTCTGGGAGGAAACTCAAGATCCTTAGATCTGATAATGGTGGAGAATATTTCAATTCTGATTTCATCCATTATTGTGAATATCCAAGTATCCAAATGCAGCATTCTATTCCTTACACACCACAACAAAATGGTGTTGCTGAGAGAAAGAACAGATCACTCAAGGAGATGGCAACTTGCATGATGGAGGCTAAAACTTTGCCACCAAAGTTTTGGACTGAAGATATAAAATGTGCATCCTATATCTAGAATAGGGTTCCACATAAGCAATTTGATTGAATCACTCCTTTCGAAGCTTGGAGTGGGCATAAGCCAGGTGTGACCCATTTCAGGATTTTTGGCTCAAAGGCTTGGGCTAGAATTCCAACTAAAAAGAGGAATGATTTGCAAACCCAAATCCAAGAGTTCCTATTTGTTAGTTATTCTAAATATTCAAAAGGGTACAAGCTGATAAAATTGAGCACTAACAAATATTTCATTAAAAGAAGTGTTCAATTTGAAGAAGAGCCTTTAGCAGCAGTTGAAGTTGGAGAGTCTTCTTCATCACCACAACCAGTGATTGTAAGTGAAGAGACTAATGAGTTTCTTGATTATGATATTTATGATAATGATGATTTAATTTCATATCCTAATAATCCTACAATAAAAAAATGGGAATCAAGGACCATTCATGCAGCTAGGGAACTAGATGGGAATCCTAGTGACATTAGGAGGACTAGATCTCAATTTGAGAGTGCCCATTGTGTGAAAGATACACTCTTTGCTGAGAAGTGTTATCTTATGGTTTAATTTGATCCTTAGACATATGAATATGCATCATATGATCCAATATGGAAAACATACATGAAGGAAGAATTCAGCTTGCTCCAGAAGAACAACACATGGGAACTAGTTGATCCCCCCCCATGGAGAAAGCTAGTAAAGTGTAAGTGGGTTTATAAAACTAAATTTGCTATTGATGGTTCACCTTTGAAATATAAGGCAATATTGGTAGCTAATGGATACTCACAATTTCATGGTATTTATTACAATGAGACCTTTGCACTAGTGGCAAAGATGGACTCCATAAGGCTAGCTCTAGCCATTGCAGCTTCAAGGCAATGGGAAGTACATCAGATGGATGTGAAGTGTGATTTTCTAAATGGAGATCTGAATGAAGAAATTTATATGTAGAAACCTGAAGGTTTTGTGTCTAATCCATCTTTAGCCTGTTCAGGTTAAAGAAATCATTGTATGGGCTTAAGAAAGCCCCCAGGGCTTGGTATGCCAAGATTGATGGCTTTCTGATGTCACTGAATTTTGTTCGATGCAAGTCTGATATGAATGTCTATTTGAAGTTGATTCATGGTTCTTTAATGATTATTGTTTTATATTTGGATGAACTATTGATTACAGTAAGTTCAAAGAAAGAGATTTCCTCCTTGAAGGATGTAGTGAACCATGCATTTCCCATGAAAGATTTGGGATTGTTCAGCCAATTCTTGGGTCTCGAAATTACTCAATCCCAACATGGAATAAAATTTCATCAGTCCAAGTATGATTCATATCTTCTCAACAAGTTCAGCATGAAATATTGCAAGCCAATCAAGACTCCTTTCCTTTCAGGAGTTAAGCTTGAGGAAGCAAGTTCTTCTCCTTTGGTAAATAACACATTGTATAGGAAGTTGATTGGGTGTTTACTTTATCTTACACATACTCGACCTGAATTATATTATGCAATTAGTGTGGATTTAAGATACATGGATCAGCCTCATGAGATCCATTGGAGAGAAGGCAAGAGGATCCTAAACCTTGTTTAAGCACTACTACATTTCGATCCAAAATCCGACGGTTACTTCCGACGGCGTGTGGATTTTTTTTTTTAAATCTACCAAAAATCACAAAGATATATTTTTTTTTGTAAATGTGGCCACACACGTCGGTTAAGCGATGGATATTGTCATAACCGTCGCTTAACCGACGGCGCGTTGGTCAAAAAAATCATTCAAACAACCAAAGGAAAACATAGGGGGTGGAACCGTCGCTTAACCGACAGCGCGTTAGTCAAAAAAACACCAAAAGTCACATAGGGCGCGCGGGAACCATCCATTTTCTCACTGGCTTCTGTTTTCTTCTTTTAATTTTGTATGTATGCGATCCTATGCAGAATTCAGCTTGAAAATATAACTAGCAGAGCCTCATTTACACCCGGTATGATATTCGCCGAACCCATCTTGATATGTTTGTCATTTGTGTTAATTTGAGGTTACCATTTGATATGCGCCGAACCTGCATCTGCATCCCATAGCACTCCTCCAGGCTATTGCTGTCGTGGAAGCTCAGCTTGGGGAGCCATTACGTGATGACGGACCTATCCTTGGCGTTGAATTTGATCAACTTCCCCCTGGTGCTTTTAGGTCACCTATAGGTATTTGTTTCCCGTCTTCTATGTTTTTTAACATCTGAATGAGGTCTAATTCTTGTTATGTGAATATCACTGATTGGATCTCGCTTTTTGGTATTTATGTGAAATGTCTTCCATTTTCATGACAATACTTTTGAATCCATTCAGGTCAAGAATGAAATACCTAGTACATTCAAAGCATACCGCTATCAGCAGCACCGTTGGTCTTGTGGTCCAGCAAATTTGTTTAGAAATATGATCATGGAGATCCTTAGAAATAAGGTTAATAATCATCTAAACTCTCTTCGGTTGAGATATGTTGATTGGGTAAAAGAAATTTAGTTGAAATTTAGACTCAAACCATTGCTGATGATGATTGTAATGTTTGGATTTGCAGAAAGTTACATTGTGGAAGAAGTTCCATGTCATTTATGCCTTCTTCTTTGTAAGGAAGATTGTGGCTCACCTTGTCACATTCACCTTTTACTGTGTTGTGATTCCTGCAACTGTACTTGTTCTGGAAGTCCAAGTACCCAAATGGGGGGTTGTTTACATTCCTTCAATCATCACTTTATTAAATGCAGTAAGCACTCCCAAGTAAGTAACCTCAGCCTCTTTTCATCCATACTTTCCCTGTAATGCATACAAAAGTGAAAACATATATCCTGGTAATCACCCTCTCACTTTTCATGGGCAAAAACAAGAAAGGGTGTCTCTTCTGTATTGTTCAAGGACAGCTAATTAAATGAGATGTGTTGGCTATTTCAGATCTCTGCATTTGCTTGTTTTCTGGATCTTGTTTGAAAATGTGATGTCTCTGCATCGAACCAAGGTAACTATCATTGGATTGTTAGAAGCTGGCCGTGTCAATGAATGGGTTGTGACAGAGAAGCTTGGAGATGCCATGAAGCATAAATCTGGGAAGCAGACTAAAAAATCTCGCTCAAGAATTGGAGAAAGGTATTGCCTCTGCTCATATATTGTGCCATATTCTGCAATTGTCTTCTACTTGAGCATGCATTTATTACCCCCTGTTAGCTCTCCAAGAAACTACTTAGTGGTTATGGCTAAGTATGCTTGGTAACTTTAAAAAATCATTTCTCTTTCAGTGAGTGGATCAATGGGATACCAAGAAAGCACAATGAAAGGATTAGCTTATCAAAACATATTAATGAACCAGTGCTTTTAGAGACTTCCATTCAGATATAATATAACAGAAATGCATGGAGAATATCATTCAGATAACCAAGTACATGTAATGCAGGGTCTAAATGACCAAGTACATTGGATGCAGGGTCATACTAAACAAATAAGAAATCCTTCATTCAAGCTTATGAGCATAGGCTAAGCTAAACTTAAACAAAGTACAGAAATAAAAGATAACATGAATGGTCTGATGACAGTGGCAAAAGAAGACTGTGATTTTATTAAGATAAGTAATCATAACATAGGCCCAATTCTCTCCAAGATTGAACCCCCTTTTTCAGTATGAGTTCATAGGCTTTTAAAGCCTTTACAAAACTGTTTCCAGATCCTAAAAGTGTGGATCTATTTAATTCAACTAAAACAATAACTGACAGTCAAAACAAAACGATAGGGATTGATCCTAAAATCAAGCAGATTCTGATGTGAAGATCTTCTTTAACAGTTCAATGGTTGGTGAAGTGAAGCAGCCTTCCAAGGCTCGGTGGACAGAGTTGGGCGCACCACCGATCTGATTTTCATGATGTGGTAGTTGACTGATAGAGATGCTCATCCACATAAGGTTTGAACTTAGTCAAAGGCGCCCACTGATCCAAAACTCGCTCCAAATCTCTGAGATATAGATAATATGCTTTATAATCCATTCATTTTTCCAGTTCAGCGAATCAACACTGAGTTCTGGGCGAAATTAGAGAACCTTTGCAAAAAATAGGCTTTTGGCAGTTAACCATCATGCTGATTCCGTGCCTTAACCGCCGAAAGTCAGTCCTTTTGGCAGCTAATGAGCTCTGTGGGGCTCGCCTAAGCTGCCAAAACCCGTAGAATTCCTGAAAAAAATGCCTTTGGGAAAAATCAATTTTCTCAGCCGTCCGATGTCCGTTTTGCATGGTCGAATAGTCGATTTTGATCTACAGATCACAAGCTATCCACTGGTGCTTTCAGATTTGAATTTGGAGTTCGGGAAGGCTGTCAAAATTTCCCCGCAAGATCATGCGATTTCAGCAAAAAATTACTCTTGAGTTATTTCATGTGACAGGGAACAGCGTGGGATTTAGGCATATTCGTTTAGAAAACTGAGGCTTGCAATAGGTAGTTCAGGCTGCTTCTGCCATATATAATGACCTTAGATCTATCAAAAATGAAATTTGTAATCATCTCTTGTTGACATTGCGCAGAGCTTTGTAATAGACTAATGTCTGTTGTTGACATGTGAAAACCCTGTTTTCAGTGTTATATAAGTTGCATAACAGAGCCATTGAAGGCAATGCAACCTTGAGCTGACTAC
>LPNX010783182.1:572277-631581 GCA_001517045.1 Pseudotsuga menziesii | reverse complement strand
AATGGCCATCATTGTAAAGTGAGAATACAGTGATATTTATCAGCAGTAACAAAACATAATCAGACTTTTAATTAACCCTCAAACCTAGTCATTTCCTGAACGTAGAAAATTAATGGCTGTGTTGAACACTTAACTGACTCAGTTTGTAGGGAAGAACTTCTTTTTGGTTCACAAGACCACAATTTCTCCTCAATATACAGTCTTCATACCCAATGATCATGCCCAGCTGGAAAGAAACTTCATCCCAATAAATTAACACAGTATGACAGTCAAAACGCTGAGAGGATGGTACCCACGATTTCTGGAAATGATGGCAGCAGGGTATCTTCCTATGTGGCCACAACTCAGTCCATGAAATCCTGTAATAGCTTGTATATAAAAAAAATGAGAAGAGTACCGAGATTATGCCCTTCCTCAACAAGTAGCCATAGAGGTCTGAAGCTCTAGAATTGAAACTCCATGGCCACTGTCTCGTGGCCATCCACTAATTCATGGATATCAAAGCTGCCTGGGTGGTACTGCAAAGCTTCCTTGGACAGTTGGTCAGCCTTCATATTGAGTTCCATGTAGATGTGTCAGCCTTCATTTGTGGTTTTTGCAGCAGGACATTCAACAGTGAAAAGTGCCAAACAAGAGAACTAGAATGAGAGAAGAAAGGAAATATCACATCATTAGCATGGCTATATGCTATATACTTTGGCATGTATACTAATTAGAATGGCTATATGCTTTAGCATGAATACTAAATGTGAAGTAAGTTCATATTTTTGGTGGCATAATCTGAATGTTTGGGTCATTGATGAATTCTTTTTGTCACATGTTTTCTTTTTAAACAGTACATTGTGTCTTAGTTGCACCTTGACTAAGGATATATCCTTACCAGTATTTCATTCAAATTGTATTAATAATTCCTGTTATTCATGATTGACTGGAATTCCTCATAATGGTAGTATACCAATTTAAGGTGCCACCATGCGGTTGGTCCGCAGTCTTGTTATACATTGCTTGGCATTCAATTGATGAAGAAGTCGAAGACTAATCGTCTAATGAAGAGTTTTGCTAAGCAGATGAAGACTGGGAGTGTTGCTCTTGTTCTGTGTTTAAACATTGGTGTGGATGCTCCAGACGTTATCAAAATTTCTCCTTGTGCTCGGATGGAGTGCTGGATTGGTAAGCTTTAGGCACATTCGCTCTTGTATGATCTTTGGCAGCTTAATTTATATTATAATTTTATTGTTTTTGAGAATGTTTGAATCGTTTTTCATGTTATCTAGAAAAGGAATGAACAAGATAAATGTTTGACTATGATGGCTTCCTCTTCAGTATGCGTGGCTTAATACTGGAACATAAATCAAGCTTTTTTGCTTTTGGATAGCTTTGGTTTTCCTGTTAGCCAGAGTGATGCTTTTATCTAGAGTGCATTACCCTGTCTCTAAGTTTCTTTTTGTATATGGTAGAAACCATTGGACATAGTCAACAAACATAGGAGAGCATGAGCTGAGAGAAGAAATATTGATAAGTGTGCACTGGCATATTGCCAATACCTCAGCACCCACTCTGCTATTTTCTACATCAATAAAATCTATTAACATGTGAACTAGTAGCTCCGGTTTTGAAGGTCACAGAACTCTCTCTTTATCCACTATGTCTCAGTAGGTCTGTACACATTATTGAGCCATAAATCTGATAGAAATTCCTTTATATACCAATTCCAATGATCTCTGGCTTGCTTGCATGCAAACTCCCACATATTCCTTTATAGAGGGCTCATGAAGAAGATAAACTATATACCATGAACAAGTGCAACATCATTCTCCATCAATCAATCACAGAGCATCAACATCAAGAACCCAAGGCATCATCACAAAGGAAAGCATCGATACTATGCTATCCAAATCTCCATTAACCTGTCATCCCCTATCAAAGTTGTGAAGAAATTCACAAGCAGACACCCATACAAAATGGGGGGTAACAAGACACATTTAAATTAAACAAAGTAGAAGGTGTTGAGCCAATTGAAAATTCCACTGAGATGTTAGTTTGATTAGACCGCTTCCTCATTTCCGGCTGCAGACTGGATTGTTGGGCATGATTTTTGTTGAGTGGCAGTGTGATCCAGTTGGTGGTGCAGGTTCTGTCATTAGTTGAGCTGAGAGGGTTGGTTCTGGTGCAAAGCTGCTGAGTTTTATGTTGCTATTTATTGACTATATTTTCTTTGAATATGGATTTTTTCTTGTCTGGATCACTGAGTCAGGAAAGCATATGTCCCGGAGGATGGAAAATATATCCCAGCTGGACCTAAGTAGGATGCAATTCTGAAATGAATCTGGTGTTATGCAAAATCTGTAGATCTGATAGCTTATGCTAAATGAATGGAAATTCTGTTTATTCTGACAAGCATGGGGGCTCCAAAAGTGACATTTAATGTTCAGCCCCTATAGTTGGGTTGATAATAGGCTATTTTTAATTTTTCATGTTTTTAGTATTTAGAAATGCACTATCTTTTTGTTTATGAATTTTGTTTTGGTAATCCAGGATGAGAAAGCTTTTTGGTTGGACTTATTTGATGAGAATTATTATTGTTTAAAATTATGTCACTATTTTTGCTTCTCGTCTTATTCTTCTTGAGCTTATTCTCCGACGCTTGATTACTGTTTTGTTATATACTCGGTGTGTTATTGATTTTTGCAGGGTCCACATGCATCGACAAAATTTACTGAAGATTTTGATTTTACAGCCATGAATGAGAAGTTCAAAAAGGATGAAGTATGGGGCCATCTTGGAAAAAGTGAGTTAAAGGTTGAGGATGGAGAGGAGGATGAGCAAACAGAGAGAATTAGCGAGGATGAAGAGAACTCAAGACAGTCATCTAGTGCTAAGGTAGGAAACT
This sequence comes from Pseudotsuga menziesii, assembly GCA_001517045.1. Classification (NCBI taxonomy): domain Eukaryota; kingdom Viridiplantae; phylum Streptophyta; class Pinopsida; order Pinales; family Pinaceae; genus Pseudotsuga; species Pseudotsuga menziesii. The sequence goes on along the minus strand of LPNX010783182.1, from coordinate 628,691 downwards.
GCAGTGATCCTCAATCCACAAGTTTCAAATAATTTGCATCTGGAGTTTGATGGTTTGGATTTCTGTCTCTTTTTTATGCATGAACTGTATTTGATATGGTGGCCCAATGTTCTTTCTGCAGCCTGTCTATGTGAAGGATGACTTTTTCGATTCCCTTTCCTGTGATGTACTGGATCGATCTCGAAATGATAGGAGGTTTTCAGAGCAACGTAAAATTGACACAGAGGTCCATTGGTTTTCTTCCATTTATTTGAAAACTTAACTTTAACAATATTTAGCAAATTTGAGAAGTTTAACGCTTCAATTTGAAAAAATGGTTCTGTTTTTGCAACTAGATTTGGATTTGAGTAATATGAAGGTTCTAATGCATTTTTTTGGGTTGTGTAGACATTTGGAAGTTTTCCAAGGTCTCGATCAGGACGTGGTAGTCGAGGCAGTGGTTATAGGGGAAATTTCAGGGGACCATACTATGGTGGAAGAGGAAATGGGTACAGTGGTAGGGGCCGTGGCGGAGGATGGACATTCTTGTAGATGAGTGCATCTTGTGGAAGTATGATAGTTTACATATTAGTTGTTTTGTGCTAATTGTTGGGTGCATTAAACCTTAGTAAATTTCCTTGGGATTTTTTTGGACTTGTGGTTTCGTTCAAGAAAAGATGAATTTCCTTTGCAACCTTTATTATCCAACTAACTTCAGTAGCAGAATAAGCATGGCCAGAAAGATTTCTACTGGTAAAAGTCTTTTGGCAGCTTTGTTGCAAAGTGTATTTCAGTGCTACTGTTGAGGGCAGAGGCTCTGTTTTTTATTGAGTCTTTCTGGCCAGATATATGTAGATAATGGTGGAGTATATGGGCACTTAAAGTCAATTATTATGGCCACTTAATGGAAGGATTCTCCTAACAATCTGCTATGTTTTAATTAGCTTATGATGATATCTACAGGCCCCTCATGACTGCTCAATGCAATCCAGTTTGAATTAAAAAGGGCAACTTCACAGGATTTGTTTCTTTCACAAAACTGTGAAGTGGTGCTGGCCCAAATCGACGTCAAAGCTTGATCTGTGCAGAGCTTTGTAGCTGTAAAAACTAGTCTTGGCAATATGGCTTGCTCTCTATTGCATGCATTAATAATCTTTGTACTTTTCCACATTCGAGGCTTTTAATCTGGCTATTGAAGTCGGATAGTTTGAGCTACTATCCAGGTCAGATAGTTTGAGCCTCTGAATAGTGGATCAGCGACTTTTGTCTGGGAAAAACTTAATTAAATGTTTTATTGATGTTTTCTTTGAGGAAAATGTATTTCCTGTCTGCCAATAAAAAGAATTTGATATGATTCAAGATGTGCAATTGATGTCCTGACTAACCTTTTTAAAATTATGTTTTGAATTGAAGAATTGCCAGCAGCAAGATTTTAGAAATAGTTACAGTTAGTGGTTAATATATTAATATACATTTTTGTTGTTGTTTGTAGATCTTGTTTTTGATGTGTTTTGTGATTTTCCATGAATCTTTGTGAGAGCTTAATGTGGGCAGTTATTGATGCTTGTATGGTTTCGTCGGTTTTACGGAGATCTTGCTTCTATATGGGACTTGCCTTGTTGGGTTATTGCTTGTCTACAACAATCTAGGTTATTATGATTTTGATATTGAGCTGTTCATTTGATTGTCTTTGGCTTTATGTGATTTTGGAGATATTTGATAGCATATGTGAATTGTTGTTGTGGGCCTATGCCTTTTCCTGGGGTAAAATGTTGTAATTCAGCAGGTTGTGTTTCGAGGCAGTATAGCTTAGGATTGAGAAAGGAGTCTACACTGTTTTCTTTGTCAAAACCCATAATTGATTGCATTTGATAACTGCGGCAATAAAACAGATCAGTACGATTAATTGAGACTATGCTGCTGCCATTAGACTGGAAAAAATGTTTGATAGTTTACAAGAAACTAAACACTTATTTTATGGACTCATCTTAGATTGGGTTGTCACCTAAGTGGAGGATGTTGTGGTTAAGTATTTGGTGTTTTATCATATTGTTCAGGCCTGGTGTTTTATCAATATGTTAACTTACAATGCACCTGGGGAAGATAGGATCAGGCAACAGACACTGTGTGCTAGTCTCCGCCGGTAGCGACAATATGAGAAAGACAGCATTGTCTGGTATAAACATGGCTATCAATATCCTCCGGTGGGAACATGGGGGGACTCTGTGACACTAGTTCTTTTTTATTTATTTTTTTAAAATAGAAACAAGCGTCAGTTAAGCGACGCCTATAACTATCGCTTATCCGACAGCTCAAGGTTATATCCGTCACTTATCCGACAGAATAAAGGTTAATATTTTTAAAAAAAATTGGCTACCGTCGCTTAATCGACGGACTGTCTGTCGCTTAACCGACGGTATGGAGGTTATTTTCTCAAAAAATTTCACTACCGTCGAAGATATTCTGTCGCTTAACCGACGCTTTAAATTTAACCGATGGTTACTTATGTGTCGCTTAACCGACGGCTCCTCAGGTGTCGGATCACCGACGACAAGTTTCCGACGCTTAAAAAAAATCAAAGTGTCGTACATGCGACAGAGAAGTGTCGAAAATCCGACATGACGGCCGTCGGATTTTTGGTCAAAATGTAGTAGTGAAGGAACAAGGACTCATGGGATTTTCTACAAAGCAAAATTTGACTTAGAGCTAGTTGGATTTACTTACAGTGATCGGGAAGGTGACAACACAGATCGAAAGCCTACTTCAAGGTATGTGTTCATGCTTGCATATGGTCCAATCATCTGGTCAAGTAAGAAGCAGAGTGCCATAGCACTCTCATCTACAGAGGAAGAGTATAGAGGAGTTGTGAATGCAGCCACTCAATGTGTGTGGTTGCAGGGGATACTTGGAGAATGTGGATTTGAATCAAAGAATTCCATTGTCATCTATTGTGAATATCAAAGCACCATACAAATCTCCACTAATCCACTTCAAAGACAGCGAACCAAGCACATTGAGATCCATATGCACTATATCAGAGAGCTTGTGCATGATGGTACCATTGCTCTACTCTACTGCGCATCTTTAGAGAAAGTAGCAGACATCTTCACTAAGGTGTTTTGTGAGAATACCTTCAGTAATCTCAAATCACTATTGGGGATTTCTGATCATGTGGTGAATAATGATTGATAACAAGATTTCCAAAATTTAGTTTCATGTCCATGTTTAAGGGAGGATTTTCCCACTGGGTTTTTTCCTCTTTCCTTGGTTGTATGGACATGCAGTATGTAAAGGGTGACTAAGCCTTGTTTCTAGGACCTATAGTTTTCTTATATTTACTCATAAATTCAGGCTTAAGGGGGGTGTTAGAATAATCAACCCATAGTTACTGTTGTTATCTCACAGAACACATAAGGTTACCAATTACACACATTAAAAGCATACAGATACAACAGAGACAAGAGACAAGAACATAGGTAGAATAACATATTATATTATAGTGAAAGGGTCCATACAATACAGAGAACTGAACTAAGTTCTTATCTGGATTAATAGCCTAATATATATGATTGACAAAATAGTTACAAATAAATACATGTCGGTTCAGTTAACCGACATGGCCCTATGTGGCCAACCTAATCTCTAATTAGTCGGTTGATCAACTTAGTTGGTTTATCATTCTAGTCGGCTTACCGACTAGCTCCTCCAACATCTCCCCCATGAACAAAATTGTTCTTCGTCCCGAAGAACAGGGAGGTACCAAAAATGCATTACCTGTCTTTAAGTAGTTATTGCTATGTTTCGGCCTTCATGGGCTGTGAAGTCTGATAGTTGGTATTTTATGTACACAGACTTCAACAATTGCTTCAGTTGTCACTGCCAGCTAATGTTGGAATTATGTCCAACTTTGCAATACTTTTTGGATGTCGATTGTTAATGTTGTAATGCTTGACAATGTCGACATCTTTTCTTGAATGGAAAGGTCTACTATCCTTTCCATGTCAGGACCCAAAAACTGGTGTTTTTCTTCTGTCATCTCCAGAAGTTGTCTCATTTGCGGGTAGATGATATCTAGTTTGTCTAAGCTCGGAATTGCCTATTGTACCCACTGGTGTGCTTGTCGCTCGAGCTTCTGCAGTTTGTTTTTCTCAAGCACGATTTGATTTTCAATGGTGCCCCTGAGTGATTCTTTCGTGCTCTTCCTCTTCTCCAGTGCTTGGATGTCCTGTCATGTCTATTGGGTCTACTGGAATAATTTCCCATAATAAGCAGTCCAGTCCCGTAGTACTCCTTCTATGATGACTGACTCCTCCATGTGATCTTCCAGTACTTTGTATGCTTCAGAGAAAGTTGTGTGTTGTTGCATCAGCAGTCGAGCTGTTTCTTATTTTTGCTCCTCTTTTGTGTTCTGCATTTGTGTCTGTAGCACCGACACCACGCTCTTAAACAACTGGTAGGATTTCTCCAGTGTCTTGTCGGTGTCGACCTTTGTTGGTCTTGGTATCACAGACTGCACAAGGTTACTGCATTTTTTTAGGAACTCGACTTGTTCTCTTTCATTGTCATCGAGTTCCTTGCATCTACTCTGGCTCCTTCTCTTTTCTTCAATGGCGAGGGTTTCCAAAATTTGTCCTAGCTCTCAATCTTTCAGCTTGGTTGCGTCGACTGTAGTTATTATATACCTTGCACCTGTTCTTTTTGCTGGTATGGGAAATGGTCCTATGAAGTCGATGGCCCAAATTTCAAATTTCAAGCTTGGGTTTACTGATGTCAAGGGAATTTCTGTACTAGGTAGAGGTCAACCCAGCCATTGACATCTGTCACATTGGCTTACAAACTTTTTACAATCTCTATGAAGTGTCGGCCACAATAACCCTGATTGTTGGATTTTATTGGAAATTGTGTCTGCTTGAAAATGTCCTCCCACAGGTCCATAATGTGCTTCATACATACTATTATTTCTTTAATGTTCTAGTACACACCTTCTGAGGATGTTGTCCAAACCCATTTTATATAAGAATCCATTTATGAGACTATATGGTGTAGATTTCATAGCTAATATTGTTTTCTTCTTCATACTCATGCCTTCTGGTGCTTGTTCATCTTTTAAAAACTGATCTATTTCCTCTAACTCTACCGGGACTGCTTCTATTCGAAATAAATGTGCATCTGGTAAGTCGTCTTCGACTCCTGTCGGTTCCTCTCCTGTGTCGATTCGGGATAAGTGGTCGAGATCGATATTTAATTTTCCTGGTCTGACAACGACTTCAAATTCAAATTATTGGAATAGAAGTAGCCATTGATAGATTCTCCCATGGTGTAAAGGCTTATTTATGAGATATTTTAGTGCTTGGTGGTCAGTATAAAAGATAAATGGATTAGCTAGCAGGTAGTGTCGATATTTTTGTAGTGCGAAGACCATTCCTAATGCTTCTCTTTCTGTTGTCGAATAGTTTCTTTCTACTTTATTTAATTTTATGCCATTGTAAACTATAGGCTCGTCCATTCCATCGTCTCCTGGTTGAGTTAGGATTGCTCCTATTGCCAGGCCTGATGCGTCAATGTGTACATGGAATTTAGTCGACCAGTTTGGAAACTTTAGGATGGGTGCTTCGACTAGTTTTATTTTTAGTTTTTCAAATGATATGTTTCATTCCTCTGTCCAGTTGAACTCCTTATCTTCTCTTAATAGTTCTTCCAGTGGGTAGGTCATGTCTGAATAGTATCTTATGAATTTTCTGTAATATCCTGTATGACCAAGTAATACCCTGACTTGTTTCAGGTTTACTGGTGGTTTTAAGTCGAGAATAATATTTTTGCGAAGTCGACCTTAATGCCTTCTTTGCATACAATGTGTCCTAACAACATCCTTATAGGGGTCAGAAATATGCACTTCCTGATGTTCAAAGATAGCTGGATTTGTCAGCATCGTTCCAACATAAGCCTTAGCCATTTGCAGTGATCTTTTAACATAGAATATATTGTCCAATCATTAAAGTATACTACCATTGTTTTGTAAATATATTCTTGAAATGTTTTGACCACAATTCTGGAAAATACTGCAGGTGCGTTTTTTAGTCCAAAAGGCATAACCCTATAAGCAAATGAGCCAAATTCACATACGAATGTTGTCTTTTTCTGATCTTCTTTGGCTATTGGTACTTGGTTATAATCTAAGAATCCATCTGTAAACGAGTAGCATTCATGTCCTGCAACCTCATTTAAGATTTCATCTGCATAAAGAGTTGGAAATGGGTCTGTTAATGTAACTTTATTTAGCTCTCTAAAGTCGACACAAATTCTTAGCTTGGTTGGATCGTGTTTCTTTGGTTGAACAACCATTGGACTTGCCCATTCTGATTGGTCAATAGGGTAGATAATACCTGCTTCGAGAATGTTATAAATCTCCTTCTTGACTATCTCTTTGTATTTATGAGCTAGTTTATATGGTCTTTTCTTTACAGGTCGTATATCAAGTTTAATGTCGATCTTCATTTCACCCATTTCATGAACTAAACCTTTGAGATCTTTGTAATCTCTGGCAAATACATCCTGAAACTATTTTAATAAGTTCACTATTTCTGTCGTTTGTTCTTCATTCTAGTAGTCTCCAATTTTAACCATATTTTGGTCGGTCGTCACTTGAGATGTTGAATTCTTTAGTTTTGACTTTAGCATCTAGCCATTCTGGTGATTTGGCTTCATTGATTGGTTGGCTCCCTTCCTTACACTGTGAAAACGTGGCAGGAAATTCTGTTGCAGTCATTTAGTCGATATCTTCTTTATTGATTGTCTCGATTTTGAGCACTGTGCGAATTGGTTTTGTTATTTCGACATGGCTTGATTTCCATCTAAATCTTTTTCCTTCCAGATTTTTGTTTTCCATCTGTAGTCTTGTTGACTGTGGTATTTTCCGGGTTTGTATATTATTGCAGTTTATTGTCGGTCGGTCGTGTTTTAAGGTTTTGTTTTCTGTCGGTTGTATAAATTCTTTGATATGTTTTGTTGTTTTGACCAAGTTCTCATCTTGTGGTATAAAGTTGAAATCTTTGATAAAATTCTCTTTGAGTTCATGCCATAGGAATGTTTCACCTTGAGCGTCTTCCATTTTGTACCATTTGTTTGGTAAGTCGGAGAGCATTGATGGAAACAGGTGTGGCCATGTACGTTCATCCTTATACCCAAGTATGTCCCATTCTTTTTCACATGTCCTTATGTGGTATTTTGGATCTTGTCCTTGGATGAACATAGGTATTTGAGCTTGATTGGTTAAATTTTTCCTCCAAATCTTTCTATGAAGAAAGTTGAAGTTGTTGTCCATGTCTGCAATCTTGATTGATGGGTATCCCACCATCTAGAAGCTTGTCCTGTAAAAGTTTCCACTAAGCTTTATAGTCGGCCATGTTCACCAATGTTTCTGGATACTTATTCTATATGCATGACTGGTTATTCTCTTTCTTTGTACCTTGGTATTTATGTACTATTTATATTTGTTGGTTTTAGGGTAGGATATTCCCTAGTTTTCTATTCAAATATTTTTGGGATGATGGACACCACGAAACACTGTTGAACTGGTTTTTTCTGCACTTTTTGAATAGTTCTGTGTCTGAATTGTATCCTACTGAATCTTGGTTGCCTAAGTAAAGTTCACCATAGACATTAGGTTTTGTGTAATCTTCATTATTTTGTATCTGATATAGTTGTCGGTTGTCAACTTCTTCATCAATCGGTTCTGTCCAAGGTTCTCCTTGGGATGGATGAATAGGTACAATGACCTTTTGTCCATTTCCTTCTAGTTTTATTCTTTCTTTGTCTGAGGATATCGATGCTTTCATTTTTCTTCCCCAAGGTCGACCTACTAACGTTGGGAAGGAGTTGGATCCTTCCTTAGGGTCAATAATTTCAAAGTTGACTTTGGTCGATATTCCTTTTATTGTCATGTCGACATTTCTCTATTCTCCAATAGGTTCAATTAGGACTTGGTCGGCTAGCTTCAGGTATATTCCTGACTCGTATAGTTGAGGTCTACCCAATTTTTCCCAAGTGTCTCAAGTCATAATATTTATCTATGACCCAAAATTGAGAAAAACGGACATGGTATCCTTCAATTTCTAGGTCGACAAGTGGGTCGGCATCACTTTTATCTTTTTGGTTTAGGTTGCAGATACTCTTTTTTTTTTTTTTGGTGTTATTGTTGTGTTTTATTTTATACAATAAGTCGATGAATTGAGATACTATTTTATCTTTTTGTACTATGTGTATTAACTCTTTTACTGTGTCTTGTCGATTATCATCCTCTTCTTCCTGTCGAGCAAATTCTCTAAATAAATTTGTTGCATCTTTATACAGTTGTTTTTGTTTAACTGGATCAGGATAATCATTCTTTTCTTTTATTTTGCTTATTCATGGGTTATCATTCCTAGTTTTTGTCCCTTTTCAGGTTACGATATGCAAGTTATTCGTATTGATAATATCATGTTTTTGTATGCACGACAAGACATTAACATTTTTCTTTTTATTTATTTTTTCAAGCATAGTAGGGAAATCCTCTAATGAGTGATCCCCTACTCCACAACTAGTACAGAATTTTAAGTCAATTATGTCCTTGTATGGACAGTCTACGTAACGGTGACCTTCTTTATAGCACATGAAACATTGGATGGGCTGACGTGGTCGGTTGTCGTGATTCCCAGAGAATCGACCTCAACCTCCATATCCTCCATTTCAGTTATCAAACCGTCGCTCATATCGACAACCTTCGTACCTTTGATTATTCTGATCATTTTACACATTGTTTCGTTGTTCATTGTTCTACGTGACTACGTTAGTTTGGTAGACTGTGTGTTAGTTTGCTTAGTTTTTTAGGTTTAGGTGGCAGTTGGTCGTGGCGTGATTCTTCGTTTCACATATAGTACACCAAGATGTTTTACCCTTTTTCATGTTAAACGGGCAATATTTCTTCGTGTGTTCTTTGTGTTCTTGGCAGATGTCGCAAAAACGCTTTGTTTGCACAAATCGAATGTCCTATCGGCTGATATCCTATCGACAGTTGTCTTTTGAATGTCCGGTCGTTGAGCATTTCATACACCAGATATCCTAACTCTTAAGGTTTAGCTCTTTTAAATATTTTTGCATGATCTCGATCTATTCTTCTAGTCTATTATCTGTGGGGAATGCTGGAAAGTATTCATCCATCTCTACTTGTAAGGATTTAGTCAATGCATCTTCATATGTTTTGAACGTCTCCAGACTTATGTGCCAACGAATCTTCTGGGATAGACCTACAAGAAACCACTGGATTAATAGTTGCTCGTCAATTACATAATCCAATTGGCTGAGGAGGTCTTTCCAGCGTTTGTCGTAGTCGCAGACAGATTCTCTTGGTTTTTGTGATGTTGTTTTCAATTTCTTAGCTGCTAGATGTTTAGCATCTGGAGTTTTAAAAAATGATAGAAATTGTGCTTTAATTTTCTCCTTGGATGCATTGGGGGTTCTCTCAGAAAAGGTCATATGCCAAGTTAGAGCTATTTTCCTCAATGTGCCAGCCAACTGTGCCATCTGTCTGTCTTCCACTGTAAACTGGTTGGCCTCCCATGTCGACTCGCAGATGAACCAATATCGTCTAGGGTCTTCATCACCCTCATATAGAGGAGTTGACACATGACCCATGTTGGATTCGTTGTCGCTGTCTTCTTTAGGAGGTGGCGGTGGTGGGGGTAGTGGTGGGGATAGTGGGATGTTTTGTTTATATTTTTGTGCAGAACTGTTGTCGAAAGAACTCTCATTTTCGTCGGTTGTTTTATTTGTTGTTTTTTCTCAGACAAGCAGTTGGTCAGGGTCGACTTCTCCTGTCGATGTCCAACTGCAATTGTTTGTCTGCGGGTCTAATTTTTCTGTATTCTCCAAAGCTGTATTTTGTAGGGGGGGTGCTCTTTCATGTGTCGGGTAAAGTAAGTGGATACTTCGGTTGGAGGGGTACGCTTGAAGCGTGACCAAATTTCCTTCTTCTAGTCGACAGATAAGTAGATGATTATCATTGTTTATCTCGTCATCTAGTCGGCTCCATATACCAAACTCACCAGCTCTTAGTCTGAGGTCCTCTTCAACAATGGCTTATATATTGGTACTCAGATTCATTGGAGATAGAGGTCTTACCTCCTGGGGAACTTCTATTTGGAGAGCTTCTCGCTGCTCTATCCACAAATCTTCTTCCATAGGTGACGCTTCTTCTTCCACGCCTTCTTCTTGTCGGTCATGACCCGACTCTTGCAGATTTATCTCTTGGTCTGCCACCCTAGTATGCATTCCTCTTTGCAGTGCTATAGCTCTTTCTCTTCTTTCTTCCCTTGTTTGCAGCCTCTTATCTCTCTCTATTTTCTGTAAATCCATCGTACCTTTGTGTGACATTGTTCGTTCGATTTCCTTTTTAGGATGACTTTTCATCACTGGTGATGGTATCTCTTTTTAGTCAACTAGAATCCTCTCCACTTTACCCCAACATATGACCAGCTACCCCCCCATAGCCTGCCCGACGCTTTAGAAAGCTCAGATAGTTCTGTTTACTTTCTTAGGAAATATTCCCACTCCCTTTCAGCAGTGAATTTCTCCCACTTCTTTTGTTTCTCCGCCCAATTAGTATTTTGTGGTGGTTCGCGTAGTAATGGACGAGGTTCGACAATATGACCCACTCCTTTTTCTATCAGGAATTTGAACAACAAGGTCGGTAAGGAACACAGGAATTTCTTAGTAAGGTTTGTATAGAATTTCTTCTGAGTGGCTTCTATCGAAGTTATTTCCTTTATAGCTTGCTCCTCGTAGAATTCGTCGGTGATCTTTTCAAACCACTCGGACAGGTTTGTCCTTCCCCCTCGAATCAGTTTCTCTAGTAGTTTTTGTTCCTTATTTGCTTCCAGCTTTTTCATCCAGAATTTTCATCAAGAGCCGGGGTACCGATTCTACACTCATGGGTTTTAGTAAAGAACCTTTCTTTTGCTTGAGCAGTCGTTAATTTGTTTCTCCGTGCATAATTCTGTAAATAATTTGCTACCTTACGCTCCCACCAGTCCTTAATCTCCTATTCGGATATCATCTGCTTGTATTCATCTCAGATATGTACTACCAGCAACGGAACCAATATTGTAATCTCACAGATCACATAGGGTTACCAAAAATACACATTAAAAGCATACAAATACAACAGAGCCAAGAGACAAGAAAATAGGTAGAATAACAGATTATATTATAGTGAAAGGGTCCATACAATACAGATAACTGAACCAAGTTCTTATCTGGCTTAACAGCCTAATATATATGATTGACAAAACAATTACAAATAACTACTTGTCGGTTCAATTAACCGACACAACCCTATGTGGCCGACCTAATCTCTAATTAGTCAGTTGATCGACTTAGTTGGTTTATCATTCTAGTCGGCTTATCGACTAGCTCCTCCAACAGTTACCCATATTTGACATTAATTAATCATTTTTGTCTTATTCCTAGATTCCTAGATTCCTCACTATGCTAGTTGGCTTCCACTTACACCTAGAAGTCAACGCATTCTAAAACTGGGTCATGGAGCACTTTGGAATCATCCTAGAAAAAATTTTAGAAAATCTAATTTTATTCCAGAACTGTAAAAGCACAGTTCTTCTTTTTCTAAAAGCTTCCTTGCTTTACAGCGGTTTTAAGGAAAAAGGGAAAAGTTAGTCTAGGAGTAATTGCCTTGTTTTTTTCCGTCACCATCATCCTTATTTTTCTCCAACCAAAAGCATGGATATGATCTCTTTCCATCACTTATCAGATGGCATATCTAATTCATCCAACTCTTGAGCATCTTCTTAGATTTGGAAAGTGTTTTATGCACCTATGGGGGATTTGACTAGTTTTAGTAAGCCTGCTTTTTACCAATTCGAATAGCATCCTTATGCTTTAGAATCTATGATGTAATTATATATTTGGACAGCCTATTACTTATTAAGGTTGGATGATGTACACTTGTTCAATACAGGATTGTGTTATGCTCCAATTTCAGTCTCCTTTTGTGTGAATTTTGCATGTTTGATTAGCAATTTTGTGAGTGTAATTTTTCTACCGCTTGGGTTCAATTTCCACACTACTTGAGGGGAGTTATCCTAGCACTATTTTTTGTATAAAATTGATAGAAATTTGAATCCCTGGTTTTTGCAGCTGCATAGTTCCTTCTTTCATATGGCTCTGATACCATGTTAGAGTCTGTACTTTAATTTAATTATGTTATATATTTAAAATGAAAGATAAACAAGCATATAAATGCAAAAGTACACAAATATTTTCCTTGGGGAAACCATGAAGGAGAAAATCATGCAACTTCTTCATAATAGCTTCGTCACTTAGTACAATGTCAAACCTAGATAGAATACCCAAAGATAAGATGTCTTCAGAAGCTTCTTCCCTTTAGCTTTAGAGAATGAGCCCAATGTTGTTATTGAAAAATATAAGTGACATAATAGGTTGGATGAATCCTATAGATTGATTTGTATATAAATATATCCCTATATTATTTTTCATCTTGATGGTTTTACCACTCCAAGCCAAGTATGTACCAAACTTGAGTCTCTCTTTGGTGTATAAGATGAGATAAGGGCGCATCAATTTGAGAATGAGTTATTCTCATTGAGTCGAAGCAGTTTCGAATCCATTGAATGGTTCTTCACCAAATTCAAGTAAACGGTTATATTTAACAAACAATGTGGGATTGAGAAGAAGGAAGATCAATTGATCCTTTCACATTTCAAATTTGGGTCCAGAATACTCAGTTTTTTTGTCAACTTTTCATGCCACTAGGCTTGTTATTTCTAATTATAAAATGCCTTCTTTGAGTACATTATTTGATTCACTTACAAAGGAGCAAGATAAATTGATCAATATGGGAGCTCCTAGAATATCCAAGTGAAAGGATTATTCTCTTATAGTTCAAGGAAGTAAGAATTCAAATTCGAAAGAGAAGCAAATAGTGAAAGAAAAGAAGCCAAAGTGAGATAATGAAGATGAAGGATCAAACCCTACAGATGAAGGTCTGAAGAAAGTCAAGAAGAAATGGAGCACATCCAAGTGATCTTATTGCAGCAAGGGTTTTCATTCTAAGAAGAAATGTTTCAAGAATAATATGGACATCATGTCTCATTTGCTTGAGAAACATAACTTAGAAGTACCAGATGAACTAGAGAAGCTCGTTGAATCCTCAGAACATTGTCATGGTGCGCAGCCCCAAGGTAATATCAATTATTCCTTGAGTGCCAGAGTTAAATCATTTTCTCACATCTCTTATATAGATTCATTTTTTGATATATCATAATCATAAATCTAAATGTCTTTCTTGAATAAATCACCTATCAGTCCACTAGATCCATCTCCCAATGATAGTTTTTTTCACTAGATCCTCACTTGTCTTTATCCAGCTCTATCTCACTCCATTAAAATGATTATGAATATGATTTAGAAGAAATTTTGCAGGATAATATGCATGTTATGAAATCATCCATACCATTTATCCATCTTTTGAATACTCCTAAGACTATACAAACCCCACGTTCACTAGTTGATTTCTTATTGGATTCATATGCAGTGTTGCTTACTTATGTTGGTTTCAAGTCTTGTCTATTTTCACTGGTTGGATATCCATGACGTTAGCCATATTAGGACTTGTGTTACACATGTTTGGATATGATATTGGTGAATATTGTAACTTCAAATGATATTGATCTAAATGTATTTTACTGATGTAACCCAAGGGAGATGTTATTATTCCTTCGGCAGGGTGGTACTATTGTATTTGGTCATCATAGATTCATGAGGTAAATCCTCCATTGTAAGTCGGGTCAATAGCACCCTAATGAATAATATAATATATTGTTTTGATTCTTCCTAGGCCAATTCGACCCTATACATTTTAGTGGGGCCGACTTGATTAGGGTAAAAGTCAGTTGGCTCATTGTGTATAAATAGAAGAGTTGTGGTTCTTATTTAAACACACACACTCTTGCTTCTGTAGCGTATCGGAGAGAGAGAGAGAGAACAACAAGAGGAGGATAACTATTTTTGGGGTTATACCTTATACATCTTATACAGAGGAAGTTTTGTTGGTTTTTCTTCCCCTTGAGGGTTTCCGAGGATAAATAATGTGCGTATCTTGTGATTGTGTTTCTATCAGTGATTCTAGATATGTTGTTTCTATGATTTTTGAATTGAACACTAATGAATCTATTCTATCATATGAAATACTAACATGGTATCAAAGCTAACCTGATTAGGACAGCTTTCACAAGGTGAAACTCCCTCTCTCTCCTCCACAAAAGAAATTAGGGTTTCTACAAATTTTGGAATTTGGAAGATATGCTTGCATAGAAAGTTGTGCCTCCCTAGAGCGCATCTATTGATCCCTAGATTGAATTTTTTGGGTAGTTGGATCTATGGTAAATCCAAACCCTAGTTTGGCAGTGAACAAGAAAACTACAGCGATACAAAACCAAAAATTCTGCAGTACTGCAACCTTGCAAGTGGGATTTGAAGACTTAAGATTTGGGATCTCCAAAAAGTAGTTGGATAAACCAAATCACCTCCCTCGAGCGCATCTACTAGTAAGGTCAGCTTTTTATTTTGAGAATTAAGTGGTATTTGAAGACTTAAGATTTGGGATCTCCAGAAAGCAGTTGGATAAACCAATTCACCTCCCTCGAGCGCATCTACTAGTAAGGTCCTCTTTTTATTTTGAGAATTTTCAATTTTTAGCGACCTACTGGATAGGATGGCCCCAAGAACTAAGCTTGAGGAAAAATTGGAAGGCCTAGAAAACTTCCTATATTGGAAGTATAGGATTGGTCCCATTCTCAAAGAGAAATGCCTTGAGAAGTACATCAAGAATGAAATTGCAGAGCCTAAATAAGATGAAGCTAAGGAGAATAATGAACAAGACCTAGTCAAGGCAATGAGGATCATTGTTGACTCTATTAAGGATCATTTGATCCCACAAGTGTCATCTAAGAAGACACCTAAATAGATGTATGGTGCTCTTTCGAGAATGTATGAAGGGAGGAACATCAACAGATCGATGAATCTGAGAGATAAACTAAAGGGAACCAAGATGAGCAAAGGAGAGTATATTCAATATTACTTCACAAGGACCTCTAAATTCAGAGAACAACTAAGTGTTATTGGATACACCCTTGATGAGGATGAACTAGTTATGACTACTCTCAATGGTCTCAGTAGACCTTGGGACTCATTCATACAAACTTTGTGTTCCAGAAAAGAAAGTATGAATTTTGGCATAGTATGGGAAGACTACATTCAAGAAGAAGCTAGAGTAGCCAACAGAGAAGCTCTACTCAGAGAACATGACCATGCTCTAGCCACACATACTAAAGAAAGGAACCAACCAAACTTCAAGAAGAGTAATCAGAAACCTTCCAAGAAGAAGAAGAAGGATTACTCAAAGTACCAATGCTACAATTGTCTTAAGATAGGACACCTAGCCAGAGAGTGTCCATCACCAAAGAAGAACAACAACAACAAGAGACATTATTCTCATCTAGCTGAATATGAGGATGAATAAGAAAGACCTAGAAATAGATTAATAAGAGAAGAAGATGTAGATGAATATGTATTTTTCTCTGCACTCTCTAGGTCCATCACACCTGGAGAAGACACATGGCTTATTGATACTGGTGCCTCGAAGCATATGACTGGAAAGAAGCAATCTCTGTCAAAACTTGAAGAGAAGAAATCTCCCCAAAAAGTATCATTGGGAAATGACTATTAATATCCCATCAAAGGTATTGGTGAATCAAGCTACAAGTTTGACTTTGGGACTTCCATGAAGATGAAGGAAGTACTGTATGCACCAGTTTTGAAAAAGAACTTACTTTCCATCTCAACTCTAGATAAGAAAGGATTTAGAGTTGCTTTTACAGATGGACAAGTACTAATGTGGCCCAAAGGAAAGACACTTGAAGATGTTGTGGTCATTGGATAAGAAGGAGGATGACTGTATAAACTCAAAGGACATCCAGAGACTGCCCTTGTCCATGACACTACCAGCTCAAGTGAATTATGGCATAGAAGGATCACCCACATTAAGTACAAATCATTTCCCTATGTGAGCAAGGTGGTAATAGGGTTACCATATTTGAAGATTGATCATGAGGGTACTTGCAAAGGATGTGCAAGTGGAAAGAATATAAAGAATCCATTTCCTAAAAGTGAAACAAAGACCAAATGTACACTAGAACTAATTCACTCTGATGTTTGTGGTCCTATGCCCTCTATATCCTTAATTGGATATGAATATTATGTCACATTTATTGATGACTATTCAAGAAATACTTGGATATACTTCTTGAAGAACAAGAGTGAAGTGTTCAGGAAATTCAAAGAATTCAAAGCCTTGATAGAGAACCACTCAGAAATGAGAATCAAGACATTAAGATCAGATAATGGTGGAGAATACACTTCAAAGGAATTTGAAGCATTCTGTAAGGAGGAAAGAATCAAGAGGGAACTAACCACTCCCTATAATCCCCAACAAAATGGTGTTGCAGAAAGAAAGAATAGAACTATTATGGAAGCAGTGAATACCATGATTCATGACCAATACCTCGCTATGTATATATGGGCTGAAGCAGCAAGAACAATTGTATATGTGCAGAATAAATTATCTCACAATGCTCTTGGATTCAAGACTCCTGAAGAGATGTACATAGGAAAGAAACCTGAAGTGAGCCATCTCAAGATATTTGGTTGTCCAGTATATATGCATATTCCGAAAGAGAAGAGAACCAAATTGGATCCTTTTGGAAAGAAGGGAATATTTTAGTATGTTGTGAAGTCTCCAAATCCTTCACGGTATACATCTGAGGATTTCATCATATCGATATTATTATGGATGTAACATTTGATGAAGAGACTGCTCTTAATAATTCTAAAAGGTGTCATCTTGAAGAAGTACATGAAAAGGATGTACCTCTTAGAAGGATAGAAGCTGAAGCCTCTCCTTAAATAGTAGCATCAGAATATCATGACATGTTAGAACCTCAAGAGCCCACTACTATGGATATCTCTCAAAAGAGAAAACCTGCTTGGGTAAGAGAAATCATACAAGAAGCAGAGAGATATGGAGCTCCAGAAGGCTCCATTGTTAGAAAACAAATCATTTTAATTGCAATCATTTTAGTTACCATTAGAGAATGTCTTCTGGTTGTCTCTATTTGAAATGTTGAAGTAAAACAAATATGAAGTAGATGTCAGATATTGAATTTATAGTAAGTTCATTGCGGCTGGGTCATGGTTATTTTGCAGTAAAAATATTGGATACACAACTGACATATTTAGTAACTTTTTACCAAGTTATGTATAAAGAAACCTTCTATGCATGAGATTCAGGTACACTAAAACAATTAAAGGATGTGAGCTCAAGACAAAGAGCAGTTGAGGAGTAAGTCAATGGAAGTATTTTTATTACAACCTCCATTGAAAGAGAAATGGTAGGTGGAACAACATTCCAAATTTAGTAGGTGAGACTTGAACTCTGATGTAGATTATTTCTTTTAATTTTTATCATTTTGATTTTGGTACTATTTCGGATTCTTTGGTGTCAGGATTGCTCAGGATCTGGAAAATATGGAGTTATATTTTTCTTGTGTTAGAGAATTTAGTTATGAGTGTTGAATCAATTGGAGACAAGTATGAGATTCTTCAGTGGACCACCAATCTCAAAATATAAACTTGTGCTCTAATTTCATCTATTTCCTTCACTCTTGCCCCCCCCACCCCCCCAAGTTCTTATGTATTGATAATTTATGGTTTGAGCCTGGAATGGTTGTCTTCCTTTATGGTGCACTCTTGTGTGAGAGGGGTTTGGAACTTTTGTGTTCAGGTTAATTTCATGATAATCTGTTGTTTTTATGTATTTAGCTAATTGTTACAAGAGATTTTAAAATTATTTATATGTTCTAACACAATTCTAATACCTCTTTACCTTATGAACTATAGATTTTTTTGATCTACCACCCCTTCTAGAAAGGATGCAATAATTTATCATTATCTGTCTCGAGATGTACTTCCTCCCCTACAACCTAGGATTCCTCTATAGAGGCCACCCGACAAAACACCATCAATGGATTCTATTATGAGTCTTGTTTGGTTGGTAGAGGCCTGGGTAATTTTTCTTTTTCATATTTTGTGTTTTATAATTTTATGAGATATCACTCTTTTTGGCATATCTGTATAGTTTGTAGAGATTCCTTATCAATTTATCTCATTTATAATTTCAGCTTCCTTGTCAATATAAATCATTAAAACCCTCTGAATTTTTTTTATTTTTTCTATGTGATCATTACATGTTTCATTCCTCTTTATAGCTTCATGGTATCCATGTTGAAAATTTTACATCTTTATCCTTTCACTATTTATAATATACATCTTATTAGGTTGTTTATTTATTTATTTATTATACACATCTTGTTTTTTTTCTGAATTTTTGTTGATTGAATGTGTTATCTCACAAAAATTATTTACGTTGAAAAACTTCAATAGCTGGTGCAAAATTGATATACTTTGAAGCATCTAAACTGTTCCTATGTTCTTTGAAGCATCTAAACTGTTTCATTGAACATTTCCAAATACCAATTATTAGGAAATCCAACTATTAGAGAAATCAAATTATTATCCAATGTCCTTGCACATTTTTCCAAATTGGTCCAGATTACAACATTTTAGAAACTATATGAAAATGAAGGCCATATCCAACGTTTAGAATTGAAGAATTGCATAAGATCATAAGGATGTACTACTTTTACACTTGAAAAACTAACATATTATTGATGAAATTGAAATTGGTGCACAATCTTCTATATACCAAAGGGCCCATAAGTAGAATTCTAGGGACGAGTTTTTTGAAACATTAGGCCATACCTGTGACCTTATAGGAACTAAGAAGAGTGAGGGAGTCCATACCATTTATAAATTCTCAATGCCAAGAATTGATATGCTTTGGATGAATTATATAGTGCAACATTTTATTTGTTTTTCTGTAAAAATGATCATCTTAGCCATGTTAGCAGATCACAATTATATGTTTAAGAGTCTAAATGTGAATTTCCTAACATACATATACATTATCTTGATTATGTCATAGGATTTGAAGTGGTTAGCATATATCTAAAGAATGTCAGAGCCATTTAGACTACTTCCTTAGGTCTCTCGAGTCAGAAGCAATGTTGGGATTCTTAGTCTTTTTTTTTAGAATTACAAACGATGCAATCTTGGTGTTAATATTGCCCCTTTCCCTAATTCTTAAAGGGTTCTAGCTCAATGGAAGAGCATCTGCTTCACAAGCAGGAGGTTGAAGGTTCGATTCCTTCGTTCCCTAATGATATTGCAATATTGATATTTTTAATAAAATATATTTTATTATGATTTATTATGGTTATAGGGGGGTTTCAAATTGTTTTTGTATGTTGCTAATAGGGTTTTCTAAACTGACTATATATGTCACTATGATTTCCCCTTTTTTATTGCTCAAATAACACATGCTCTCTCTACATTCAATCGAAGGCTTTGCAATCTAGCATGAGTGTAGTGAAAGTAGAATCATATTGTTAACGCAATCAATTCTGGACATAAATGAACAAATCTGGGAAAACAGAATTAATGCCAACGATGAATATTAAGAAAAAATTCATGGGAGTCTGAAACCTAAGAGAGAACACATCAAAGGAAGTGAATCTGTGTTGTTGCGTGTTGCAGCTCCCCAAATATATGATATTCTTGTATAGATGGATGTGTTGCGACTCCCCCCCTCCAACTGTTGTGGCTAATCCCCTCCAAAACAATTATCCACTACCCTTCCCCTCTTCACGGGCTCTGTTATTTCTTCACCCGCTCTACTATTTCAGTGGGACAATTCCTATTTTAGATTATTGAAGTCAATAGTGGGAGAAGACATAAAAGGGATCTATCTCTCTAATAAAATTTTGATATATGGAATTTCACTGGGCCCACACAGTTAGAAGTGTATAAATTCAGGCCAGCAGTAGATTAATTTTACCCACAACAATTATCAATTGATCATGCAAAATTGCTAACAATGGAGACTGAATATGGAGCTGTAACACAAAATTATATTAACTGAGTGTACAATATCCAACCCTGTAATATCATAGGCTGCTGAATAAATAGAATACAAGAACAAATCGAATGCATGAGGAAGCATCCAAATCTAGCATAAAGCAGGATTACCAAAAATAAGCAAATCCCCCATAGGTGTAAAAGATGGATCCCAAATCTGTCATGGAGCTCACGAATTGGCAAAAAGGCATAGGCAAGCTAAAGAGTGGTGGAATGGCAGCTCATACATGCTTTTGCATGGAGAAAAGAGAGGAGGATGTGTAGGACAAAAAACAAGTTCACCTCACCTAGTCTAGCTTTCCCATGTGCCTTAAAACACTGAAAAAGCAGATAGGCGCCTAGGAGGCCAGGAATAAAGAAGATTTGATTCCTAAGGCTTTCCCAAGCGCTAAATGAGTCAGATATGGAAATTTTGACCTCTATGGATAGGTAATTAGCAACTTGCACAAGGTGGGACACATGAACTAGGCAAATAAGACAAAAATAAATGAATTAATGTCTAAGTGGGTAAACTATGGGTTGATTATTCTAACAAGAAGCACGCTTTGATTATGGGGATATAATGGTATTGATTCTTGTATTGATTTTCAAATTGATATCTATTAATTTGTCACAGTGGTCTAGGAACTGAAAACACAGTCTCACAAAGAATACAGACAAATATGCATAAAAATGGCAAAAAGGTGCTACAATGGAAGTAGCAGCTCTGTATAATCAAATGAAAGAATGATGATACAATACAATGATCATGCCAGATGCATGAATTCCAAGACAATTCAAATTCTCAAGGAGGTCATTCGAGATGAATAAGAGAGTCTAGCTTAACTGAATGTAAGCCACAGTAAACACTCAAGTTAACCACTGATCAAAACCCTAATTTACTCAACTGAGCCCTAACTAAAGTTAGAGTGCAATACATGACTGAGTCTAACTGAAAGTAGCTCAAACACATGTCACTGCAAGCCAACCAATAAGTGGTAGAGCATCAATGACTCCAATGAACCCCAATGAGGTTAACTAAAGTGTAACTGACCATCAGAAGTGGTTGGAGGCGCCCCTATTGACTCCAGTTCATTAAATAATCAATTTAATGAAGGGAGGCACCTTCACTACTCTATTTAACTGATTGCAACCATCAGTTAGCAATAAAGTGCATTTATGACACTCATATCACCCCCAGAGTGCTCCAGTTAGCCTCCCTGAATGAAGGACAAGGCTTAGTTAGCCTCCTTGATTGAAGGTAGGCATGGGTGTGCTCATGTTGATGTCATATAGTGCTCCTCTGATGTCAATTAAGTCAATAAAACTTAGGATAGTGGTTTAACTAGGCCAAGTTGACCAAAATGAGTGTGTATGGTGGTAAATGTCTCCAACACCCCCCCTTAAGTTATACTCAGGAGGAGTAGAAAACATAAAGTGCATAAGAATACTAGGGCCCCAGCAACAAAGGCCATAGGTCACCCTGTATAGTACTAAAACTCAAAAAAAACTAAGTAAGGAAAAGAGGGAAAACCCAGTGGGAAAAAACCCCCCTCAAGCTGAACACTAAAAGCAGTTGGATCACCCTAATGAACTCACCCCCAACAGTGAATGGAGGTAAGTGAACTTCTTTTCTGAAAATCTCTTAGTGAAGATGTCTGCAATCTACTCATCAGTCAGGCAGTATTGCAGAATGATGGTCCTGTCATGCGCTAGCTCTCTGATATAGTGCATGTATATCCTACATGCTTGGTCCTCTACCTGGTAACTAGATCTGTGGATATATTAATAGCACTTTGATTGTCATAAAAGAGGATAGTGTACAAAGTACTACCAATATCAAACTCTAAAAGAATGCCTTGCAACCAAACAGCTTGGATGCAAGCATTCACCACTCCTCGATACTCGGCCTCTGCTGAAGAAAATGCTATGGCGGCCTTCTTTTTGCTAGACCAGCAAATGGGGAAACCACCAAGCATGAAGACATATCTAGAAGTAGAATTCTGATCAATAGAATCACCCATCCAATCAGAATCTGTGTATCCAACCAGCTCTAGCTCGGAGTCTGCAGCATAGTGAATGTCGTAGGTCCTAGTTCCCTAAATGTACTGGAGGATCCTCTTGGCTGCCTTCCAATGAAGATCATGGGGCTACTACATGTATCTTGATAAAAGGAGGTCTTCCCTTTCATGGATGAGTGTGGCACTCTGTTCTAAATATATGCTACAGCATGCATGGATTCAGCCCACAAATTTGCAGCCAACTTCTTTGATTCCAACATACAGGTAGTCATCTCCTTGAGAGACCGATTCTTCCTTTCCGCTACACCGCTCTGCTGGGGAGTGTAGGGAACTGAATGCTGGACCTGAATACCAATTTGGGAGCATATGTGCATAAACTCATTACTGGCATACTCCCCACCATTATCAGATCTCAATATCTTGATCTTTTGGCCAGATGCATTCTCAATCAAGGCCTTTAAATCAGTGAATTTTTCACAGACTTCAAACTTCTTTTTGATAAAGAAGGCCCATGTGTACCTGGAAAAATCATCAATAAAATTCAGAAGGTACCTTGATCCATTCATGGATGTGATAGGAATGGGATCGCTGATATCAGAATGTATTAGTCCCAAGATGCATGATGCTCGGCTTGCCTTCCCCCAATCGAACTTGTGCTCAGGGTGCTTTCCAACAACATAGCCCTTACAAATTCCAGTGGTTTCCTTGATGACCGGGAGGCCTTCAACCATAGAATTTTTTTGTAATTGCTGCAAGTATTTGAAGTTGAGATGGTCGAACCTCTCATGCCACAGTCTACTAATTTCATTTCCATGAGTCAGCAATGCGGTGGGCTTTGCATCCACCACAAAATGGGAGAACTCATAGGCTTTTGCATGATGGTTTGCAAGGCCTTTAGCTACAAGTTTTCCAGATGCAAGTTCTGTGATCTCTACATCATTCGGGCTGAAGGATACTCTCTTGGGAACTCCCATATGTGTTATTTAATAAACATTCAGGAGGTTTGATGCCATAGATGGTACATACAAAACATTTGAAAAATAGCCATTCTCAAGATCTACAATACCTTGTCCTTCTGAAATGATGGTGGAGTCATCTCCCATGTGGATGGGGATGGATTTTCTAGTCTCCAAAGATGAGAAGGAGTCTCTTTCATCCATCATGTGGTTCAAAGCTCCAGAATCTATCAAGAGTGCTTTGGACTTCGAAGTGCTTTCCATGAGGGCATGACCTCTTTCATGTTGTGGTTCCCGATCTTGTTGATCTCTCCTCCGAAATATTTTCGAAAGATTGATGTGATTTCTCTCAAGGAGAGAGGTAGATTCATCAAGTTTCTTCTTCATGCAATCATTTTCAGGGTGGAATCCCTTCCCGCAGTATGAACACTTGACTTTTCCCTTTCCATGATGCCCTTTTCCTTTGTTCTTCTTTGAGCCGGAAGACTCTTCATGCTGCTGGTTTTCAACTTTAGGCTTAGGAGCTTCAAATTTGGTTTTTGGGTTCTTCTGTTGCTTTCCTTTACCCTTCAGATCTTTGGGCCCCGAGACATGGAGGGCTTGATCACAGGAGGATCTGATGACCCCCATCTGGACAAGCTTATCATGTTCACTTGTTGGGGACTCAATGAAGGCATTGAGTGAAGGCATCTTCCATCCAGGGATTGTGACCTTCCCCACACAGAATGTAGAGACAAAAACTGAATAATCAGCTCCAAGTTTGGAGAGTATGGCGAGGATGAGTTGATCATCCTCCTTCTCCACCTTACATTGCTTCAACAGTAAGACATTGTGCTTGAACTTTGTGAAACAGTCATTCAAGGTCTTGAAATTGGAAGGCTAGAGATACATCAACTCATTCTCAAGCTGGTATACTCTCAAATCATCCTGCTTTCCATACAGGGTTTCCAATTTGTCCCAGATTTCCTTTGGAGTCTTCAATCCCAAGAGATGGAAAAGAAGATCCCGGGAAACAGAGAGGCACAAGAATCTGAATGCTTCATCTTTCTTGTTCAAGAATCTAGCTTTGTCTATCACAGAAGCAGGCTCTTCTTTAGTGTCCATAGTGACCCTATAGATTCCTCTAGCACGTAGTTGGATCTCCATGTCTCATTTCCATGAGTGGAAATTGAACGGAGTAAAGAGTTCTACGGAATAATCCATCTGAAACTGCTGGAGCGAATGCTTTCACCTGTTAAAAAACCTGCAAAACACAACAAAAGGGGCACAGTAAGGTCATATATCCTACACATTTTAGGCTTTCATCACACCCAGCATATTTGATCAAGCAAGCTTGACCAACAATTTCCTTATTTGGGGTATTAAGTGGTAAGCCTTGGCTTCTGGTGCAGTGCTGGAATTTTTGAGCTTTGCTCAATTTTTCATGCAAGATCTGTCAAAAACCTTGTCTTTGAGAGATATTAGCTTCGTCCCACTGTGAGCTCTGATACCATATTAATTTGTCATAGTGGTCTAGGAACTAAAAACACAGTCTCATAAAGAATACAGACAAATATGTATAAAATTGGCAAAAAGGTTTTGCAATGAAAGTAGCAGCTCTGTATAATCAAATGAAAGAATGATGATACAATACAATGATCATGATAGATGCATGAATGCTAAGACAATTCGAATTCCCAAGGAGGTCATTCGAATTGAATGAGTGAGTCTATCTTAACTAAATGTAAGCCACAGTAAACACTCAAGTTAACCACTGATCAAAACCCTAATTTACTCAACTGAGCCCTAACTGAAGTTAGAGTGCAATAAATGACTGAGTCTAATTGAAAGTAGCTCAGACGCATGTCACTGCAAGCCAACCAGCAAGTGGTAGCACATCAATGACTCCAATGAACCCCGATGAGGTTAACTGAAGTGTAACTGACCATCATAAGTGGTTGGAGGCGCCCCTGTTGACTCCAGTTCATTAAATAATCAATTTAATGAAGGGAGGCTCCTTCACTGCTCTATTTAACTGATTGTAACCATCAGTTAGCAATAAAGTGCATTTATGACACTCAGATCACCCCCGGAGTGCTCTAGTTAGCCTCCCCGAATGAAGGAGAAGGATTAGTTAGCCTCCTTGACTGAATGTAGGCATGGGTGTGCTCATGTTGATGTCATACAGTGCTCCTCTGATGTCAATTAAGTCAATAAAACTTAGGATAGTGGTTTAACTAGGCCAAATTGACCAAAATGAGTGTGTACGGTGGTAAATGTCTCCAACAATATCCTTGTTGTTGGCTAATGGGACATATGGTAAGTTCATTTCATTTATGTTTCATATGGTAGAGTTATTTCATTGTTGTTGGTTTATGTTTTTAATTTAAAAAATAATAATAATTAAAAAAAATAGTGTTTTATTTTAAATTGTGATAAACTAAAATTATAAAACACACCATTTCTATAAATGAATTTCATTTCATAAAGATTATATACATTATTTTAAAAATAAATTTTATATTAAACTTTTAAATTTTATATAAAAATTAAATTTCATATAAAAATACAATTATTCAATATTAATAACTATTATTATCTAAAAATAACAAAAAAACATTATCATTTCGCCGAGAGGTGCTCTACAGCCCAGTATGGGGGAGATCTTGTAACGTGATGTAACGGTAGTAATGTTTGTAACATGTCAGCAAAAAATAATAGTGATAGTGAATATTATGGGAGAGATCTTGTAACGTGATGTAACATGTGGGCAAAAAATAATAGTGATAGTGAATTTTATGGGAGAGATTTTGTAACAGAAAATAAAAAATAATATCACTTTCGTAAAGTTATTTTTATTAATAAAAAATAATTTTTCTAATAAGCCAAAATAAATGTCGGCCACAAAAACAATCTAATATGGGTAAGATGTTGTAATATTCCTACCTAACAAAACAATAAAAAAGTAAAAATTTAATTATCCGTAAAAAAAAATATATGGGTCAAGAAAAAAACACAAAATTGAATTATTCGCAAAAAAATGTTGGCCTTGCACATGGTTTTAAAACCATGTGCAAGACATTCTAAACAACCCATGGTTTTATTATACATGGTTTAGGAGGCTTTGCACATGGGTTTTAAACCATGTGCAAGGCCTCTTAAACAACCCATGGTTTTATTGTACATGGTTTAGGAGGGCCTTGCAAATGGTTTTAAGACCATGTGCAAGGCCTCCTAAACAATCCATGATTGTAGGAGTGTTTTGCATATGGTTTTAAAACCATGTGTGGGGAAATGATGTAATGTTCGTTCCTAACAAAATAAAAAATATTATATGTCGGCCATAAATAATATTAAATATTAATAACAATAAAATTATATGTGAACCTTAAATAAAAAGATGTGTCTGTTGGTTTGAATCAAATCAATGGATACCTAAGAAGAGGTTTGCACCTCGAGATATTTGATCCATCTCGGCGCTTGATAGAGCCTAGGATTTGGATCTACGCTGGTATTTTTATAAAAATACAACCTACAACAGAATATATATATATAAAAAGAAAATATTAATAATCATTATAAAAAAATATTAATAACATTAATTATTATACTTTTATTATAAATAAAAAGGTAGTTACATCCACTCATACCTAATATATAGGTAGTACAGCATGAGTGGGCCTAATGGTTAAGAGCATCTATTTCCTCTTAGGAGTTCACAGGTTCAAATCTAGAGGGAGTAGTGTATGTACACCTCTGTAGACTTTAGTAGTTAAATCACTGCGCAAAAATATATTATTATTATTATTATATTATATATATAACATAGAAAATATTACTAAAATTAAAAACAATTGTAATTACTAAAAAAAATTATAACTAAATTAATTTTTTTATAAAACATATAAATTGTTTTAATAAGAAAATAAGTAATTTAAATTAAAAAAATACATATATGTTTATTATTTTAGATTTCATTTTCGAATAATAGGTTAATCATATCATTAACAAATGTAAATTTTGTTAAGAACCTAAAAAGGATAAATTATAATAATAAAATAAAAAGAGACATGTTATCTTAAATTTTAATTTTCAAACACTAAATTAATATATCATAAAAATACATAAATTATATAGAGAAACAAAAGAAAATAAGTTATAATAAAAAAATAAAAATATATATATATTTCTTTATTTTAAATTTCAATTTTCAATATGTGGTTGGAGAAAATTTGAAAATTTTGATTGTTTTTCATTTTGTTACAAAAAATTATTTGATTGTATTTTCATTGTGTCTATATTTTATTATTAATACAAATTTGATTGTTTTTTCATTGTGTTTATACTTTATTGCATCGAGAGGCGCTCTACAGCCCAATATGGGGGAGATATTGTAACGTGATGTAACGTTAGTAACGTTTGTAACATGTCGGCAAAAAATAATAGTGATAGTGAATATTATGGGAGAGATATTGTAACATGATGTAACATTAGTAACATGTCGGCAAAAAATAATAGTGATAGTGAATATTATGTGAGAGATCTTGTAACGTGATGTAACATTTGTAACATGTCCGCAAAAAATATTAGTGATAGTGAATATTATGGGAGAGATCTTGTAACATGATGTAACATTTATAACGTTTGTAATATTGAAGTAACTAATGTAAAAAGTAGTAAATATTTTGTCGTCCTAGGATATGTAAAAAGTAGTAAAGATTTGATCCCTCTCGGCACTTGATAGAGCTTAGGATTTGGATCTATGCTGGTTATTAAAAGTGATCTCCAAGTTCAAGGACATGAATGCATTCAAGTACTACACATTTTTTGGAAATTAAAATTAGCTTTTAGTCACTTCAATATAACATTTTTTATTATTTTTGTTTCTAGTATGTAACTCAACCATGGTTATCTAAATTATACATTTAATGCAGTGGAAAGGTGAGTTGTCGTGTATATTTTCCCCATAAAATGCCTAGTTCATAATATTTTAAAATATCCCTTATGAGGCTCATTTTTACCTCAAAATTCCCTTAAAGTGCCATTTGGTGCGACAATGCTCAATATGCTCTACAGGATTTGTCAGCTTTGTATACTTCTGATCAGTATAGTTGATTTGTTCTCCAAATTTGATCTCCATTAATATTCTACACTATGGCCATTCGGAGATAGATTGTTTATGTCTACCCCACCATCTTGCGGGCGTAGCTTTCAGCACAAATTCTAAAGAGGACAATCGATGTGATTCTGTCAAATTTTCTTCAAAATCCATCAGAAAACATGCAAGGTTGGGTAACCCATTATATGTAGGTAGCTCGCTTGCTTCAGCTCCTACCCTTCGATCAGATCTTGCGATTCTTGCGCATCTTCTCATGGAGACTTCATGTAACCTATTTTTCCAGTTTTTTGGGGCATCACTTGAATCGGATGTGCAAGAACTTACACTCCGCCAACTTAGTTTCCCATCAGATGTTGGATTTATATAGTTTTCTCTTGAAGACATGATATTACATAACTGGTCTAGGTAATTGCCTTGGCCTTCACTGTTTACGGGCTCAACATATCTCTGCCCTTCAAGCGGATCAATTGGTGCAACCACCCTTAGCTCATAATCTTCAAATGATAAGATTATTTTCTTGAATTTTATAATGGTTTGGTTGTCTATTGCCTAATCAATTCCCAGAGGTCCAGGGTGTGGATTTGTGTCATCAACAATTTCGATCACTTCAAAATCGCCATGTGTTCTTAAGCCTTCGACTTCTATAAGAACTTGGGTTAATCTACCAATTGGTAGAACCTTCTACTGGTTCACAAACCTTAGTTGAATGGGAGACCAGTCCAGTCGCAGATTATTCATTATCTCCCATGTCTGTCTTATTAACATGTTAACATCCGAGCCCAAATATAGTATGACATAATCCATATCACAGTCTCCTATGTGTGCAGTCATTCGTAGTTCTTGGCCTGTTTTTGATCTCTTCTCGATATGGTTGAATCTTTTCTCAGGTCACAGGTCTTCTATGGTTTCTTCTATCAGAGTTGTTAGTTCTATGAAAGCATATTTATCATCGATTAGTGCTAAACAACTTTTGAAAAATTCTGTAAGCTTACTAACCTGCTTCATTGGTTGCTTCATGATTAGTTGTTCAAAGCGTTCAGGCATGGTCCTGATTTTTCCAGATGTCGATGGTTGATTAGCATTAACGAATCCTAGTCACACCTACAAGAAGACTTGTTTCTCCATCTGTACTTCTAGCGGTGCTTTATTTTGTGTCGTGAGTCTCACCTGCAGTTGTCCATGATGTGTATTTTGGTCTGCACCTATCGCATCACCTAATATCGTCCCTACGGCAATGTGAGGTTCTCTGGGTTCGATAGAGATCGTTTAATTATTTTGATTGGGGTTTGGATTCTGATTCTGCACCACGTTGGGGTTTACGACAGTTCTAGCCTGACATTTCATAATTAATTGCGGACACTATTCAACGGTGTGATCAAAAAATTTATAATATCTACAAGTTTTTGCATGACTTTGAAAATATTGGGAAAAATGTCATGGATTCCCACAGTTATAACATATGACCTGGCCTCTTCCTCAACCAAATCCTCCTCCTCCTTGTTGTTGTCCTCGGCCTCAAAAATTTCTACCCCCCCCCTTTGCTGAGGTTATTGTTGTTGTTGTGGATACGAATTGTGTTGGTATTGCGATTGAGGATACTGGGGTTATTGATATTGTGGTGGTGGGTATTGAGAAGGATGATACTAAGTTTTCTCCCATTCATCTTGGATTTTCTCATCATTTTTCATCAAGTAGGTATCCACCATATTTTCTTGCAAAAGTTGAAGTTCTCTGCAATCTTTTTCATCATGGCCTACTGATTTACAAAATTTATAGTACATAATAGTTGGTGCACTTACAATCTTCTATAAATACAAGAATTCTTTGGACTTTTTCCCCCTAGTCTAGCATATTCTACACCAAGGCATACCTTGGGTGTTCATTAGGTTTGGCGCTCCTACTGCGACGTAGTTCATGAGTGTGGGGAAATTATCTTTATGGTGCCCATATGTTCGACATCTTGTACACCATAGTTATTCCTGAATTTCCTTGCCTCTCTTAATGTCTTGGAGTTGTACCGTAAGGTTGGCCAGCTACGACTAAATTGTGCCATTGTCTCCAATCGGTGAGAATTCTAACGTCATTGCTATCTCCAGAGCTTCTATCTGCAACACAATATTTTGTTGCATCAATGGGCTTCATATGTGTGGTAACAAGGAAGCAATGAACCATACCTTATGTTATACGTCCGACATTTGGAAGCTTACTTTGGCCATTAATGTTTTAAATATCTTGTCAAAATCCCAAACATATTATGTTGGTAGCTGCTTAATTTCTTTGATCTTGGTAATACATTGAGATTCAGACTTTAGTTTTATGAACTCATCTATCATACCCATTTGGATTTCATTCAACGTTTTCTGGAAAAATCCTATTGGAACTATAAAAAATTTCATATACCAGTCAAGTGCACGACCTCGTAGACTCATGATCATCTGTGCTTTCTTGATATTCTCATCTTGGATCTGTCACAAAGTCCACATAACTTCACATAGGAACCAATGTTATTTTGGGTCTTCCAACCCATTTCCATTGAATATTGATAACTTAATATCATCTCCAACCATTGGGTTTACTGTTGGTACAGTAGGAACAAAATTTTGGCTAGACGAACTCCCTTGTCTGCTAGTTACAGCGTTAGTATTACTAGTATTTACAAATGCACTTGGAGATAAGTCTCTAGGCCTTACATCTGGCGATGCATGCAGTGGTGTACATGAGTTGTAACCTCGTTCTTGATCTAGAGCTTCAGTCGATTCTTCTGATTCTTCTTCTGCTTCAAAGATCGACTGATATTCTTCTTCTTTGTCGCAAGACCCTTCATCGAAGCACGATGCAAGTTCAGAGTCTTCTTCTCCTGCAGTCGTGCTGCAAATCGCTCTTCCTAACAAAGTATTTCTTCACTTTACAGATCTAAATCTTCTTCCAGTTCTTAAACATCCATATTCGGGTTCATTTCCGCTATCTCCTCAGAACATCTCAAGTCAGAGTGCGTCATACCCACTTTTTTATACACAGTCACAGAATGCCTTTTTTGTAGATAAGCATTTTTATCCACATCTTTAAAGATGACATATATCTACCACGTGGTCCTTGGAAAAAAATTCACTTTGCCTCACCGTATGAGTTTATGGTGTCAACAACAAACTCAGTAATGTATCCCTCCAAAATACTATCTATCCAATAATCCACAACCCTCTATAGAGGGTTTCTTACTCCTTCCATTCACTCAATCAATTGAGGATTCCACTGCTTTGGTTCTCCTCCTTGGAAATATCTTTGTTGGGTTGCTAACTTAGACAACCACTCATGCAACACAATGGGAAAATCAAAAAAGAAAATCTCGTGGATGTATGTATATATGTACCGTTCCAACCACTCCGTTGGGTTCCACCTAGATCCTTCGCTTTCTTCTTGTGCAAATTATAATGCTTTGAAATCCACTCAGTCTTGGATCTCATATTTTGTTGGTTCCCACAACATATCTTTCACCACAATGATTTGGGTCCTGGCATCGGAACCATCTGTTGGATTTCCTCCCTCCTCTGAGGATCCTGACCGAGGTTCAGTCCCTTTTGCTCCACGCAACAAAGCCCCAATATATTGGCCCGACAAAGCAAAGCTCAGTCAGAAGCACCTACAACGCAGATGCAGTCTCACCTGAGATATCTTAGTTTTGATGGGTGACTGCTAGATCCACATTTCCACAGTTGGGTGGGGGGGATTTTTGGCACCTTGGCCTCTTACCAAGGGTCTTAAAAAAGTTTATGGGTGGATTATTTACTTGTGCTATGAATAGTTATACTGCGACCTGTTTTTCTACGCAGCCTATTATATCAACAATATTTATGTAGTATGATTGTATTCAACTGAACTATGCGACTGTTATACATGTATTCATTAATAACCAAATCTATAATGATCCATTCAATACAGTAATTACACAGATAACTCAAACATATGCACCATTCATACATATACATAAGATATAACGTGGAAACACATCCGGGAAAAAACCACAAAGATGCTCTTCATCTAGCTTGTGGAAATATATGCACCTTTCGTATGTGCACTAAGCTGCAGAGTCTGTTGTGGATCTTCTTCTCTAACTCTACCTACTCTTCCCTCTTCTCATTCTCTTTTATCCTCTCTCTATTATTTTCCTACTTATATTTACTAATGATCCACACACATCTTGGATCAAATCAACCCCTCCTACTCTTCTACGCACTCAACCACAAATCCTTCACCTCGTATACTACTAACAGACAACAATACAAAGCTATCGACAATGAAGCTCACAGTAGTGAATGTAATTGTAGGGAAGCTAACCCACATACAAATTGGGTTCCTCCTTTTATATATTTCTTATAGACTCGATACCGACTCATTACAGACTCGATACAGACTCATTATAGACTCCTTACATACTCATTACCTATCACTTTCTCAGTCGACTTCCTCTTTCAGCCAACGGGTTGTCTTTCCTATTCTAGTAACACCTGACGGGAGGCACTAATGGCTTGAATTACAGAGATTCCTTACATGTGTGGTTTCCGAGGACTCTCACCGAACTCATACCCACAATATTCAAGGCCTGTCATTTTCTAAGCATTACGCCTTGCTGTCACTTTCCAGCTATTATGTTGCTTGCACACCTTCTGTTGCTAATATGTTGTCGCACTACTTCCTTTTAGCGCGGCTTCCTCTTTTGGAGTAGCTTCCTCTTCTTACACCTCTCCTTCTTCTTTCCTTTAACTACCTCTGTTGCATCTTCCTTTCTCCTCTTGATTTTCTGTCATTGCCTCCGTTGCCACTTCCTCTTATTCCCCTTTTGCTCTTCTCCATACTTAGTCAGAATATCTACCTTACTCTCCCTAGGCCCAACAGACACAAATTTCCCAAAGACATAGAGCTTCGTTGATGCCTTTCCATAGTGAGAAAGGAGTGTCAACTAGCAAAGGATGCCTTGGTTCAACTTTATAGTGTGTGTTGAGGTAGGTACTCAATATCTTGTAAAAGACTGTTTTGAAAATTTGATTTTTTGGTTTGGGTTTTTGAGTCTGTTGCACTAATTGTTGTCATATATGTAAGTGTGAGTTGAGTTTGAGTGCATTTTCAAGTCATATCTTAAAAAAATTTCTTAGTAAAAGCTTCTGAATTTAGTGATTTTGTGTTTTTGAAGTCTTATCTTGGGTATGATTGTTTGTTTCGAGATCTCTCATAATTCCTTCAAATTCATAGAAGGAAAAAATTTCCATATTTCTTATGCTTTTGTAGTATAAATTTTAGTTGTTATTTGTATTTTCATTTTGCAAAAAATATATCAAAAATGAAAAAGAAAAGTTGGATCTGTTACTTTCAGTTTTTATTAGTTGTTTAAATATTATTGTTAAAGTAGAAGGGTAGTTGTTTTTGTCTTTTTTCGATTTGATTTTGGAAATCATAGAAGTAAAAGCATTAGTGAACTTTTTCTTTTTATGTTATTAGAGATTTTGTTTGGTTAAGCATTAGAAGGTTTTGTGTGTTTGGAAATTTTCGAGAACCTGAAGAATGAGTTGGTATTTTCATTGATTGTTTGAAAGGAAAGATATATCCTTTACTCTGGATAGATCTCATCGAAAAGAAAATTGCATCTCATTTAAACGTTGCATTAGCCTTCCAGTCACTACACACTCCATAAAGTCCATTAAACATCCGATAAAATTAAGTGGTAGCTTAGTTTAAAATATTTAGAAACTTGTGTGACAAGTTAGAAGACATGTTTTGGCGTCTATAAACATAGGAGTTGTCGTTTATTGCCTTCAGTGCATCCCAGGGACTGTGTGATTCTTCCATGTACTAATATGTACATCAAAGGGATTTTCATGTAACATTATGGTATATTGAAAGGTTCTTCATGTACTCGATGGTATATCGGAAGGCTCCTTTTGAACATGTGTGCATTAAACAACACTAACATGGATTTGAGATCCCACATACCTTGAGTATATTGAGAGACCCATCTAGTAACCTGTAACCAACTGAGAAAATCCATTTGGCCTTCTTATCCAAACAATACACCAAGAACAGCACTCAGGGAGCTACTACGCATGTATCATCCATGTAGTTGGGTATTCAGGAAAGGGTATGATCCCAATCCTCCTTGTTGTGTTTTACTGTTAGACCCTGCGGTATATCACAATTTGTAATGACTTGAAACTCCTAGTGAGGATCTGGATTTTCAACCCCTCTTATTACCTAAGTTTTCTTGTAGCCTTAGCTAGTGTAGTACTTTTGTGTGTGGTCTTTTCAATTAGAAAATTCTTAGGGTAAATTTTTTAGCCAAAATTATGGTGGAGCCACCTATGAGAAGATCTCGTAGGATACAGGGTTTACCACTTGAAAATCCTCCCACCACTGAAGGAAGAGAAGGGGAAATGATGGACCAACCTGTTATAGGATATTCGCACGTAGAAGGCATCCCAATTACTAAATATGGGGAAGATTACGCTTCTTTCGAAAATCCATCTACCCCTACTCTCGTAGTGGTTCACCAGCCTTCTTCGCGTGACTCGACTTTTCACTTTCCATTAGAAGGGTATTATGGAGCACAAGATTGGGTATTTACTCACTCTCCTAATGATCCTGTAGCATCATAATTCGGTCCAAATGCTCCATTCTCATAGAATTCCTAGGAGAAACCATTTATGAATATGGCACTACTACTTTGTCATATGTCACACCCCAAACTACATGGGACACAAGAGTACTTTCAGATGATGAATTTTTTGGACCTATTCATGATATTGTGTCTCTCCTACGTACGATGGGTGAAAAAATAAGAAGATGGAGTTTATCTTCTTTACCTGCCCCTTCAAAAATGACTAGTCCTTAATACCATACTCTTATTCGGTCTTATGTTACTATGGTTTCAGGAATACCGGTTCAAAATGTGGTTTCTTATGATCCATTTCAACCTTCTATCCCAGCTCTTTCACTTCAAAAACTCCCGTTTGTTTCAAATTCTCCTGTAAAATCCATGACTGGGGGGGAATCCCTAGCCCAAGATACGTCAACAACTAGGAGAACGGTTTCAAATGTTGGGAATAATATCGCTTTAAAGAAACTAGTAGTTAGTGACATTCCATGACTAGAAATGTGGTTATCTCTTCTCTAGTCACAAGCTAACCATCATGGATACAACATATGGTTAACCAACCCACATGGGGTTATACTTATCAAGGAATCAACCTCCAATGTATAATCAAACTTATTAATCGATTTCCTTGAGAAATATTTATCCTGGGATCCGATACCCTGGAAATATGAATACCCCATGGGGGAAACCTAATTGGAAAAATGTCCCCACATGTGCAAGGCCACTTCAAAACCCACATGGGGAACCACCCAATGGATCACCTAGTGGACCACCAATAGGACCACCTCCTGGAGGACCACATGGAAGACCCGAAGGAGGATCACCTGGAGGAGCACTAGGAGGGCCTAGAGGTACACCTTTTGGAACACCGAGAGGATCATCAGGAAATACACCACCACATAACCAACCCATCATAGGAGGAACACCTTCACCTGTTTATCAATCATCCTACGGTCCTATTGGTATACATATGCCTTATCAATACTACAACTATCCACAGCCAAACTAACAATTGTCATTTCAGTCTACACTTGATCTTCTAGCCTTTTCACATTTGATAAACAATCTTATACATCGTGATCCTTCTTGCCCACCTATTCCTGTAAAGTTTCCTTTGGGCATACTGAAATTTGACGGTAAACTTGGTGAAGATCCTAAAAACCACGTGATGACTTATCACTTGTGGTGTTCATCCAAGTCTCTTATGGATAGTTCTATCTGTTTGAGAATTCTTTAGACGACTCTCATCGAAATTACCACTAAATGGTATATAGAATTGCCTTCGCATAACTTTTTGGATTTCAACACTCTAGCAATGTCTTTTTTTACACATTTCTAGTTACCAATTAGATATGAAAAGAGTACATATCTTTTGGCATCACTTTTCAAACCAATTCCAGCCATATATCTAATCATATACATGATTGGAGATGATGACATAGGTTAATTAAGGCTCCCATACCCGATCAATTACTTCTTGATTGGTTTAATAAGTCATTACTTCCACCCATTGCCTAAGATGTTTCCATGAGAGGCGATGTTACCAAAGAGAAAGCCATTAGCTGTGCTCAGTACCTAGACTTGGTCTATTCTTAGTCAAGCACTTTGTATGATTTAATTTTGAATGCTCCTCATCCTACTTCAGACCCTTCAATACCTTCGACGAAACTACCTATCGATGGCATACTTTATTATGTCCAAACATCGTCTTCAGAAAAATCATAAAAAAACAAAACCAAACTGTTTCACCAGCCAGTGAGACTATTCCCAATCCCAAGACTGCTTATGTTCCTATTGTTTCTGCCAAATTAGAATATGATCCAATCCTCAGAATCTTCGGGAACAAGGAAAAATCGAAAAAACAAATCCAAGAAACCTACGACAACAGGAAGATAATAAAACACAAAATACATATATCAAATCTAAAACTAAGAGAAAGGATAAATTTCCTTGCCTTATATGTGGAGGTGACCATTTCACTAAAGAATTCCCCCATCATGAGGAGGTTAGTAAATTTATGAAAAGCACTTCCACTCCGACATTTTTTACTGATCCTTTCCCTACCCAACGGCAATTGATTGACCATCAATCCTTGCATGGGTCTTCCTCATCATCCATTGATGAAGTTAATATGATGTCTAGTGAATCGGTTAGTATTACAAATCAATATCAAAGGTGTGGACCTCCTCTAGAGAAAAAAATATGATAACATTCCAGTTGATAAAACTTCTACTTCCATTTATCCTCCATGTCTTCAAATTGAAAAACCTATTCTTGACGCAGTCCTTCGACCACCCAAGAGTACCATTCGCAAATCAATTTTTAATCCAAGTGCACATGTTACCCAATATTATAATGTTGTAGAATATTTTTCTCAAGCACAATGTGTTATATCCACTCTCGAGGTACTCCAAACGTGTCCTACACAAAGGAAAAATCTGTTGTTGATTCTTGAAGCTATGGATCTTGAAAATAGTAATGTTATCACTTTTAAATTAGAGGATTTTAAGTCGATACTTTCCCATCAACTTGCTTTTCAGTTATCCACAAAAGTGATCAGGAAAAATTTTCATCATACTGTTTTGGACGAAGGCGCCTTGACTTCCATCATATCTCTGTCTTATTGGAGAGCCATTGGTTCTCCTAAGATTAACAAGTCACCTATGGGGTTGAAAGCTTTTGATGGTCATGGTTTTCAACCCTATAGATTACTACCATCCTTGATAGATTTAGGGGGAAATCAATGTCCATCCAAGTTTAGGTTGTTTATGCTCCCCTAGATTACAATATCCTCCTTGGTATAAATTGGTTCTATGCGATGCAAGAAGTTGCATCATCTGTCTTTTGTGTAGTCTAATTCAGATTCCAAGGGAAGATTGTTACTGTCAACCAATTAGATTTTTGTTATCCAGATACGGATTCTAATTCAGCAAATAATGTTCCACTTTTAGCATCCTCTACACAGCAATATTGAAACATTGGATTAGATCTTCTTAAATACTCTTCTCTTATGGGGGTCTTTCCATTAAAAAATTATCCTCCTCCTTCACAGGATGCATCTGTGAACATGTTTTTGACAAGTTATGACAACCCAATAAAAGGGAAATCAATTGTTAATTTGATACCTTTGAGTCCATCTAAAGAGATTTACCAGACCATTTAATCCACCTCTGATGACCCCAGTATCAACGATAACCTTGTGGTGGCATCAGATCCCTGCCATCTGCTATATTGGTTAGATTCCCCCCACTAGTCTCTAGAATATCTTTTACAACTCCTTCCATTGGATGAATTCATTATGGAAGTTATGTATTTAGATGAGGTTCCTTGGAAACATAATCATCATCGATCTTCTTTCCTTCCCCATTACTTATTAGCATAACATGATTTTGAGTCATTTGTTTCATATGATATCATAACTTCTCCTCGATCACCTGTACTCATCCAAAATGTTTAGTCCGAAGGTAAATTGACCATTCTAGTGATATATTAGTGAAACCTGGAGTTATTGAGCACGTCCATTTGTGTCAAAATTGTTTCTCTCTGAAAGTTGAAACTTATATGACCCATTTTAGAGAATTTAGAGATGTTTTCGGTTGGAGATACAAAGAGATTCCATGGATTGATCCTTCAATCGACCTCCATGACATCAAGACCTACCCTGACGCCAAGCTTGTACGTAAAAAAATACGTCAAGTACATCCATGAAAAGCAACTGCCATAAAGGAAGAAATTGTAAAGTTTCTTACAGTTGGGTTCATCTATCCTATGTTGTTAACATAATAGGTTTCTAATATTGTTCCTATTACCAAAAAATAGGGTGCAATTAGGGTTTGCATCAATTTTAGAGACCTTAATAGGGAATAGTTATCAATAACTATGCCGTAAGCATCACATTTTCATTTATGGATGGTTTTTCTAGCTACAACTAGATAGAGATACTCCCTTCTTATCAGCATAAGATGGATTTCATTTGTCCATGGGGAAACTTTGCTTATCGTAAGTTTCTTTTTGGTCTAAAAAATGATGGCGCTACTTTTCAAAGCATCATATCTTATGATTTCCATGACATTAAACATATTGTGGAACCATATCTTGGTGATCTACCTGCTCATTCACAACATCGATAACACCATGTTGACCATCTAAGAGCCATTTTCTTAGGTGACGTCATTATAAAATTCTGTTAAACCCACAAAAATGTCTTTTTTTTGTTGAGACGAGATGATTGCTTGGATTTAATGCTTCCAAGGATGGAATCCATATAGATCCTCTGAAGATTGAGGCTATTTTGGCCCTATAGCCACCTACCAATGTTACAGAACTTCAAAGTTTGCAAGGGAAGGCAAACGTCTTACGTCGTTTTATATGTAACTATGCCAAAAAAACACATGGTTTCATGTGTTTGCTTAAAAAGGATACACCCTTTTTTTGGGATGATCTTACACAATGTGCATTTGATACTCTCAAGAATTATATCACACACGCTCATGTGTTGCAACCACCTGATTATACTAAGGATTATTCCTTGTATGTGGTTGTGTCTCTTAGTACTATCAGCATGGTATTGGTTCAAACTGATGATAACGACCAAGAACATGTGATATATTACCTGAGTAAGAGTCTTCTTGACTCTGAAACCTATTACTCACATGTCGAGAAGTTAGCTCTGGCTATGGTCATCGCAGTCCAAAAATTCGGTCACTACATTCAGCTCTGCACAACCATTGTGTACGCATATTCTAACCCTATGTATTACATCTTCACTCATCAAGCACTTAGGGAAAAATATTCTCCTTAGATTTCCATTCTCCAAGACTTTGAATTAGAAATTTCCAAACCCATTTGAAAGAATTATTTAGTCTTCACAAAGCTCATGTGTGATCTTCCTCGTATTAATGAGGAAACACAACCCATTGTCTCACTTCCTGATGAATCTTTGTTCCTCATTAGTATGTCTACCCCATGGTATGAAGATTTAATTTTGTATATCCAAACTCAACGTTTCCGGATGAATATAACTCGTGAAAAATGTCATCTTATTCATCATCACACCAAGTACTACATTATCATAGATGATACGATGTATCACCATGACGTTGATTCTATTTTACAACGTTATTTAACTCATGACGAGGTTAAAATTGTGTTGAATGAATGTCACTCTAAAGCTTGTGGCAGTCATATTAATGGAATGGATACTACTCAGAAAATCCTATGCATTGGATAATTTTTTCCTTCGATATTAAAGATTATATAGAATCCATGAAAAAAAACCCACCCTGTCGGCCTTTTCAATCTAAAAAGCGCACCCACACAGCTTAGTACCAACCTAGTTTTGAACTTAATTCTAACACCGTCTAGTTCCTAAAATGAGAACCATGAGAAGTAATGACAAATCAACACCTTACTACCCTCAAGGAAATGGCCAAGTTGAATCCATCAATAAGGTACCGAAAACTATGCTTCAATGGATGGTAGAACGAGCTAAATCTCGTTGGCACTTGCAAGTTTTTTCGACATTATGGGATTATAGTAGTTAGAACTTGAAACGTTTTTCAGCATTATGGAATTATAGGACTACTGTGAAAACATCCACCAATTTTACACCATTTCAACTAGTCTATGGATTGGAAGGTACTCTTCCTATCGAGTGTGAAATTCCTTCTCTAAGTCTTATTGTGGAGCTTTTACCCAATACCACTATGGAGGAAGAATGTTTATTATATTTGAACAAATTGTATGAGACCCGATGAGATGCAAACTTAGCTAATGAGGTGCACAAGCGTCGAATTAAAGCTCAATATGACCAATCTGTTCAACCTAGCATCTATAATGAAGGTGATTTGGTCCTTACTTATGATAATAATAAAAACACAATAAACTAGGTTTTAGATTTTTATCATTTAATCAATATGATCTAGGATCTTATCTAAGAGAATAACATGCACAGCAATACTCACAAGAGACAAGAGACACAAAGAGTTTTCCTCGGGGAAACCATAAAGGAGAAAACCTCGCAACTTCCTCAGAGATAGAATGAGCACCAATAGCAAAAGTAAAACCCAAAAACACAAAGATGATCTCCGACAGATGTTCTCTCTCTCACTTGTGCGAGCTCCTCTTCTCTCAGTCATGTGTTATAGTTGAGTGAGTGTGTGTTTCAAATAGAGAGTCTCACTCTCTATTTGTACTTATTTTCCACTTGACAATTACTCTACAGGGATGAATTCTCTAGGAGAGTCTAATAACCCTAATATCCCTCAACTGTGGGGACTATCGCCTCGACTTACAATCGGAGGATTAAACTCAACTCAATTGTGGGGACTATTGCCCCGAATTACAATGAAGGGTTAACCTCAATGACTTTACATGACTTTATTATATTAATGACTCTCTCAGTCGAAGGAATAAACATCTCCATCAAGGTACAATTAAATA
Organism: Pseudotsuga menziesii; assembly: GCA_001517045.1. Lineage (NCBI taxonomy): Eukaryota > Viridiplantae > Streptophyta > Pinopsida > Pinales > Pinaceae > Pseudotsuga > Pseudotsuga menziesii. The sequence goes on along the minus strand of LPNX010783182.1, from coordinate 587,414 downwards.
CAATAAGAAATATACAAGTGAATATGTTCCGAAGTTACAAATACATCAACACTCCCTCTTAACTATGAAGGTATTCTCTTGGCACAATTCATCAGCAAAAGTATTCGTCACTAGATCATCATCAAAGCTAGATCATCATCATCATTAGATCATCATCATCATCATTGGATCATCACTGGATCATCATAATCATCACTGGATCATCATCATCATCACTACTCCCGCTATCTCAATCAAATGGTGTTATCTCTCAATTCTACTCATCATAGGAAGTTCTACAGATCCAACCCTTTTTCATGCTTGTTGTAAGCCTATCCTCCATGTAGGTATTCATCTTCTTCAACACTTATATCTGACCATGGGAGGAACCAATCCTACCTCCATGTCAGAAAGGAACAACACTTACATCTGACCATGGGAGGAACCAATCCTCTCACCATGTTAGAAAGGCATGGCACTTACATCTGACCATGGGAGGAACTAATCCTCTCATCATGTCAGAAAGGCACAGCACTTACATCTGACCATGGAAGGAACCAATCCTCTCAGCATGTCAGAAAGGCACAGCACTTACATCTGACCATTGGAGGAACCAATCCTCTCGCCATGTCAGAAAGGCACAGCACTTACATCTGACCATGGGAGGAACCAATCCTCTCACCATGTCAAAAAGGAATAGCACTTACATCTAACCATGGGAGGAACCAATCCTCTCACCATGTAAAAGGCCCAACACTTACATATGACCATGGGAGGAACCAATCCTACCACTGTGTCAGAAAGGCATAGCACTTACATCTAACCATGGGAGGAACCAATCCTACCACCATGTTAGAAATCCCAGCACTTACATCTGACCATGGGAGGAACCAATCATGCCACCATGTCAGAAAGGCTTCTGGACTCATCAATTCCCCTTCGAAGGAACCTCGATCTGATGAACACCAAGCTTCTCTCTGAAGTACTCAAACTTCACTCTAGCTAACGGCTTGGTCAACACATCAGCTATATGCTCGTTCGTCGCAACATACTCCTCTCTGCACCATATCCCTGATATAGTGATATTTGATATCGATATGCTTCAACTTGTCATGGAACACCGAGTTCTCTGACAACTTCACACAACTCTGGTTTTCATAATATATACAAGTAGCATCCAACTGGAGATCAAACAAATCAGATAGTAGCTTTCTTAGCCAGACTGCCTCACAACTAGATGAATAAGTTGTGACATACTCTGCTTCGACTGTACTCAGTGCCACGCAGGACTGCTTCCTGCTAAACCAAGAGATTGAACCTGATCCCATACTAAAGCAACACCCCAAAGTGCTCTTCCTATCAATGGCATTTCCTGCCTAATATGAATCCACATAACCCTCCAGGATAATATTATGATTCGCTTCATACTTAAGCCCATAGTCAACTGTACCCTTCAGGTACCTCAAAATATGCTTTACAGCAATCAGGTGAACATGTCTCAGATCTATCAGGAACTCGCTCAATGTGTTCACAACAAAGCAAATATCTGGTCTCATTTTTGGCAGGTACATCAATGACCCAATCTTCTGATGATACATCATGGCATCAACTAACTCTGATCAAGTATCACTCAATAGCTTCAAGTTCGATGCCATAGGTGTGGCCATGTCCTTGTAGTCCATCATCCCAAACCTCTTTAGGATATCCACTACATACTTCCCTTGTCCAAGGGAGATTCCATTCACAATCTACCACACCTCCATGTCTAGAAAGTACCATACCCAAGTCCTTTATCTTGAACTCGGCAGCAAGTCTCCTTCTTGCAACTTTAATGAGTTCCACTTTTTCTGTCAGGAACAAATCATCGACATATAACAGGAGCATCACTGGTCTTCCACCTTCAACCTTGAAGTAAAGGTTGGAATCTGCTTTACTCTCAGTAAATCCTAGAGTCATCAGTAAGCTATCTATCATGTCGTACCATGTCAAACCTCACGATCTTCTACAGTCACTCCCTCTGAAGTGGAGCATCATTCTCCCTTTGCCTTTCGTACTCTATGTATTGAAACATTATGTACTAGAGTGACAAGTAGCTTCCTCTACTACTTATATTCCATGTATCCATTTACGGTTATTGGATACCAAAATCCTCTATCTTGAACCTTTTCAAAATTTCTTCTTGGACCCATCTATGAGCTTGTCATCCTATATAGGCTTTCATTTTCAACCTTGTAGCAAAGGTTAAGATCTTCATTACTCGAGGTGATCTCCAAGCTCCTCATTTATGTGTTATCCCATGGGTTCCTTCTGAGCTCATACAAGGCCTTCTTTAATTTGCACACATGAGTTTGACTATCATGTGTCTCGACTTCCAATGGTTGCAAATGTCTCTTCGTAGTCTATTCCTTCTTTCTGTGAGAATCCTTGTGCTATGAATATTTCCTTGTATCCCACGATGTTGTCAGCTACTGCATGCTAGATCTTGTAGATCCATATGTATTATACTACGGACTTCCATTCAGGTCTTTGACATCACATTCTAGACATCATTCTTCTTGAACTGTCGTCACTTGTTCTTCGGAACAAGCCTCATCCTTCTTTTCTTGTAGGCGATTGTACATGATCTTTCCTACAAGTCAAATGCACTAGTTGTATGGTTAGAAACATTTCATAAGGCATGTTCATAATGGCAAATTCTTATGAATAAAATCATGCAACTATTTTATCCAATACAACATTCATCCATATCTCATGGAAACTTTCTAGATGCCTTCCATCTCTACCATGACATCATTGAGATTGGGCACTAATCCAATATATCAGTAAAGAGGTTTCATTCTAGACAAGTAGAAATTGAGAGTTGTATATCACCATGGGATACTTACCCATCACATGCATATTAGTAGTATATTGTCGTTAACGCAAACATTCTATCATGCATATTTCACAACTAAGAAATGTCATATAAACAACTAGATATATAGAAAAAAACAATTCAAATACTTATCTTTATTTGTTTCGTGGGTAGACTCCTTCTTGAACCTTCATCTTCATCATCTTTTTCATTCATAACAGCATCATTTCTTATCCAAATGCTAATATGGATAAGAGGTTCTTCAAGAATTGATTTCTTCATATTTCTCATCGCTTGATGGATCTTCTTTGAATCGTGAGATCTTGATCTTCAGTTGCTCCCATATTCTCTTCTCTTATTATGAGTCGAGCTTCTTCTTGTGTGCACTCTACCCAGAGTCTACTGAAGGTAATCACTTCCTTCTGGAACACATTCTTTGAATGAATGAATCCCATGATCCTGAGAGGCCATTCAAGGTGGTTATAACAATATCGTATTCTTCTTCAATTGCTTCGTCATAGCATCGAACACTTCCTTTTGGTGTCTTCAGGGATGACACATGAGAGATGATCTTTAATAGAATCTGCAACAATTCTCTTGGCTCTAGCCTTAGCCTCATCTCCCTCTGGCTCTTAGAACTAATCCAAGTCAATTTCTTCAAGGATCATGGAGGTCCTATACTTCCATACTTGGAATTTGTCAAATTCACCAAGCTTGTCATCAATCTGGTGTGATAGGTCATTTTGAAATGAGAACCTCAAATGTAAATAGCAAAATATTTGATCTTACCGATTTGAGGTGTCCGTCCTAGTTCCGGATTTGGCTGATCTAGGATTTTTTAGAGAAGCCCTAATTTTAAAAACTTGGAAGCTTTTAGATCTGATTGGATAGAAATATTTTCCTCCTCAAGGCGATCTAAGCAGCATACTCGTTTTCCCAAAACTGTGATAAGAACTACAAAATATTCGATGCCCTACTTTTCTTCAATTTATTTTACAGGATTTCCTGATATTGTTTCAGCAATGTATCCGAAATTGCTACTACTCTATGTCTAAAAATTTTCACTAAGGTAGAATCATTTGTCCTCTTTCCAACACCATAGGTTTGAGTAGAAATGGGTTCACCAATTCGGACTTATGATATTTTTCCCAAGGTGACTTATTTCAAGATTGTTCAGCATAGCGAACTTGTACAGACTGCCACGTGTCAATGTTTTATCTTCGGGGTCTGAAAATTTTACCACATAAATTAAATTAAGTTCCCTATTTGGAACATCTTGCAAAATTTAATTTGGACCTTCGTAGCCCTAGATATAGCAATTCTCCCAAAGTTTCATGTTTAGGGATGAATCCTGGGAGAGGCAGGAATCCTAATTTAGAGGAATCATATCTCCCATAATATAGTGAATCTAAGGCTAAAACGTTTACACAGGGTACATCAGGAATTTATCTTCAGCCTGTAAGTTTTTAGGCTCCCGATACTTCTCCAATCTTGAGATATAGCGAATGCACCAAAATGACTAGTTTTAGTCTTTTAGGGTTTTTTGGTCCGGGGTCAAATTAGGGTTTGACTTTCCTGAAGTTTTACCCAACCAAAAATTTTGATCTTGGTCTCTAAATTTCGATTTTGAGGAGGATAGTAGTCCTATGCTTGGCTTACTCAAAAATTCTTCTTCTGTGAAAATCCCTAATTTCTCGTAGTAGTGACAAGTCAAAAAATGAAAATGCCCATAATCAAATTCTGCTTCGACAGAAAGATGAGCCCTTCAATGGAGAGTTAGCCTAGCCTCATTTTTCTAATAATATGTGAAGAGAGACCCAAAAAGTAAGAATCCCTAGCTTATGCAGCTGCATAGTGTCTTCTTCTCAGGTTAGCTCTGATACCATGTTAGATTTTTATCATTTAATCAATATGATCTAAGATCATATCTGAGAGAACAACATGCACAGCAATAATCACAAGAGACAAGAGACACAAAGAGTTTTCCTCGAGGAAACCATAAAGGAGAAAACACCGTGACTTCCTCAGAGATAGAATGAGCACCAATAGAAAAATTAAAACCCAAAAACACAAAGATGATCTTTGACAGCTGTTCTCTCTCACTTGTGCGAGCTCCTCTTCTCTCACTCATGTGTTATAGTTGAGTGACTGTGTGTTTCAAAAAGATCGTCTCACTCTCTATTTATACTTGTTTTCCACTTGACAATTACTCTACAGGGTTGACTTCTCTAGGAGATTCTAATAACCCTAACACCCCTCAACTATGAGGACTATTGCCCCGACTTTGTTGCATCTAGAAATCCTACATTGCCTATCAACCTTCATGGGAATTTCACATTGCCTTTGAACCTCCCAAAAAGCCTGACTTGAGTCACCTTGGTCATCTTTTTACATACCTTAAAGGGTCGACGCCTTTATGCTTTTTACATAGACCGCCGACGGTGCTCCTCACAGTAGACCCATAAGTGTCCTTACCCTCTTTCTTTGACAAAAACCCTAGGTCGACGCCTTTGTCATTTCTACTAGGAGCACCGATGCTTGCAAAATGGGAAAAAGAAGGTTCTGGAAGCTTCCATGCGAAAGCCTCCGTGGAGTTGGTTCCTACATGCTTGTGAGAGGAAGCATTCACTTCCGTCACCTGTAGGGATCATATCTTATCCATTTTCTAAGTCATCTCATGAGTTCTAGGCCTATAAATGAAGCCTTCATGGTGAGAGTGATAGAGACCAGAAAAAACACCCTTATGTTGTTAGTTTGAAGTCTGAACCAGAGGCAAAGTAGAGTTTGTTTAAGTTTAGAGAGACCTTCATATCTATAGAGGATTGTAGATGATTCTTGTACAAATTGAAGCCATTGACATTAAGGCTTTTTGGTTGTACTTCTTTCTCTTTCATAGTTAATACAAAGACATTCCCCTTTCTTATATTTGATGTATTGATTTTAGTTAAATATTAACAGATTCCTTGATCACTCAGTATGAATAATCAATTTATCGTGATGCTCTCATCTTGTTTGTTTGTCTTTTAATATGTTTTGCAGAAACTGGACCATTACAAAGACCTTTGGAGAGAAGACAAAGAGACCTAAGGTTGAGGTATATTGTATTTCATGTTAGTTAATTTGATTGTTTAAGGAAAGGATATGTTGTTGTGTCTTTTTGTTATGTATTTGTGATTTACATTGCAAAGGAACAAACAATGTCCACACTAATTGAGAATTCTTGATAACAAAATTGGTGACCATACTGGGAAATCTTAATCCGGTGAGATTTGGGGAAGATCTAGTTAGATCTGGTGCAAATCCAGCCAGATCTACAAGCTTCGGTAACCATTCCATCAATGAAGGTTATTCTCTCTCCTTTTAGTTACTTCAGTTAACAAGGTAAGCCATCTATCTTATGTTTCTGATTATTGCCTCTTTTCTGAGTAGTTTTTACCCTTTTCAGTCCAACTTATCCCTTTCTGGTTTCTCCTACATGCCTTTAGCCTTTCAATCTATTGTTTGAGCGGCACCTTTCTCTTTGGCTGACAGAGCGCCGACCCTCCCGGGGAGCCTTTTCCTTATTTGTCCAGCACGTCGACAGCGCCTTCTTCCTCAATTGGTAGAGCATCGATGGTGCCTGTGTGTAGAATACTAAAAGCGTTGTTGAAACCTATGATGCTCTGGTGCAATGCTCCTCAATGCGCCAAGGTAGGCCTTCAAACTACCTCTTTAAGAAATTTTCCTTTCAAATTTTTTGACCTCTCTTGTTCTCTTAATATTTTTAGTGTGGTTTGCTTGTTTGCTTGTTGTCTGAGTTTGTTGGTCTTTGTGAATCTGATTCTCTGTTTCTGCTCAGATCCAAAAACTTTATCTTCTTCATTGTCATAAACTAAAGTGGAAAAATAGTTCAGTTTTTGTTTTTTATTGAAGTATCTAAAAAAAATTCTTTTGAAAAATAAAACCTATAGCCTCTTCCTAGAAGATTAGTTTCTTTTTAAAATTGCTTTGTGTGCGTCATATTTTCTAGAAAAATACAAAAAGAATCGTGTTATTTTCCTCTTAGTTATGCTTAAGAAAATTTCATTTTCATTTGCATGAGTGATTTAGAAGAATAGGTCTTTTTGACATTGTAGCAAAAATTAATTTTGCATGCATGTTAGAGGCTCAATTTTCTTTTTTGCATCTCAGAGACTTTTGAGTGATTGTTTGAAAAAGATTTGTGTTTGAAAGAATTCACTTTTGCATCTATTGATTAAGATCTTGTTGTGACTACTGAAAGTGGAATTTTTTGTGTGTTTGAAAGAAAATAAAAGGCCTCTTCCTTACCCTATTTAGGTCTCATCGAAGTCAAAGAAGTGTTTTTGCATATAGATTTAATTTCATTATTGGAGACAACATCTCACAAACATTCACCTAATCATTCAGATAAAAGTAACGGTAGCTTTAGGTTAAAATTGTATATAAAGTTGAGTGATAGGTTAGTGACGTGTTCGGGCGTCGTAAAATGTAGCAGCTGTCATTAACTTGGCTGCACTACAACCCGGGACTCACACAGTTCTTTTATGTACCATCGGTAGATCGAACAGCCTTTCACGTACCCTTGAGGTATATAGAAAGGTACTTCACATACTCGATTATATATCGGAAGGCCCCTTGTGAACAGTTATGCATTAGAAATCACTACTACCAATTTGAGATCCCATGTACCTTGCGTATATTGGGAGACCCCACTATGATTCCTTATCCAACCAAGAAAAACCCTTTGGCTGTCTTGTTTGGAGCAATACATTGAAAACAACATTCGGGAAGATTACTACGCACGTGCCCTTGAGGTCTATCGTGAGTTGCACCTTCTTGACAATCCTGGTGAGAGACCGACTATTCTAAACCTGTCCTATCACTTAAAACTACTTGCGACCTTTAGCTTTGTGTAGGTTTGTTTGTGTGATTTTTCCTCCTTTTTTGACCTAGATTAGAAGAATTTCGGCCACCACCATGGCTAAGCAACTTGGGCGGTGTCAATCCCATAGATTGCAGGGCTTACCTCCTGAATCTCCTCCAATGGTGGAAGGATAAGAAGAGGTGACCATGGAACGACCAGCTTTGGCTGAAGCTCGTATAGAAAACACTCCAGCTACTGAACCTAGAGAAGAGTTCTCGGTTTACAATAACCCTTTGGTCCAGCTGACTCCTGAATCTAACACATCCTTTCACTTTCTAACTGAGGATTGACCTGGCTCATCCGACTGGATTGGGAATCATCCTCTTGATGAAACTATAGGGGTAGAATATGGCCCAAATGCTTCTTTCTGGAGAACATCCCTAAGACAAAATATTGCTGGATATGGAATTCCTACCACTGAATCGGAGCCTGATATACTTGCTCCATTAATAACAAGAATTCAAAATACTCCGTCAAACAAAGATTTTTCCCGAGAATCTTTTGAGCGTACGTGCAGGTAGTGCACACAGGCTAAAGAACTTAAAAAGAGAGGTACTTCTCCTCATCCCAACCCTTCAAGAACTACCCCACCTAGATATCATGCCCTTTCATCACCACATGTAGCTCAACTTTTGGAATTACCAATTCAAAATTTGGTTATGCAGAACCCGATTTCCACCCCATCTCCTGGTCATAATCCAATTCAGACACCCTCCCCCAGTCAGAAATTCCCATCTATTCCAAACTCTCCAAAAACTACTGCACCTAGGGGGCATCCCCCGTTCAAACTTCATTGCCTACTAGAGGGACTATTTCTAGCATGGGGCAAAACTTACCTACTGGACCACCAGCAACAGACCGCCCTCCTCCTAGTTCCACTACGGTTGTTCTTCCTTTCAGTCAGGGAGGGCCCTCATGGGTCCAACCTACCGTTACCTCGCTTTCTTGGGGATATACATATCCCAAGAATCAACCCGCCCCCCCCTCCCCTGGTTCAATCATCTTATCAACCTACTCCCCTGGGGAGTGCCTATCCCAGAGTTCCCTACCCTGGAAATTCCTTTGTACCATGGGGAAAACTGAACTGGTCCAATGTTTCGTCTTACAGAGGAGCTTATGTCCCTACTCCTAGAGGATATGGGCCTCCACCTGGAGGACCCCCACCCGAAGGACCTCCTAGAGGACCTAGAGTATCTGGAGAACCTGGAGGACCTGGAGGACCTAGTGGACCTGGAGGATCCGGTGGATCCGACAGACCACCACCTGGTGGATTTGGTGGATTCGATGGATCTAGTGGTCCCCCACCTGGTGGACCTGGTGGATCCGGTGGATCTAGTGGACCGACACTTGGTGGACCCAAAGGATCCGGCGGACCACCACTTGGTGGACCTGGAGGACCTGGCGGATCTAGAGGGTCCGGAGGATCTGGAGGACCACCTCCTTCAGGTAACCCTTCATCTGGGGGACCTTCAAATAACCAACAACTTAATCAACAAGCCTTGGGGTCATCATCCAAACCTATTTATCAATCTGCCTATAGTCCTACTGGTCAGCAAATGCCATATCAGTACTACCAGTACCTGCAACCCAATCAACAATTGCCATTTTTGGAAACATTAGATTTTCCAGATTTGTCCATATTGATCAATGATATGATTCATCATGACCCCTCTTGGATTGCTATTCTGGTCAAATTGCCTTCAGATATACCTAAATTTGATGGTAAACCTGGTGAAGATCCAAAGAACCATGTGATGAAATTTCATCTATGGTGTTCATCCAATTCTTTCATGGATGGTTTGATCCATATTCAACTATTCCAAAGAACTCTCACAGGCATTGCTGCAAAATGGTATATAGAGCTACCACAACACTCTTTTTAGGATTTTAATTCTCTAGCTATGGATTTCTTAATGCACTTTCAGTTACCCATTCAGTATGAAACAGGTACATACTTGTTGACCTCACTTCGACAGACCACATCAACTCACATCTCCGATCATATCCATGAATGGAGAAGAAGATGTAGGTTAATCAAGGCTCCCATTCTTGGTCAATTACTAGCTGATTAGTTTACAAAGTCTTTACTTCCACCCATTGCTAGAGATATTGTAATGGGAGGCGTTGTTACCAAGGAGTAGGCTATTATCCATGCTCAGTACCTTGATTTGGTTCATTCCCAATCAGGAACTTTGTATGATTTGATTCATCATGCTCCTCAGCCCATAATCGATCCATCAAGACCCACAACTGAACCACCCACTGATGGCATACTTGGTTCAGTTTAGACACAAACGGTGGCAAAATATTCTAAGAAGCAAAATCAAACCGCCTCACCAACAAGTCCACCTTCCAAAACTGCACCCTCTCCTGTCGTTTCTGCTAAAGGAAATGCGGTTCAAATCGCTGAATCTTCCGGTGGAAAGAAGAAAGGGAAAAATAAATCAAAAAAAACTAATAACCAACAGGAGGGTAATAAACCACAAAATTCAGATGTTGATTCAAAGAATAAAATAAAGGTAAAATACCCTTGTTTAATCTGTGGGGGGGATCATTTCACTAAGGAATGTCCTCGTTGTAAGGAAGTTAGTAAATTTTTGAAAACTTCACCCACCCCTGTAGTTCTTAAAGATCCTTTCCCCACCCAACAGCAATTAATTGATCATCAATCATTGCATGGGTCATCTTCATCTTCTGATGAAGTTAGAATGATATCTAGCGGAATGGTTAACTTAAACACAAGATCACATAGTTATGAGCCTCCTCCAGAAAATAAATTTGATGAAGTTCAACCTGAAAAACCTTCAGCTTCTACACCTTCTCCTAGTAATAGTCTTCACATTGAAAAACCTATTGTAGGAGCAATTTTCTGCACACCCAAGGGTACTCTTCGTAAGTCCATTATCAACCCTAATGCACATGTTGCCCACTATTATAACATAGTAGAAGATTTGGCTCAAGCACCCTGCACTATGTCGGCATTAGAAGTACTCCAAACCTGTCCCACCCAATGGAAAAACTTGCTTACTGCACTTGGAGCTATGGATCCTAAAAATAGTAGCATCATAAAATTCAAACTGGATGATTTTAAAACCTAGATCTCACACCAATTGGATTTTCAGATATCCAGTAAAATTGCTGGAAAAAACATTCATCATACTATTTTAGACGAGGGAGCCTCTACATCAATCATGTCTTTATCTTGTTGGAGATCCATCGGTTCTCCTAAAATCAACCATTCGCCTACCACCCTTAATTATTTTAATGGCCATGACTTTCAACCTTGTGGATTACTACCTGCCATCCATGTTGAACTAGGGGGAAAGTTAGTCTCCATTCACATTGAAGTCATTGAGGCTCCTTTGGACTACAACCTACTCCTAGGTCGTAACTGGTTGTATGCTATGCAAGCAGTAGCATCGACCATTTTTTGGATCGTCCAGTTCCCATTCCAAGGAAGGATTGTCACTATAGATCAGTTAGATTTCATCACACCAGCTGTTATCACCAATGATGCAAATAACATTCCGCTTCTGAATACCCCACAGTATCAGGACATAGGAGTAGGCCTTATGAAAGACTCATCGCTCATGGGAGTTTTTCCATTATCTAATCCTCCTCCTGCTTCACAAACTGCATATATCAATATGATTTCTAGCAATTTTATAGACAAAGGAAAATCGATTGTTGTTGAATCAACATCTCTCACTCCTTTTGAAGAAGTTTATAACGCTATCCAATCCACCAGTGATTCTGCCATTAATGACCATTTGTTGGTGGCCTCATATTGTTATCACCTACCATATTGGGTTGAAACCCCCCCCCCTCCCCCGTCTCTAGATTATATTTCACATATACTTCCCACATATGAATCCATTATGGAAGTCATGTCAATAGACGAGATGCCTTGGAAAGACCATCATCATCGATCTTATTTCCTTCCTCCTTGCCATATGGTAGAAGAACACTTTTTCCTAGATGTTTCATCTGATATAACCGTGGATCCTCAATCTCTTATCCTCACTCAAGGTTTTGAGTTTGAAGGAAATCTATGTAATATTACAAAAACCATGCCCGTGGACATATCAATCAAACCAAGCATTTTAGAGAACATTTACATAGGCCAGAACTCTTCACCTTCCGAGGTTCAATCATATATAGCCTTGTTCAAATAATTTCAATATGTTTTCGCTTGGACATACGAGGAAATGCCAGGTATTGTTCCTTCCATCGTTGTTCATGAGATCAAAACCTATCCTGATTCCAAGCCCATCCGCCAAAAACTACGACAAGTTCATCCACGAAAATCAGCCGCCATCAAGGAAGAAGTTGAAAAACTTCTGAGGGATGTTTTATTTGACCCCACACCTTTAACTGAATGGGTGTCCAACATAGTCCCTGTGAACAAAAAGCAGGGCACTATTAGAGTCTGTATCGACTTTAGAGATTTGAATAGGGCTTGTCCAAAAGAGAATTTCCCTACTCCCTATATCGATTAGATAATCGACAACTGTGCTGGAAGCGTTCTTTTTTCCTTCATGGATGGCTTCTCCAGCTACAATCAGATTGAGATTCTCCCTTCCGACCAACATAAGATTAAATTCATTTTCCCATGGGGGACCTTTGCCTACTGTAAATTTCCTTTTGGTTTAAAAAACAAGTGCGACATTCCAACATGCCATGTCATATGCTTTTCATGACATCAAACATGTTGTGGAACCATATCTTGACGACCTGCCTACTCATTGCAAGTAGCGGGATATCCATGTTGATAATTTGAGAGCCATTTTTCTCAGGTGTCGTCATTTCAATATTCATCTAAATCCCCATAAATGTGTTTTTGTGTACAAACTGGTCGACTCCTTGGATTCATTATTTCTAAAGATGGAATCTATATTGATCCCTTGAAGATTGAAGCTATTCTTTCCCTACCTACTCCCATGAACATAACTGAACTCCAAAATTTGCAAGGGAAGGAAAACTTTCTACATTGTTTCATCTGCAATTATGCAGAAAGGACACACGGTTTCATGAGGTTGCTCAAAAAAGATACCCCTTTCGTTTGGGATGATTTTGTGCAACGCACGTTTGATAATCTTAAACATGCACTTACCCATGCATCTGACTATTCCTTGTGTGTGGTTGCATCTTTGTCTACCATAGGCATGGTCCTTGTTCAAACAGATGAACACAACCAGGAACATGTGATTTATTATGCCGATAAGAGTCTTCTAGACTCTGAAACTTGATATTCACATGTGGAGAAACTTGCTCTGGCCACGATCATCACGGTCCAAAAGTTTCGTCATTATATTTTGCTCCACACCACCACTGTTTACACGGATTCCAACCCCATGTACTACGTTCTTACACGTCAAGTGCTTGGGGGAAAATACTCACGTTGGATTATGATTCTCCATGAATTTGAGTTAGAATTAGCCAAAAGCACTTCTAAGAAATCTATTGTTTTCACAGAGCTTATATGTGACCTTCACCGTACCACAGAGGATACAAAGCCCTTCGATTCATTTCCTGATGAATCATTGTTTCTCATTAGTACGACTGATCCATGGTATGGAGACATCATTTTGTATCTCCAGTCCTTACGATACCAACCCACTACTTCTCAAGATGAATATTTTCGCGTTCACCACCAATCCAAAAGCTATCTTATTCTAAATGATACCCTATACCGATGTGGTGTTGATTCCATATTACGGCGTTGTCTTACACATCAAGAGGCTGACATTATTTTAAATGATTGCCATGCTGGAGCCTGTGGCGGTCACCTATCTGGGTTGGCTACTGTCCTGAAAATATTGTGTGCAGGGTATTTTTGGCCCTCTATTTTCAAAGATTGCATTGAAATAGTCAATAAATTCCCACCATGTCAAATGTTCACCACAAAGAAACACACCCATCCATCTCTGCTCAATCCCGTTGTAGCTCTTAACCCCTTTGCAAAATGGGGCATAGACTTCGTGCACTATAGACCTACCTCATTCGAGGGGCATGGCTACATAATTGTGACTGTGGACTATTTTACAAAATGGGCTGAGGCTATGCCCACATATGCTAAAGACGGGAAAACAACTGCACTATTATTATTCAACCATATCATTGCTAGATTCGGGATCGCTATGGCCATCGTGACTGATCATGGATCACATTTTCAAAACAAAATGATGGCAGAGCTCAGCACCAAATTAGGGTTTCGTCATGATAACTCTGCACGTTACTATCCTCAAGCCAATGGCCAAGTTGAAGCTATAAACAAAGTACCAAAAACAATGCTTCAATGGATGGTAGGGCATGCCAAGTCCAACTGGCATTTGTAACTATTCTCTACACTCTAGGCCTATAGGACTACAGTCAAAACTTCCATCAGTTTTACACCATTCCAACTAGTATACGGACTGGAAGCAACCCTCCCGATAGAATGCGAGATCCCCTCTTTAAAACTTGTTGTAGAACTGTTACCCAACACCACCATAAACGAAGAAAGATTCTTGTATATAAACAAACTTAACGAAACTCAACACGATGTTTCCTTATCCAATGGGGCACATAAACGATGAATGAAAGTCAGTATGACAGGACTGTCCAACCTCGTTCCTTCAATAAAGGAGACATGGCCTTGACTTATGACCAAAATCATGACAAACTGGGGGCGGGAAAATTTGATTCTATGTGGCATGGGCCTTATATTGTCAGTCGTGTTTTAGAGAAAGGGGCATATAAGTTGGTTGATTACGACGGGGTACCTTTGGGAGAGCCCTGAAATGGGCTCTACCTCAAAAAATACTATGCCTAGCTCATCTAGCATAGGGTCTTTGTACATATTTTTTATAGTTTGTTGTGTGTCTTAGCTTTGAAAGGTGTGTCTTTTGTGTGATTTAAAATGTGTTTTCATAAAAACCTACTTATGTATGTCTTTTGTCTGATGGACAGGTGACTTCTTTCACTGGTTTTGTTGATGGTGCTAATCGATATACACTTAACCTTGCATCAGTAGCCTGGGTACTGTACTCTCCTACAAGTGAGCTGGTGTGTTCAGGGGGTGTTTTTCTAGGTCCCTCCACCAACAATCTAGCAGAATACCAAGCCGTGATTGGATTTTTGATGGAATCCCTAGCTAATGATGTAAGAGAAATTAGGGTTTACCTAGACTCCAAACTAGTTGTTCAATATCTTAATCGATTCTACACCATCCGAAATCCCTTGCTTCTTTGTACTTTCTGAAGAGTTAGGTTGTTAGAGAGGTCTTTTGAGCAAGTTACATATCAACACATTCCGGGACATTTAAATGTTGTGGCAGATTCCCTAGCTAATTATGTCTTAGATTGGCATATTGCTCATACTTAAAAGTCCATTTGAAAC
>LPNX010783182.1:496313-571822 GCA_001517045.1 Pseudotsuga menziesii | reverse complement strand
TACCGATATACAAAAATGGGCTGAAGCATCTAGCTTCCAGTTCCCTCATAGTTCAGGACTGTAAAAAGTTCAGAATACACATATACATAGGGAAAAATATGAAGCTTCAAAGCTTTTAGTAGTACATATACAAAAAGTGAATATCAAAATAGACTAATCCTCGTGATGCTCCTGATAGCATGCGATAGCCTGAGCCACTCTGTGGAGTAGCCTAGGAAAACGTCCTGAGACACTTGCAGTATGGCATTGATAATTCCTAGGTACCTCGTCAGTAGTCATATCGGGGATACCCACAATCAAACACTCTAGGTTCTCCTCGAGATCTCCGAGCTCTTCATCAGCTTCGGAGCGATATAGCATCATGTCTCTAGTACCGACTTGCCTAGCAATAGCTGACATCCCTGCTGGACGTACAAACACAATGTCTACATAGAAACATTTTCACTTATCTCGGTACTACAAAATAAAAATGAAATAAAATACAAAAACTAAAAACACAAGTTGATAATGTCTTTTCTTACCTCAATCGTCCCATACTTCTCCCTCCGGTAAGGCAAGCTCCAAGTCATCACGAAAATCTACCCCCTCGTAGGCATAGTTCTCAACCATAAGTAACTGGTTTCTCAACCAGTGAAAGAAGCCAAATCCGTAACTGACTTTGGGTCCTTCACCACCAAGGCAAGGTATGGCAACAACCCATGCAATCATCCTAGGATCCTCAGGCTCAATCCTGGTAATAGTCACCTGTGATCTCATATGAGGCACCCGCTGTAAAATAAAAGACACTATCACAGCTCCATAGCCAAACTGCTTCAGTGTTCCTCTCTTGCATTTGTTTAACTAATTTTTTAGACATACCAGCATGCCTTCACACCAGTTGAAGACAGTGGGATCCATACACTGCAAAGCGTACAGCATGTGCGATCCAGTGGTAAGGTGGGAAGACATAGTTCCTGCCACCTTGCCAATAGTGTATACTATTGTCCTCAAGGGAATATCTACTATGGACTGGATGCGTAGTTTCCCAGACTGGGGCTACGTACCTAGTGCACAGTATTGGTCGATTATGTCATCTAAAGAGGTATCCCCTCCTCGTGCCCCAAACAGAGCTACTGGGATTCCCCTCATGGAAAATACAGTTGGAAAATAGATGTCCTCAACCTCTATGGGTAGGATATGGATCCCCACCACAAAATGTTGTTGGTCGAGATCCCACATCCCTATGATATACTCTAACAATTGGGTATGTGCTTTCATACCGGGTACCCAAAAGTATTTCAGAAGTCCGTAGTTTCGTAGAGCCTCAATAATGGTTGGATCGCTGACAGCCTGGTGGTTTGGAACTTCATGTTCTCTTTCCTTTCCAATCACCATGATGCACCTATAACACGCAAAATTCATAATTAGAAATCACATCATGGCTGAAAAGAGGAAAGCACTTAAATGACAAATTTTAAAGCATAAAATTGATTTTTTGATGGATTAGGGTTTGTGTTCTCTTCATAAGGGAGCAACGGCGTTGCTGGCCTTTTCCCACAGAGCACCTATGGTGCTGCCATCTTTGGCTTGCAAGGCGTCGATGGCCTGTCGCTTGTGGACAGAGCACCTACGGCGCGTCTATCCCATCCTGACAGAGCGTCGTCACGTGCTCTGCCCGATGGCTAAAAACACTTACGACCGAAAATTTTGGCCTCTTAATTGGTAAAAAAACCCTTATAGGATGGTCGAATTCCTCCTATCCAATTCAAAATTGCAATCTATCCTATATCTTGGCTTTAAAACAACTAAAAATCATTTTTGGAACATGACTTAAACAATGGAAGAAACATGAAATGGCATTTCTTGAACATAAAAGAGAAAAGATCAAGATACTTACCTCTTCCACGAAGAATGAAGGAACAATGAGTGAGAGACCCTTACAAAAAACACCGATGGAAACTCTTGCTATCACTCCAACTACCAAAAACTCTCAATGGTAAAAAGAAAATGGTAAATAATTCTTACCTACTCTTTCTATTTATAGAATATTTGGAATTTTCAAAAGTTTATTATAATTTATTTATTTTGAAATCCAAATTATCTCATTGAAAGTGGGTTTTTACTTTTTACTTTATATAGTTTTGATAAATTGGATTTTAATGAGTTTTTTTTAGTTTTTTCAGGTTAATATTTGGTAATGGCTACAATGTAAGCTATTTTAGTCTTTTTCAAGCTTGGAGCAAAATTAAAAAGCACCGAGTATCGTTATACTCATTTTACATGCTCATTAAAATTACAGTAGAAAGGTGTCGAGTCTACTTTTTTGCTTTTTTCAAACTCGTTAAAAGTGGATTATGAAAAAGGAACTCAGTCATGGAGTTATATTTAAGCTATTTTCAGTCTCCTTAGAAACACAAAAATATTGCCAAGCAAACTTGTTACGTTCATGCTTGTAAAAGAATCAGAACGGTCGACTAGTTGGGGGTAGGTTATCTCTTTTTCAGACCGACTAGCCTTATTTACAAAAAAGTACCTTTTGGAGTCTTCTTAGTCATTTCAGACTCTCTAAACATGAAACGACAAATGATTTTTCTTTCGTCGGACTCGTAAAATAAAACGATGAAAGACCCTATTTGGTAACGAACCCCTCCTTTCTCAGGTTTGTAAAAAGTATGAGAATGGACTCGTCATTTGATGAGCTTTAATGAGTGTTTGTTACCCTCTTTGGACTCGTAAAAACGAAAAGAGGCACTCACCTTTCGAGGTGGGGAAGTTAAAGGAAATGGGAATGGTTTTCATTTGTTTTTATGGCATTAATCTACAATCCACCTTTGAACATGTCACCTGTCTGCATTTGCATATCTGAATAGTTGGGTTTTCATCTTTTCTCCGAGTCGATCCACATTTGTGAGTCACTCGACTCCTTTGAGTCAATTCAAAGAATTCTTTGTCATATTCCTTACATTACACCTAGTTCTATTCTCGTTCAAGTCAATGCTGCCAAGTCATATGTCATGCCGCAAAATTGTTTAAAGGATGTCTCTCCCAAAAAAATAACTCATTAGTCATTTTACTTATCCTTAAAGTCAGTCATGTCTGAGTCAGTTTCATCACTCCAAATCAAGTTTTGTTCCTTGTTTTGTGTCACTGATGTGGGAATAATTATGGCCCTCCTGTGATAAGTCTATTCATGTCGACTTCGGCTCATTATCCAGGAATTAGACCTAGAAACCTAGTCAAGTACCTTGAAGCATGCATGCCTCATGGCAGGTTTCCTCGCTTTCAACAATAGGTTTTCATCAATGACCTCTGATTGAGAGATTCTATCAATTATTCGACTTCAAAACATCCATTCACACTTGGAAGAATGTACTTAGATACCTTGGGAATCATTGACATTAATGGTGATCTCCCTCGCACTTGTTAACAGTTTTCATCAATGGCTGGTAATCAAGTGGTTTCTTCCATGTTCGACATCAAGACATTTATTCACATGGTTAGAATCGTATGAATTGGAGATTGGAATGAATACCCTGGGTTATTAGGCCTCACCATTATATTCGCCTATACTCAGGTTGCGTTTGGAGATCAGTGAAAGTCTTGACATGGATCCACATTGTGTGTTTTGGTGGTTGTGTTCAGTATTTGAGATTTTATGACATGGATCTACCTTGTATGTCTTGTAGCCATGTTCTGTCATTTACATCATTTTTCCATGGATCTATGGTGTATTTTTGGTAGCCATGACATAGTAATCATCATAGATCTGCAGTATATTGGTCTGCAACTATGATTGGTTTGGATAGAGTCAGTTATTGGTCCTATGTTAGTTATGAGTGTATCTCTCTTTGATTTTGTATCAAACAAAGAACTTGCAAACTATTTCACCTATCACTTCCTTCTAGCTTCATACTTTGGAGGGAATTCTGTTGCATCTAGAAATCCCACATTGCCTATCAACCTTCATGGGAATTTCACATTGCCTTTCAACCTCCCAGAAAGCCTGACTTGAGTCACCTTGGTCATATTTTTCAATACCTTAAAGGGTCAGTGCCTTTATGCTTTTTACATGAAGTGCTAACGGTGCTCCTCACAGTAGACCCATAAGCATCATTGCCCTCTTTCTTTGACAAAAACCCTAGGTCGGCTCCTTTGTCATTTCTACCAGGAGCGCCGATGGTCAAAAAATGGGAAAAAGAAGGTTCTAGAAGCTTCCATACGAAATTCTACTTGAAGTTGGTTCCTACATGCATTGGAGAGGTGGAATTCACTTCCCTTACCTATAGGGATCATATCTTATCCATTTTCCAAGTCATCTCATGAGTTCTAGTCCTATAAATGAAGCCTTCATGGTGAGAGTGAGAGAGACCATAAAAAGCACCCTTATGTCATTAGTTTTAAGTCTAAACTAGAGGCAAAGTAGAGTTGGCTTATGTTTGGAGAAACCTTCATAGCTATAGAGGATTGTAGATGATTCTTGTATAAATTGAAGCCATTGACATCAAGGCTTTTTGGTTGTACTTATTTCTCTTTCATAATTAATACAAAGACATTCCCCTTTCCTATATTTGATGTATTGATTTTAGTTAAATATTATCATATTCCTTGATCACTGATATGAATAATCAATTTATCATGATGCTCTCATCTTGTTTGTTTGTCTTTTAATCTATTTTGCAGGTACTGAACCATTGCAAAGACCTTTGGAGAGAATACAAAGAGACCCAAGGTTGAGTTATATTGTATTTCATGTTAGTTAATTTGATTTTTTAAGGAAAGGATATGTTGTTGTGTCTTTTTGTTTTGTATTTGTGATTTACAATGGAGAGGAACAAACAGTGTCCGCACTGATTGAGAATTCCTGATAACAAACTTAGAATCAGAGGGTTAACCTCAACTCAATTGTGGGGACTACTACCCCAACTTACAACGGAGGGTTAACCTCAATGACTTTACATGACTTTATTATATTAATGACTCTCCCAATCGAAGGAATAAACATCTCCGTCAGGGTACAATGAAATACAATAAGAAATATACAAGTGAATACATTCCGAAGTTACAAATACATCAACACTAGAAGGCAAAAATTTAGAATCCATGTGGCATGGGCCCTACATTGTAAGTCATGTTTTAGAGGAAGGATCCTATGAACTGATAGATTACAATAGGATACCCTTGGGTGAGCTCCAAAATCGGATTTACCTTAAAAGGTATTATGCCTGGGAAATCTCGCATAGATACCTTGTAAATTTAGTCAATAGAGTGTGTTCTGTGTAGTTCAGACTTTTATTCTTTTATCAATGTAGGATTCATCCTAGATAAGTTTTCTTATATAGCGTCATTATTGAATGAATAGATGACTACATACTTAGGATTCGTGGATGATGCTAGTAGGTATACCTTGAATCTTGCACCAGCAGCTTGGGTACTATATACCCCTACCGGTGATTTGGTACGTTCAGGTGGAACTTGTTTACATCTTGCAATGAATAATATCACAGAATATCATGCAGTGATTGGACTATTAACAAAATATCTATCAAATGATGTGAGTCGGGTTAGGGTTTACCTAGATTCGAAACTATTGATTTCTCAATTGAACCAGGTCTATACTATTTGTAATCCTTTACTTCTTCGATTGTTCTAAAGAGTTCGGCTTCTTGAAAAGTCCTTCGAGTTTGTGTCATACCAACATATTCCAAGACATTTAAATGAAGTTGTTGATTCATTGGCTAATTATGTTTTGGACTGATACATAGATCACGCATAATTTTCATTCAAGATAAAAAATGTATGTGTAAAGATAATGCATACAAACACATATTAGGAAACCATTCATTTACAAACACACCATTGTAGACACACATTCATGTATAAAAGTTGTTTTATATAAATATGATACTGAAAAAAAAATATGAAGCCATAAGTTTTCAATACATCAAAGTGTGAAGCCAAAAAAGCTTTCAGTACATCAAAAAGGTCAAAATTTGAAGCATAGAAGATTTTAGTATGATACTACAATCGGACATGTCTCCTAGCTAATCCTCATTCTCATGGAAACACATGACAGCATGAGCTAACCTATAGAGTAGCCTCCCTAAATGGCCTGAAGCTCCCACAGTATGGTGTTGATAACATCAGGGAAGGTCATCAATAGATCTATCTAGAACCCCAACTGTCAGTATCTGCAGGTTCTCCTCTATCTCATACAGTTCCTCTTCACCCTCGATGTTTTGGATCACGATGTCTCTCATCGCCCCTTGCCTCTCGATAGGTGATTCTCCAGCAGACCATGATGGCCCAATGTCTGCAATGTAGCATGTGAGGTCTTAGTATCACAAAAATAAAAAAAATAAAAAATATAACAGAAAATTTAAAAAAACATAATGAACAATGGGAACTTTCTTACATCTCTCATCCCACTGATCATCCTTAGGAAGGGGCAGATCAAGGTCTCATCTAAAGTTTGTACCTGAGTAGGGGTATTCCTCCATAATGAGGATCTAACCACACAACCATCAGAAGAATATTAATCCATAATTCAATGTGGGTCCACCTCAACCCACATGTCAAGCCATGGCGTCGACCCATCTCAGCATACGTGGGTCATGTTGATTAAGGTTGTTCAATGGCACCTATGGATGCAGTAAAGTAAATATCTCTAGGAAGAATAATACCACTATTGCACCATATCCAAACTGATTAAATCCCACCCGGTGTCACTTGGTTAACTAGTCTTTGAGGGATACCAAAATCCCCTCACTCCAAATGAAGGTTGTTGGATCCATGCACTCCAACGCATACATCATATGGGATTGAGTATTTTGGTGAGCATATCATCTACCCACCTCCTTTTTAGTCATAAACAAAACATCCCTTAATGTCCTATCTGTCACATGCTTGATCTAGATCTTCCCACCTTGGGACCTTGTGCTAATCACACAATATTCATCAATAAGATTGTTGATTATCATCTCTTCTCCTCTCGGACCGAAGAGTGACACTAGATTCCCCATTTTAGAGAGATCAGTCAAAAAATATATTTCCTTTGCATATATTTTTAGAATATGGGTCCCTACCTGAAAAAATTTTCTACTCAGGATCCCACATTCTTATCAGATGCTCTAGTAGTCAGGCGTGGACCTTCATGCCCGGAATCCTGAAGAATTTTAGGAGCCCACATTCTCTTAATTCCAACACCATATTTGGATCATTGGCATCTTGGGTATAATATAATGTGTGCTCTATTTCCTTCCATATGACCATGGTGTGTGTGGAAAACTATGGAACATCCATAAAACATCCATTAGAAACACCCCATCCAAAAAAAAAATTGGAATTTTGCTTAAATCATTTGTTTTGGAATTTTGGGGGTTGTCGATGGTCTTCCTTTGAGTGAGCAGAGTGGTGACACTTTCTCCCTTTTAGCACATATCAGAGCTGATGCTCTTTCCCATTTTGGGAAGTGCATCGACACACCTCCTGGAAGGGAGAAGAGCGTCGCCTAGGGTGCACTCTTAACTCCCAAAAAACTAGATGAAAAAACATAAAAATCTTAATGAAACTTAAAAATTTTACTACGAAATTGAGGGGAACAGGTAGAGATTTTACCTGGACCTAATGAATTGACGAATGGTTGGTTGTAGCTTCCGTAATATTCACCTCAATATCGCCTCGCAATTATCACCCAAAACTCAAATGGTAAAAACAAATAGTAATTTCTTTTTACTGTTGACCCTTTTTATATTGTTTTTGGATTAAAAAATGAAAAATAAAATTTAATTTATTAAATATTGTTTAATTTTTACCATTTTTTTCTAATGTTTTGAATATGAAAGTGTTCTACTGGATTTCTATGGAGATTTCAGGACTTAATTGGACATTTATTGGCTACTAAGGGGTTTTTTTATACTTTTTCATACTCCGTGTCAAATTGAAAAAGCTTCCGAATGTTTTTATACACCCTAGTCTTGTTCATTTAAAACAAAGGAAAAGGTGTCGAGTCTACTTTTATGACTTTTTCAGACTTGTAAAACCTAATATGAAAAAGGAACCCCCTGGAGTTGTCTTTAAGCTCTTTTCAAACTCTCTAAAGAAGAAAAGATCGCTAAGCGAACTTGTTTCTTTCACGCTTGTAAAAGTATTTGAAAGGTCATTTATCCGATTATAGTTTAACCCTTTTTCAGACTATTTAGATTCATTTATGAAGAATGTACACTCTAGTTCATCATAACTAGAAGTGTTCTCCTAGGTATCAGTTTATTCTTTTTCGGACCTTGGGGACTAAATTTACGAAAAAAGTCCATCTTTGGAGCCTTCTTAGTCATTTTAGACTCTCTAAACCTGAAACAACAATCAGTTTTACCTTATTCAAACTCGTGAAATTAAAGGATGAAGGATTTTTTTTGGGATTGGACCCCTCCTTTCCTAGGATCATAAAACATGTGATATTTTACTCATCCTATGATGAGATATATCGAGCCTTTGTTACTCTTTTCTAGCTCATTAAAAAGAAAAGAGGTACTCATCCATCATGATGGGGAAATGAAGGGAATGGAAAAAAAAATCATCTATATTAATGGCAGCTTATAGTCACCCTTGAACATGCCACATGTCTGCATTTCATTCAAACGGTTGGGTAACCATCTTGTCATTGAGCGGATCTACTTTCATGAGTCATTTTGGTCCTTTGAGTCAATTCAAAGAATGCATTGTCCAGTATTTGCATGATGTCTAATCTTTTCCTCATTCAGGAAATGCTTCCAAGTCTCTTGTCATGCCATTCAATGTTCAAGAGGAGTCTTTACCATAGCTTACCTCTATAGTTACCTTACCTTCCTTTAAGTAGTTCATATCTGAGTAAGTCCCATGGTTGTTCCATAATCAAAATCACTTCAAAAACACTTTTGTTCCAAGTTTCATGTCGATGGTGGGGGAAACATTATGGAACTCCTTCGATGAGTTTATTCCTATTGACACTAGCACATCATTTGATAAATTATCTTAGAAATCAGTCAGTACCTTTAAGCCTACATGCCTCAATGGCAGGTTTCCTCGCTTTCAACAGTAGACTTTCATCATTGGCCTCTGATTGAAATATTTTGATAGTTGTTTGATTGCAACTCATATATTCTCATTCGGAGGAATGTACTGGAGTACCTTGGGAATCATTGACATTAATGGTGATTTCCCTCGCACTCTTTAATGGTATACATCAGTGACCAATAATCAAGTGTTTTCTACCATGTTCAACATCAAGGAATCTATTGACATGGATAAAATTGTACTATTTAGGATTGGGATGAAGACCCTGACTATTTAGGTATTCACTTGAATATTTTCCTTTCACTAGATTGTGATGCAGTATTTTGTGACTGATTCATTGCATGGATCCACAATGTATGTCTGATGGCTATGCTCTAGTTTGAGTTATGATGGCATATATCTATAGTGTATGTCTGGTAGCTATGTCCAAATTTGAATCTTGTGTATCATGGATCTACAATGTATTTTTGGTAGCCACAATTTGGTCATTGTACATAGATCTACAGTGTATTTGTCAAAAACCATGATTTGAGTTAGAAAGTATATAACTCAAAGTATCTAGTACTCTAAGAATCCTACACTCATCAGTATTTTTCCTCTGCATCCAAATCAAATCTAGTAAATTATTTCACCTATCACATCCCTCTAGCTGCATACTTTGGGGGACATTTTGTTACACCTAAAAATTGTCACTTTACGTAATTCCCTGAAGTTTATATGCCAAAACCACTTTTGGAGTATTTATTCCTTGCTAGAATCCCAATCCTAGGAGCTCTGATGCATCTTGTCTCTTGACATATAACATCATCCAAGCTTGGCGCCTTTTGCTAGTGGACAGAAAGTGTCGATGACACTCTTTGCTTGTAGGAAAAGAGCGTTGTCCATTCAAGATGCCTGTTGCTAGTGTGAAAAATGCATCGACACTCACAAAAAGGCAAAAAATAGAACTTTGAAAAACCTTCTAGGAGAAATTCCTCATGGAGGCTTATCCCAACTAATCAGATTAGGTGGCACTCAAACCCATAACCTTTAGGGATGATCCCTCGTCTTCCTCCCAAAGAATATTAACCCATTTGATCTCCCTTTGGCCTATATAAGCAAGCTCACTCTCATGAATGGGAGAGGACCAAGAGAGTACCTTATGCTATGGGAATTACTCTAGGTGTGAGAGGAAAAACAATTTGGATCTTGAGTGAAAGGATTGTAGAGTTTGTGGATCAAAATATTGTGGGTAGAAGAACAACATCGAAGCTTGGTTGTAATATTTCCATCTATTTCATTTATGCAATATGTTTTCCCTTTCCTGTAAACTTTGTGTAACAATCATTGTTTATTATCTTTCTCTTTGGTCATTGATATAGATTAGATTGATTATCTTGTATGTTTCCATTGATTTGTTGGCTCTGATATGTGCAGGTTATTCAAACATCAACTGAGCTACGGATCTCCATCCATCAAGGATAACCTTCAGAGGGAAGGTAAAGGTTCCATTACGATCAAGTGATTTTGCAAATATAGGGAAATGATTTCATAATTGTCTTTGATTTGTTCTATATCTATCCCATTTAGATAGGGAAATGGTTCATGCCTGCACCTACTGAGGATTTCTACTAACAGAGGCCCCTACTCCTAACATTGTTCTCACTTCTCACCAACTGCTCATACAATATTATTTGTTGGCACTAGTGCTAAAGGAGAGGCATGCAGTTGTTGTACCTCATTTTAAAGAATAGGTATCATGGGAAAGTAAAACTAGAATAATACGACAAAATGATGTCAGATGGAAGGATATCCCTCCTAGGTATAACCACTTAAAATTCCACTCACCTTCCAATTTAGAAAGAGCATTATTCAGATATTCATTATACATTGTTGTTGTGTAGAAGATGGCATTGTGGTGTATTAGTATTAGGTTAAATCCTCCATTTATTTTATCTAACTCTAACCATAATTGGAGTGAAGAGAAAGAAGAGGCCAAATGGGAACAAGTCAAAAAAGATAAAAGGGTTCCACCCATCAGGGGCACTAATAAATTGATTTTATCATCATCTTAGAGCAGTAGAGGATGCTACACCCATTAAGAAATTGGGACCGACCGCTTGATTGCATAGGGATGTGAAAAATGGTAGTCCATGGGGAGATGATGGCCCCCAATTTTGGGTATGAAAACCATTTTTCTTCTCCATCGTTTCAAGCATTCAGGTCCTAAAATAGAGTATCATGGGATCAAGGTTATGAATGAATATTTCTTTTAGCTGGGATTGTAGAATGATTTCAATCATTTATTTACATGACGTAGTATTTCTTTTGTTTGACCAAATTGCATACACAACATTGATGGATTTTTTTCCAAAAACATATTTTGAATACACATATTTAAATGATAGGAAATATCAAGCCCCAATTTTGCTCATCCAAGTACCTGATTAACAAAGTCCCAGTCGTAGTAGCTCACTCCTATTTCTGATTTTGACAAGTTCAATTCCTCATTGAAAAGTTCTAGTTTTTACCAATTCACTTCATCTCAAACATAGTTTAGCTCAAGTCTAGTTAACAATAATTGCCTTGGTGCAGACATACGGTGGTGTTCGACGATCCACAAATCTCACACCAAATGGATACCTAGTCCCTGAAGACCATGTGTCTCCCATCCAAGAGATCATCAATGATTGGAATATTAAATTTAACCCTGATTGTTAACTTATTGAGAACATAAAAAATAAACAATGTGCAAAGTTCCTTCCTTTTTTAATACCATAACCACTAGTGAATAATAAGGGTTGGCATCATGGTGAATGATGCTAGCCTCCAATAGTTACCGATTGATAATTTTTATTTATTTATTCTAGGAAAAAGGATGTCGATAAGGGCATACATTAGGAGGTTGGATACCTAAAATTAGTGGAATACCATGGTAATGCTCCCTATGGGCAGTGGTAAACCCTTGGGTGTTTCAAAAAACTATTGATTTTTTTAGAAAACCAACTGTAAATTAAGGTGAATGTCCTATGTGGGTGTTTCCATGACTTGTGGATGGCATTTAATTGTGTAATTATACTAGAGTGGTCATTATTTAATAACTTCTCCATAAAGTGGGAGGATATAATTTTCAAAGAACCTGGAGTAAGTCCTTGGAGATAATGTGTGAACCCTTTCTTAGTAAAGTTGAAATATAGTTCCTTCAAATCCATGGTTATTGATCCTAAATTCCTTTCCAATCGACCCCCTGAAGTACATCACAACCACCTATGTTTATAGTGAACATGTGTGTATTAATATGGTTGTCACCCATTTGGAGGTTAACGTTTTCACAAAGACCACCAAATTTCATTATACACCTATTTGATATCATATTTTGAAAATTGGATATGGGCATAACATAACAACCAAATTCATCAACCACTCTCCGATGAATGAAACTATGGGTGCTACCACTATCGATTAATATAATGACTTTATCGTGTTTAATGTAGCCTACCGAATTGAATGTATGGGGTGTGGAGACCCTTTATAAGGCACGTAGTGAGTTTCATAGTTCCTCCCTATGAACTTGCACTTTAGGTTCAACTTCAAAGGGTGAATAAAATATCCTCCACTTATAGTTCTTGAGTATCTTCCCTAGTGATGTTGTTTAGGTGCTCCATCGGTGATACATCTATGTGGAATATTTTTTGTTCCTTGCATTTATTCCCTTTGAAATATTTTTCATCGCATCAATTGTAAAATCCATGACGTTGATGTTCGACCATAATATTTGATGATAAATTTTTTATTCTTAATGTAGGTGTGTTGGAATCGCTAGAAAAGGAGCCATGGGGGGAAAGGTGTGAGGCTGAAATGAAGGACTTTTGGGTTGGGCATTGATCACCATTTCAGCTTCTTGAGTTCTATCACAATCTTCTAACCATGTTATTGGGAATTGCATAATGACATGTGCTCGTAATGCTTACTTGAGGCCATTGATTTGGGGATTAGCATGAAAAAGAATCAGAGAGACACTTTGTGTGGATATCTAATTGCTCGAATGTCGTAATATAGTCCATGACTATTACTTTTTGTCCTAATTTGGTCAAACTACCTATGTAGTGAGTGTCCCTTTCAAAACACTCATGAAGGATCTTCACAAATGGGTCCAAGGAACATAACGATGATAAGAGTTATGGTACCATTACCACCATTTCAATGTTATGAGTTGATATATAAGACTTCCAGTTTGAGCTTTTGGAGATAATGCTTAATACCATTGAGAGAAAAGTAGTGTTCCATTGAGGTAACCCAACTCGATGTTAAATTCTGTGAAGCATAGGGTCATCAACCTACATGAATTCAAATGAGAAGGGAAGGTTGCATAAGAGAGAGATGAATTTAGCAATCGACCGTTCAATTAATCAGACAAAAATGCACACACATGGAGACAAAATTGGAATAATATGATTATATTCATGAATCAGTAAATAATATGGAATACACTAGTTGTACATATGGGAGAATTCAAATACTAAAGATAGGATTCAAATCTACCAACTAAGATTGACTTCGAAGCTAACTCAGTGTGGATAAATCACCATTGGATCTCACTAATGCAACTCCGGATAACTAACTTAGTCTACAATCACTTAACTAATGAGGGTAGGTGAGAAAAGGCACCCACGCTGCCTTCAATCATGCAAACTAGCGCTAGGCTAACTGATAGTAACTGGAGCATAAATGAACATGACTACTTACCTACCAAGGTCCACTGAAGGAGACTATTGGTGGCACTCATAGTGGGTTCCTAAATTATAGGGATTGGTCCCTGTGGCTCCTAAACTCATGCAATCATGTGCAGTAAGTGGTAGATGTCCCCTAGGTGGGTCCCCCATGCACTAGTGGAGTGATGAAGACCTCCTAAGATAGGAAAATAGACAATTAGACTATGTGGTCAAAGGGAGGATTAATAATAATCCCAACATTCCCCCCCGCCTTAATCTTGACTTTGGACAACCTGGGCCCTTGCAACTAAGACCAAAGGTCACCCATACAATCTAAATGCAAACATAATAATAACTGCTTAATACATCTGAGGAAATGGCGAAAACCTCATGGGAAAGCCCCCCCTCAAAATAAGCAGGTAAATCATGAAACGAGCTTCCATACTTAAGAGAAAAAAATATTCTTGAGCAAAAACTTGTGAAAATATTGCTGCAATATGCATCTCTATGGAGCAGTAATGCAGAATGTTGGGTCTCGTGTGCACTAGTATCATGGGACTGTGCATGTGAACTTTTCCATCTTCTTTTCAATCCGATGATAGATATGAGAAGGAGTGTTGCCTTTGTCTCTTTTTTCTATAGGAAGAGTGATATGATCCACTTTGTTCTTCTATGAGCAGGGTTGTTGATCAGTCCTTACCATCGTGTAGTATATCACTAGGAGCTTGTTGCACCTATATGAAGGAAGTGAACTTGCTTGACATAGCGCAAGGTTCTCTTTCTGAAACTGTGATCTTGTTCTCCTCATGTCATATGGCTCTCTATTCATGTTCCCAACTTCCTCAATAACCTTTTGTGCCCATTTAGGCCTAGGATTGGGAGTAGGGAATGGATTTGGATGTGGATCATTGTACTTCATATTTAATCTCATAAACTGATTCAACTGGATCTTCTGCTTCGGATTCTGAATCTGAAACACTAATGGAAACATTATCATATGTAAAAGGAGTAGATAGAATGGTTTTACCTCCCCTTTTGAATGGAATTCAGGACTGTACTGGATCCGAGTATGGCAGAAAGTGTGATAATTCATATGCCTTGGAGGCATGGTTTGCAACTCCCTTCACTATAATCTTTCGAGCTGGGATATTTGCGATCTCCACTAAGTCAAGACAAAATACCACTTGCTTTAGTGGTCCAATATGTGTCATACAGTATACATATAACAAATTTGTAGCTAAGGAGGGAACATAGAGTACATCTTTGAACATTCGATGTTTTAACTTGATAGAACCCTTTCCTTTAGCGTGAATTTGGGTGTCATAACCCATCTGAATACTCGTACCATCAGTAGGTTGTCATGAAGAGAATGATTCCCTAGATGCAACCATATGATTGGAAGCTCTTGGATCAATGAGGAAGGCCTGTGATTTTGAACAACTAGCCTTCAGTGCATGGCATCTCTCATCATGATCTTCAGTCATTTCTCCAGAGTCGGTCTTCCTTGTGCCTTAAGGGAGGGAAATATTGTGTTGCTTAAGGAGTTTTTCCATCTGATCAATGGTCTTCTTTATACAATACTTCTCTATATGGTTTCCTTTCTTACAGTAAGAGCATTTGCCCTTATGATGTTTGCCTTTCCTAAAGCCCGAGGCTTCATCTGAAGGATCAAACTCATCTTTTGGTTCAAATTCAATGTTTCTTCTCTCTTTACTTTTCTGCTTCCTTCTTGCTTGTGCATTCCTTGTCTCACCAACTAAGAGATCTTGATTTCGAGAGGGTCTAAGAGCTCTCATCTGTATCATCTTGTCTTGCTCTTATATTAAAGACTCTGTGAAGGAATCAAGAGATAGCATTCTCCAATTAGGAGTACTCAGTCTCCCAGAGTGAAAAATAGAGACAAAGGCTGAGAATTCTGAGCCAAGTTTGCTCAGTATGGAGAGCACCAATTACTCATCCTTCTTCTCAATCTTGCATTGCTTGCATTGCATGACCAGTGATTTGAATTTAGTAAAGAACTACTGAATATTTTTGAAGCTGTTGGGATGTAGTGCTATCAGCTCATTCTCTAGGATATGGCCCCTCAGCTCATCCTATTTTCCAAACAAGGATTCAAGCTTACCCCATACTTCTTTCATATTTTTGAGTCCCTCAAGGTGGAACAACAATTCCCTGAATATGTGGATGCACATGAAGTCGAAGGCTTCATCAATCCTATTCAGAAAGTTGGATTTATCAATATACTAACGGGGTTCGACTTCTCTTCCCATTATCATCCTATACATGCCTTTTTTGTGTAAGGTAATCTACATGTCTTCTATCCATTCAAGGTAATTGAAAGGAGTAAGTATCCTGGGAGTGAGAGTTGTTGAATTCTCCATTTCACAGCTGTATTGATCAACAAATCTTCAGGTTTTTTTTAATGTACATGTAAAACAACTCAATTCAAAATTTTATTAGCTCAAACACCCTTCACTTCAACATGTGCACTTTTTTATGAGTCCTTCACACATGGATAGACTTCTCTGGACGAATCCAGAGGGAGTAATTCAATTATTCCAAGAATTGCGTGGAAACTTAATTGCTTCTGGTGTAAGAATGGAAGTTTGTGAGGTTTGAGGCAAACATGGATACCCTCTCTAATACCTGTTATAGTGGATTTCACCACTCTAGGTGAATCACACTTTGTATGGCCTTCCCCTGTCCTGCTGTAGACTCCTTAGACCCTATGGACCATTTTTTGTCCTTTTATGTTTCCTTGATCATCCCTAAAAACACATGAAAAATGCTATACGTGACTTTTAACCATATAAGTGCATACATACGTGGGTTTTACCACTAAAACTGTGTACATCGGGATGTGTGCATAATCCAAATCCTTTTGGAGTTTTCCTTGACATGGATTCGACTCATTTGACTCCTGGCCTTCCATATGCCTTGAGATCGCTCGAATTTGACCTTTCATTACCCCTTTGAAAAGCCATATAAGGAACCCCTTGGTACATTGAAGGCATAAGAGAGAATTGAGAGAAACGAAATTATAGTCCATTATTGCCGGAACTTATGCTTGATTCTGCATCCCTTTGTCCCTTGGAGCACTTTTGTGTTCTTCCCAAGCTTGCCTTTTGCTTGTGAGCTTGCTATCGAGAGATGGAGGATTGAAGTGGTGGAGACCCAAGTGGGGGATTCAGTTTCTCCGGTTCGCAGACGTGCCGTCAAAGGTTGTATCTTGTAATCTATGATTCATATTAATAGAAATATCTTTTCCTATCCAATGATGTGTATTTGAATGAATATTTTATCCATGGGATTATGTCAAATGCTTTTACATTATTGATTATATATGCTAGAATAGATCTAACACCATGATATATAGAATGCTTGTATTGTTTACTTGTTGTTGAGGAAGTAATATAACAATTCAAGCTGAAGATTGGAAAGCTCAACGGGGATCTACTTCAACCGTCCAGAATAAGGTACGAGGTCTGATCCTTTAGTGTTAGACATTTTATTTCTATTGCATATTGGGAAAGATTGATTTCTAGAGTCAAGTTGTCTGTTGTGGTACCCCAAGCCATAGGAATTTCTCTCCGTAACAATACCATGTTAAATTATGTGAAGCATAGGATCATCATCCTGCATGAATTCAAATGAGAAGAGGAGGCTGCGGAAGAGAGAGACGAATTTAGCAATAGACTATTCAGTTAATCAGACAAAATTGCACACACATGGAGACAAAATTGGAATAATATGATTATATTCATGAATCAATAAATAATATAGAATACACTGGTTGTACATATGGGAGAATTTGAATGCTAAAGATAGGATTAGAAAATACCAACTTTGACTGACTCCTAAGCTAACTCAGTGTGGATAAATCACCAGTGGAGCTCACTAATGCAACTCCAGATTACTAACTTAGTCTACAATGAGTTAACTAATGAGGGTAGGTGATAAAAGGCACCCACACTCCCTTCAATCATGAAAACTAGCGTTAGGCTAGCCGATTATGATATAACTGATAGTAACTGGAGCATAACTGAACATGACTTCTTACCTACCAAGGTCCACTGAAGGAGACTGCCGGTGGCACTCACAGTGGGTTCCTAAATTATAGGGATTGGTCCTTGGTAGATGTCCCATAGGTGTGTCCTTCATACACTAGTGGAGTGATGAAGACCTCCTAAGCTAGGAAAATAGACAATTAGACTATGTGGTCAAAGGGAGGATTAATAATAATCCAAACACTCGAGGGATCTAAACCATCAAATTTATGCATGTCCACCTTTGGGAAGCGATGCAATGAATTGTTATCTTGAAATCATGGATACTGTGTTTTCAGGAAGAGTGTATGAGTTGTGTTCTTCATTGAAAACAACATATTTGGATCGGTATTTTGGTGTGGAATCTATACCCAGGTGTTTAGTGAGGATGTTCAACATTTTTCTTTGTTTGGACTTGTTAAGGTGGATTTGGTCAACTGTATGTTGTAGGGATATGACTGCTACTACAAGATCCTTGGTGTCTTTGGGTGGATCCTTGGTTGGGTCCTCGATTTTTTTTTTGGGTGTGGGTGTGTACCATGGGACCACTTGTACTAAGAAAATTATTGACATCAACTTATCTCAAAATGACTAGAGGTTCAAGAGGAATATTTTGAAAGGTATCACCAAATGATGGATGGTCATGTGCACACAAACAAGGTTATTGGAGATGTATACCGATATGATCAACACAATGCAAGGGTTCTTTTGAGATATGTCTCAAACAAGGGTGTTGGTGGAGCAATTTTTTATGATAAGGGGAGTATTGCTCCCTATGGAATATTATTGCACTAATAGAATTTCCAAATTCCTTATGGATGAAAAGATGTAGGAATTTCCTTAGTTGATCTCAAAGAATAAAATTACTTCATTGAAAAAATGTCTAAATTCTTTTTGGATGCAAAGATGTAAGAATTTCACTTGTTAATGATAGAGGGAAGGGTCCTTACAATAAGGGATTATCAAGTGATATGGCTCCCTAATATACTTGCAGGGTCCAATAGTAGTATCCATCCCAATATATTAATGCGCTAACTAAGGAGGCTCAACCATGCCCTTAGTTGTACTACCCAACTACCCATGTATTAGAGAGTAATCTTCCCAAGTGTCATGCTCGATGCCACTATAGCAACAAGACAATCAACCCGATTATTTATAGTTGGTTTCAGGTGGCTTAGGGGACTTCCAATAAACTAGAAGGTAGGTGGAAGCGAGATTTAATGTACAGGTTTTGTCTAATGCGGTACTACTCAAAGGGGTACTAACAAAGTTTACAATGGTGTCCAACAAATGTGACTAAGTACCAATTGTATTATCTATGTGTATGCTTCCCCAACTGCAAGTTTTCACGTTGAACAACAAATATTTATATTGTTTAAAGATTGCATAATACATCTCTAGCTTAAAAATATCTATGAAATTTTTTGGATGCATGATAGCATGGGAATCTGCTATGATACAACTTATGGTGGACATAACCTTGCTAATTATAGAAACAATGAGACAAACAGAGATAAATAATGCATGAAACACAAGATTATATTGCAGAATAATCGGTCAAAGAAAACATAAAAGAGAAATGTTGAAAAAAATAACTCTTGCATTATGATAATCACTTTAGGAAGCAATGTTCACATGCCTCTTGAGTTTGGGTGACCTTTCATTTGTGTAGATCTCTGATACAACATGTTATCTCCCAAAATAAATTTATTTTCGTATGAAGAATTTTATTCATGCAATGAGGGATATGAATGTCACTAATAGTTTGAAAGCCTCTATTTTTTATGAAAATTTCACAAGCTGTAGCTTTCGGTGGCTTGGTCGAGGATCAAAACATATCATTAGCCACCGAAAGATGGAAGATAAATAACAGGTGGAAAACCCCTTCGGCGGTGAGGCGTATTGCTAAACTTTTTACTGCCATCGGAACATTTTTAAATAGTGATCAGAGGTGTAGCCCTCTATTACGTCGATGTTTCGGAGTTTTAGACCACTGCGGAGAATCTAGTGGTTTAACGTTTGGTTTGGAGTTTTGATCGCCGACGTTTCGAATTTTTAGTTCACTGCAGCGCCGCCACTGCGGAGAATCTAGTGATTGAAAGTTCTAAGGACTACGCGTCGAAACTTGAAAACATAAACTGTTGGCAAGATAGTTCACTAAGGAGCTGCAACAGCAGGAAACAAACTAACTGCGGGTTTCGATCAAACAATAGAAAATCATCGACGATTAGAAGAACTAAGGACTACACATTGGAACTTGAAAACATAAACCGTCGGCACAATAGTTCGCTAAGGAGCCGCAACGGCAGGAAACAAACTGACTACGGGTTCCGCCACAATAGAAAATCATCGGCGATCGGGATAACTAAGGACTACACGTCAAAATTTGAAAACACTAACCGTCGGCACAATAGTCCACTAAGGCGCTACAATGGCGGGAGACAAACCAATTGTGGGTTCCGCGACAATAAAGACTCATCGACGATCGAAAGAACTAAGGGCTACGGATCGGTGAGGTAAAGCTAAGCAGCTCCACAGTGTCGGTGAGGCAATGGACAAGGCTTTGTATCAATCACAAAAATCATTCCAATAGCGATAAAACTAGTTCATTCCACTTCCGAAACAACGGCGGCATAACAGTTACGCACATTGACGAATAACAAGACTTTCCATCGGTAGCGAAGAGGACTAATGCCTCGATTCCCTTGACAAACGACTTCTGACAGCGATAAAACTAGCTCGTTTCACCTCTGAAACAGCGGCAGCATTTCGGTCTAGGGCATCGATGTGCTAGAAGACAGAGCTTCCGATCAACGATCGTGGCAGCAAGGTAGAAAAATCTGGCGGATTAAACAAGAAAGGTCACTTCAGTTAAACAACGAGACGTTGGCTGTTCACGGCAATTTCACACTGAACCAGCAGTGGTGATTATCAGTGACCACTTCAGTTATTAAAAGTTCGCTTAGTGAACTAGATCTTCACAATAGGTAGACAAATAGTTAGCAAGGGTTTGAAGCCCCAATCTGAGAAAACTATCACTTTCAAGTATTTTTTGTGTAAACAGATCAGATTTTCAGGATCTGTCATTTTTGTAGGAGGCTATAAAGCCCATGATTGATTTTATAATAAAGGTTCAACTTTGGGGATTTATGAGCCAATAACGCTTTCAAGCTTCTCATTTTACTTATTCATGATATAAGCTCTTTTGTTGTGATCTGTTCAGCCATCATCTCTTTCTTTACATTTATAAATACCATCCTCATTGGGATTAGCCATTTATATGCATGTGTTTTGTATGTAAGTCTACCAGCTTGGTGAGTTCTCCATCCCTGCACCTTACTGTCGAATTTCCGAGCAATTGCAACTAAAAGCCTTGTAAACGAGTGAGTCTTATGCATGTCTTGAAAGTGGAAAGGTTATATAGGTCAATTGACTTGATCCATATCAGAAAACCCTAAAAAAATTTTAAGTTACCAGGCATCCTCGAGATACAACCTAGAGGAGTTTCCTGGAGTGATAACAAAGTGGCGCTGTTGCCGGGGAGAGGAGATTGAAGCTCAGCTTCCCTGGGAGACAACATAGATCCATGCTTTGATGATAGACAAAGCTTGGACATTGTTATTGTTGTAATCATCTATCTAGCGACTCCATTGATATAAGGTGGCTTCAAGAAGACGAAGTACCAGAGCAAACCCAAAGGAGCCACCATCAACACCAGTTTCAGATCCAGAAGAAATTTTGAGGAAAGCTAGGGCTTTACTAAGACATACCAGCAGTACTGCACAAAAAGCTACATCAGGTATTTCAAGAAATATTTCTGCTATTATTTCTTCTGCTGAAACTCTTAATTCCCAGGAATTTTTAGATACATCAGAAAAATCTAGGGGTTGGGCATCTTCAAGCACTGCTGCTTATGAAGATCCAATCCCTGGTGACTCCACTGGGATAAGTATACCACCGCCTTCTCAGCAAGTATCTTCATCAGTGCTGCCTTCCACAACATTGTCCATACCCATTTCCAATATGGTTTCCCCTCAATTGACCAAGATGGAAAGGCTCCTGGTAGCTAGGTATGTGCCCTTAATTCTTCCAAATCCTCTCATGGCCATGCCTACTGGGGATTATCTCAAGTATATGCCTAAGTTTACGGGGGAAGGGGATTTCACTGCTGAAGAACATCTAGAGGCTTTTTACAGCTATGCTGAAAATATTAACATAGAACAAGAAGATGTATGGACTAGGGTGTTTGTTCAAAGCCTAGATGGCCAAGCTAGGAAGTCGTTTAAGGAACTGCCTCCCAGATCAGTGGTAGGCATAGAGGCCCTATATGAAATTTTCCTAAAACATTGGGGAGAAATGACAGACCACCTCTATTATATCACAGAATTCAGCAACCTGAAAAGAGAAAATGGGGAGTCTGTCTCCAACTTTACCAAGAGATTCAACAATATGTACAGCAATATCCCTACCAAAATTAAGCCCACTGATACCTCAGCTAGGATAACTTATGCAAATTCCTTTGACTCTGACTTCTACTTACTTCTTAGAGAAAGGAGGTCTGTTTCCTTATCACTCATGCAGGATGTTGCCCTAGAAGTAGAGTCAAACATTCTGGCATATCAAAAGGTCAAAGGGAAGATAGACAGGAAAAAGCAGCCAATAGACTATAGTGGGGCTTCGGCATCAGAGAAGAAGATTGAAAAAATGACCAAACTGTTAGATAACCTGGCTACTAAAATGTCTAAATTGAAGGACCAAGGAAATATACCGGTGAGGGGTAAAGGGCCAAATGACTTTGCTCCTCGAAACCCAAATTTTGTTCCTTATAGAAGAGGAAACCCCCCAGTTCAGATTCTCAGAAGGGAGAGAAATCAAGGGGAAGATCAGAGGATAAGAGCTCCATTTCAAAATGTTGTATTAGAAGAAGAGCCAGAATTCATTGAAGAAGAAGGAGAAGCTGAAGACAATATCCACTGCATGGAGGATGAGGTGGACTATTATTTTCTAACACAGGCAGAATATGAGGAAGCCCTGATTGATGAGCAGATCACTGAAGAGGCTGTCTATCAGGCTAATGGTCAGGGAGGTTACAAACTGAGGTCTAGGCTGGTTGCTCCCCTCAAGAAGAATGTTGTACCTGTCAAGCAGCCTGCTGCACCAGCTAGAAAGGTGGTTGTTTTACCAAAGAAAGTGGCTACCCCATCCAAAGCATTGCATAAACCAGCACCTTCAGCCACACCTGATCAAGTCCAACTCAAACCTACAGCTCCTAAGGTAAGTTTTCCAGATAGGCTGCATTATTCCTTCAACCTCGAGTCTAAAATTCAAAAATTGAAAATCCCTTTCCCTTTAATTGAGCTAATGAAGAATGATGCATTGAAAACCTCCATTCTGAATTCCCTTCAGCCCAAGGTGCACATTGACACTGGATTTTTGAACCTGCAAGATGACATGCCTGTTGTAACCTTAGGCCCCATGATCGAAGACCTAAAGGACTTCTGCCCACCATTCTATATATCCTTGAACATCCATGATAAAATCCTCCATAACTGTTTGTTGGATTCGGGAGCCTCTCATAACCTAATGCCAAAGGCTGTGATGGATGAGATTGGCCTTAGCATCACCAAGCCCTACCATGATTTATTCTCCTTTGACTCCAAGAATGTCAAGTGCTTGGGCCTCATCAAAGACCTTGTTGTAAATTTAACGCAGCTACCTTCAAAAATCGTAATGATGGACATTGTAGTAGCCGATATTCCTCCAAAATTTGGCCTCTTACTATCTCGGTCATGGAGTAAAAGACTAGGTGGCACCCTTCAGATGGATCTCACATACACCACCATTCCCATGTTTGGAGGAGAAACTAAGAGACTGTACAGGGAAAATCAGCTAGCATACATCATAAGCAAGGAGAGCCACTCAGTGAATCACCCCATCTACGCGGTGGACACTGATTTCGGGTCTTACATTTTGCAAATAGATGATAATCAGCAGACATCAGTTCAGCTCACTGAGCCCACCCGTCAGCAACCTGAAGAAGTCACAACAGTGATCTGGACCATGTATTTTGATGGGGCTAGCGCTCAAAGCTCAGCAGGCGCGGGTGTAGTATTGATCTCCCCATCTAAGGAAAACATTCACCTGTCTTGTAAGCTTGATTTGAAAACCACTAACAACGTAGTAGAATATGAAGCCTTGCTGGTAGGAGTTAAAGCTGCCAAAGAGATGGGGATCATGTGCATGAATATTTTTGGAGACGCAGACCTCATCATACAGCAGGTCAACAACACTTTTCAGATGAAAAATATCAGATTGAAGGCCTACAGGGACGAAGTATGGAAACTCAGAGACTCCTTTATGTTTTTTGAACTGTCATATATTCCTAGGGCTTTGAATCACCTGGCTGATTCATTGGCCCTCTCTGTAAGTTTGTTTGTTCCTCCTTTACTCCCTAAGCTCAGCTATGATGTTCAGGTCAAGTATAGACCCTCTCCACCAGACAATGTAAAATTTTGGAGGGTGTTTGAAAATGATGAGGAGCTTAGTAAATTCCTTCAGTTAGTAGATGAATTCTCTGACATACACATAGACTAGGAAAATTTTAACATGGAGGAGTCCAAACAATTCAAGTTAAAAGATAAAGTGACTGAGCAGAATATTGTCCAATTGCCCAGCAACTACATACCCCAAGGTCTAGTACCATTGGAAGAACTGTTTGATCACAATGACATCCCTTTCAAGCCTGCCAAAAGGGATCTAGATCCTGCTATCCAAGAGCAAAACATAGGTAGCCAAAGCCATTCAAAACTGATAAATCTATCCACTAGGCTGACCGTCGGATAGAAGTCTAAATTTTGCAGCTTGATTAAAGAGTTTGTTGATATCTTTGCATGGGAGTATAGTGACCTAAAAACATATGACACCAACATCATCCAGCACAAGATTCCTTTGGAGAAGGACACCATTCCTTTCAAACAGAAGT
This sequence comes from Pseudotsuga menziesii, assembly GCA_001517045.1. Classification (NCBI taxonomy): domain Eukaryota; kingdom Viridiplantae; phylum Streptophyta; class Pinopsida; order Pinales; family Pinaceae; genus Pseudotsuga; species Pseudotsuga menziesii. The sequence continues at coordinate 547,076 of LPNX010783182.1, read as the reverse complement.
TGAGACCCATCAGCCCTCTTCTATTACCAGTGATTGAGAAAGAGATCCACAAACTCCTCAAAGCCAAGATCATAATCCCCCTCAGGTATTCGAAGTGAATTGCAAATCTAGTAGTGGTAAGAAAGAAAAATGGAGAAATCAGGTTGTGTGTGGACTTTAGAAACCTGAACAAGTGTTCCAAAAAAGACAACTATCCACTGCCCAAGATGGAACATCTGCTCCAAAAAGGCTCAGGGGCCAGGGTCATGTCCTTCCTTGATGGCTTCTCTGGATACAACCAAGTTGTTATGCACCTAGATGACCAAGAGAAGACTACCTTTACCACCCCCTAGGGCACCTTCATGTATGCTAAAATGCCATTTGTGCTAATGAATGTTCGGGCTACTTTTCAAAGAGCTATGGACCTAGCTTTTGTAGGGCTAAAAGATAAATTTGTGCTAATATATTTGGATGACTTAACAGTTTACTCTCACAGCCATCATGACCACTTGCAGCATTTAAGGAAGGTATTTCTGAAGTGCAGAAGGTATGGAATATCACGGAACCCCAGGAAGTCCCAGTTTGCACTCAATGAAGGAAAGTTCCTAGGCCACATAGTCTCAGCTGAAGGTTTAAAGATCGATCCGATGAGGGTGGAAGCAATCCAAAAACTGTCAATACCAAGGTCAAAAAGAGACATTCAGTCCTTTTTAGGCAAGATAAACTTTGTCAGAAGGTTTATTCCAAATTTCTCCGAGCCAGTAAACCATATAACAGTCATGCTAAAAAAGGATGCAGAAATAAAGTGGACTGACCAAGCAAGAAACACTTTTGAAGACATTAAGAAAGCCATCATGGAGGCCCCAACCCTAATTAGTCCCGAATACACCAAGGGTTTTTACATTTTCTCTTTTGCATCTTATGACACAGTGGCAGCTATGCTATTACAAAAGAATGATGAAGGTCTTGATCATCTAATTGTTTTTTTAGCAGAACCCTGAGAGATGCTGAGTTAAAGTATGACCCAATTGAGAATCAGGCTTATGCTCTCATAAAATCTTTGAAGACTTTCAGAATCTACATTCTCCATGCAAAGGTCGTTGCATATGTCCCTTCAACTGCTGTGAAGGATGTTTTGACTCAGCCTGACATTGATGGGAAGAGAGCTAAGTGGATTTCCAAACTCATTGAGTTTGATGTAGAGGTGAAACCCACCAAGCTGGTAAGGGGATTAGGTCTAGCCAAACTCATGGCCAAAGAAAATTGTGAACTGTTGGAAATAAATTTCACATGTGTCAGATCAGCAAAGGTGTATACTATGGTAGAAACGGAAACAGAAGTAAATCAAGATCAGAATAACAGTCCATCAGTAGCTGAGAACATATCTTCATGTGAGTGGTATTCAGGTATCATTCAATTTTTGCAAAAATTAGAAGTTTCTTCTGATCTCACTCCTAACCAAGCACGAGCTCTTAAGTTGAAATATGTTAAGTTTTGCATAATTGAAAAACTGTTGTACTGGAGGGATCAGTCTAGAATTTTGTTAAGGTGTCTAGATAAAGAGGAAGCAAAACAGGTCATGCATCACTTCCATTCCAGTACATGTGGAGGCCACCACTACTGGAAAACCACAGCCCATAAGATCTTAAGAGCATGATACTATTGGCCAGTCCTCTTTGCTGATGTATGCACTTTTGTAAGGGCCTGTGACCAATGTCAAAGATTTATAAGGAAGCAGCAACTCAAATCCTTGCCCCTTAGGCCTGTTACAGTGAATGGGTCTTTCCAGCAATGGGGTCTAGATTTCATAGGTGAAATAAATCCATATTCCAGTGGATAGCATAAATGGATCTTAGTAGCCACTGACTACTTAATGGATAGAAGCAGTTCCCACCAAAAATGCCACTCATCAAGTCATCGTGAGATTTTTATATGAGAACATCTTCAGCAGGTTTGGTTGCCCAGTAAGGTTAGTAACTGATAATGCACTGGATTCTAAGGCTGTGGCATTAGTTAAAATGTGTGAATCAATGGGTATTCAACTAGTGCACTCCACATCCTATTACCCACAAGGCAATGGCCTGGCTGAGTCATCCAACAAAAGCTTCGTCAGAATCATCAAGAAACTGCTAGAGACAAATCAGAAAAGCTGGGATTCAAAGCTTAAGTTTGATTTATCATCTGACAGGGTAATAGACAAAAGATCCATATGGACTTCTCCATTCAAACTATTTTATGGCACTGAGGCCATCTTTCCTATACAGCTCATCCTTCCAGTGGCAAAGTTCTTTCAGGAAGAGGAGGATGAACCAAATGATATGGTAAGAAGGATGATGGATTTGGTAGAATTACAACAAATAAGGGAGCAATTTGTAGGAAAATCATAAGCTCATAGCAAATTTTTGACAAAAGCACGACAAAATAGCAAAGGCAAACAACTTCCAGGTCGGGGATTGGGTCCTCAAGTGGGATGCTGTCAGATAGGACAAGGGGAAACATGGAAAATTTGACTCTTTGTGAATTGGCCCTTTTGTGATAGCCCAGGTACATAAAAATAACACCTTCAAATTGCAGAGTCTGGAAGGTGAAGAGGTATTTGATGGCCCGGTAAATGGACATTTCTTGAAGCTCTATTTTATTTAAGGCTCTAAGGCCTTATGATTGTAAATTAGTAGATAGTAGGTTGTTTTGCTTTCAGAATAAACTCCATGCCCAATGTAACAATAAAGGATAGTGTTAAGTTACTTAGTTGCTTTTAGGGAAAGGCATTTTGGTCTGGGGTTCTTGGGACCTCACAGGGAGGTTCCCATCCCCAAGTAGGAGCTAGATGTTATCTCCCAAAATAAATTTATTTTCATATGAAGAATTTTATCCATGCAATGAGGGATATGAATGTCACTAACAGTTTGAAAGCCTCTATTTTTTATGAAAATTTCACAAGTTGTATCTTTCGGTGGCTTGGGCAAGGATCAGAACATCTCATTAGCCACCGAAAGATGGAAGATAAATAACAGGTGGAAAACCCCTTCGGCGATTAGGCATATTACTAAAATTTTTACTGCCATCGAAACATTTTCAAACAGTGATCGGAACTGTAGTCCTCTATTACGTCGACATTTCAGAGTTTTAGTCCATTGTGGCACCACCACTGCAGAGAATCTAGTGGTTTAACGTTCCGATGGATAGTGGTTTGGAGTTCCGATCGCCGACGTTTCGGAGTTTTAGTTCACTACGGCGTCGCCACTGCGGAGAATCTAGTGATTGAAAGTTCTAAGGACTACGTGTCGGAACTTGAAAACATAAACCGTCGGAAAGATAGTTCACTAAGGAGCCACAATGGCAGGAAACAAACTAACTATGGGTTTCAATCAAACAATAGAAAATCATCGACGATCGAAAGAACTAAGGACTACGCGTCGAAACTTGAAAACATAAACCGTCAGCACAATAGTCCGCTAAGGAGCCACAATTGAGGGAAACAAACTGACTACGGGTTTCGCCACAATAGAAAATCATCGGGGATCGGGAGAACTAAGGACTACATGTCGAAACTTGAAAACACTAATCATCGGCACAATATTCCACTAAGGCGCCACAACGGTGAGAGACAGACCAACTGCGGGTTCCGCGACAATAAAGACTCATCAGCGATCGGAAGAACTAAGGGCTACGGATCGGCAAGGTAAAGCTAAGCAGCTCCATAGTGTCGATGAGCCAATGGAAAAGGCTTTCGATCAATCACAAAAATCATTCCAATAGAGATCAAACTAGTTCGTTCCACTTCCGAAACAGCGGCGACATAACAGTTACGCGCATCGGCGAATAACAAGACTTTCCATCGGTAGCGAAGAGGACTAATGCCTCAATTCCTTTGACAAATGACTTCCGACAGCAATAAAACTAGCTCGTTTCACCTCCAAAACAACGGCAGCATTCCAGTCTAGGACACCAATGTGCTAGAAGACAGAGCTTTCGATCAACGACCGCGATGGCAAGGTAGAAAAATCTGGCGGATTAAACAAGAAAGGTCACTTCAGTTAAACACTGAGACCCTGGATGTTGGCGACAATTTCACACTAAACCAGCAGTGGTGATTATCAGCGACCACTTCAGTTATTAAAAGTTCGCTCAGTGAACTAGATCTTCACAATAGGTAGACAAATAGTTAGCAAGGGTTTGAAGCCCTAATCTGAGAAAACTATCACTTTCAAGTATTTTTTGTGTAAACAGATCAGATTTTCAAGATCTGTCATTTTTGTAGGAGGCTATAAAGCCCATGATTGATTTTATAATAAAGGTTCAACTTCAGGGATTTATGAGCCAATAACGCTTTCAAGCTTCTCATTTTACTTATTCATGATAGAAGCTCTTTTGTTGTGATCTGTTCAGCCATCATCTCTTTCTTTACTGGATTTATGCCTGAATGTGTACTTAGGTCATTTTCAGATTGATTAAAAAGCTGATAGCTGTCATCCTATTGGTTTATTAATTCTATTTGATTTATAAATACCATCCTCATCAGGATTAGCCATTTATATGCATGTGTTTTGTATGTAAGTCTGCCAGCCTGGTGAGTTCTCCATCCTTGCACCTTACTGTCGAATTTCTGAGCAATTCCAACTAAAAGCCTTATAAACAAGTGAGTCTTATGCATGTCTTGAGAGTGGAAAGGTTATATAGGTCAACTGACTTGATCCATATCAGAAAACCCTTAAAAACATTTTAAGTTACCAGGCATCCTCGAGATACAACCTAGAGGAGTTTCCTAGATTGATAATGCAACAATTATTGACAAAACAATCCATAATATCTTATCTCTTTAAATAAGCTTTCAATATCCTAAAACCCTAACTACATGACTTGGTCAATAATTAATTAATGAGTACCAACTACCTAATGGCCCTTAATTAATAGAGAGGCCCTTTTTTATATTAATACTCTACTACTAATTACTAAAACTTATTTAAAGATTATGGACTCTCACATAACATTAGTAACTACCAAAGGGAGTTAGGGTGGGGCCCTAACATTAAACATGAATCTACACCAGCACCATCACTTACTAGATGTGTTCGAACATGAGAAGCAATCAATGATCTTGTTGGTGATCCTACATATCAACGTTGAACAAATTCATAGTTTCATGGACCCTCTTCTCTTTTGGCTTGAATTCGTGAGACTCGTGATCCTAAAATATTTGCAGAAGCTTCTAAACATCCAGAATGGTACACAGCAATGAATGAATAATATCATTCCTTAATGCTGAATGATACTTAGGATCTTGTACCTCCTCCAGATGAAGGAAGTTTATCAGATGTTAATGGGTGTATCAAACTAACTATGCTTTAGATGGAAGCGTTGAAAAACATAGTGCATGGTTAGTTACCAAATGGTTTTCCAAGCTACAGGGATTCACTACAATGAAACCTTTTCCCCTGTCATCAAAATGAATACCATTTTTCTTGTTCTTGCTCTTGCCACTTCATATAATTGGGAGGTCCATCAAATGGATGTCAAATTTTTCTTCTTGTATGGGGATTTGCAAGAATAAATTTACATGGAACAACCTCCTATCTATGTTCAAAACGAGTACAACCTTGTTTTCACCTTAGGAATCTCTCCATGGACTTAAGAAAGGTCATTGGGCTTGGTATGCCAAAATGGATAGCTTTCTTCATCACACTGATTTTCTTAGGTGTCATTATGACCCGAATGACTATACCAAGAAAGTAGGAAACCATATCATCATCCTCATTCTTTATGTTGACAACCTTATTCTTATTAGTAGTGACCCTAAACTTTCAACCTATGTGAAATCTAACCCTAAGAATAAATTTGAAAGGACCAAATGAAAAAAATTGTATTTAATTCTTGGCCTCCAAGTCTTACAAACCAAAGAAGGAATTTTATTTTCTTAGTCTATGTATGCCTATTAAATTCTTTGTTGTTTTCGCATGCAAAATTGTAAACCAACCCTGTGTCCCTTCCAATATGAAGACAAAGTCATTGCCACTTGCACTACACCCAAAGAAGATGCCACATTGTGTCGTCAATTAGTTGGTAGCCTTTTGTATTTGACTAATACCCATCTAGATATTTTATTTATTATTGGTCGTGATGCATGGTATGCATACACTCCATGAAAGTCATTGGAAGCAATAAAAAGGATACTTCAGTATATTCTTGGTATAATTTCATTTTTAATACATTACAATTCATATGGGACTTCTTTATTTCTTAGTTTCACTGATTTTGATTGGGTTGGTGACCCTGGTGTTCAAAAGTATAATGTAAGTTATATTTTCAATCTTGGCTTTAGACCTATCACTTGGCTTTGTAAGAAACAACAAGTTCTTGTTCTTTCTTCAACAAAAGCAAAGTATCGAGTTGTCACTAGTGCAAGTCAAGAAGCCTTTTGGATTCAATAGATCCTTTAAAGTTTAGATTCCAGTAGTAGCATTTGACTACACCATTTGGTGTGATAATTAGAGTGATTAGACACCAACATAGCAAACACATTGAGCTATAGATGTACTTCATCATAAAGCCTATTCAAGGTTTCATTCTCGAAGTGCTCTTTTGCACTACAAATGATTACGCTGCATACAGATTCACAAAGTCTCTTGCATAAGTGAATCTTTCTAAACTTTGATATATGTTAGGAGTTTAAATATTCCATTAAGGGAGGATAGGCTCTAGTGCCCCCTTCCTTCTCCTATTATGTCACCTTTGTAAATCCTTCAATCCTCTTCAAGCTTGTTCTTAAGGGGGAATTTAGAATATTTAGACACTCAGGAGTTAGTTAAGATCAACTTGGTATAATATGCCTTTAGGTAAAGTGTATTTCTTTAGAGAATTTGTACGTATCTAATCTGATAGTCATGATATGCAATGAACATAAAGTGATATGACGGTTCATCTTATCCTTGGTATTAACAGTAACACCTCGGTTTTGACCCCATTTGCATTGAATTATATATGATGTAAATATTGTATTTAATCATGGTGTGGAGTTAAAGGAAAAGGCCCCACCATCGATTTAGTGTTTTATGTTTCGATAATTGAAAACGACACCGATGGCACAGTATATTTTTTTTAACTCAAACGGTTAGATTTTTATTATTATTATTTAAAACTAGAATCATGCACGAATTGGTCAGAAAATGAACCAATCAGCCATTTACAAAAAACCAATAGCAATAGATCTAGAAGAAAAAATTACAAAGTTCATTAAGCTTGAGGATCAATCCAAATGAAGGACTAGTTTCTAAAAAACTCTCAAAGGAGCAGCTAAAATAAACTTGGTTCTCCATTGATACTGAGATTTCCAGGAAGATGGCATGCTTTATTTGCCATCAAATCAACGAGATTATTTAACTCCCGTAAAATATGGTAAGAGGACACACTTTCAAAATCATTCAAAGTATTCCAGATAAGCTGTAGAGTTTTATTCAAAGAAGGGTTGGAAAAATGTTCTTCATAGTTTATTATTTTAATTAGGATCTCAAAGTCCCCAAAAATTTGAACAAACTAAAATCCCTTTTCTTTTCCAATCTGGCAGGCTTTTAGAAGACTATAGATCTCAACCTAATTATTAGAGCTGACTCCAAGACCCCAACTGGAGGAGGTTTGACTTGAACAATCTGGAGAAAAAACCATCCCACCGGCACCAGAAATTCCAGCATTGCCTTTGGATGCACCATCGAAGAAAATAGTAGCAATGCATGAACTCTTCTACCACATAAGGAAATCAGCAGCAGGAAGCCCGATTCGCCAGGGTGAAGGAGAAATTGGTTTAAGAAGAGAAGAATTTTTCCCAATCACAGAAGGAGTAATTCCCAGCCATTCGATAAAATCTGGAGACAACTTGGAATTATTTTTTGATTTGCTGACAAACTCAAGAATTTGCATTTTCATTTTACTTGCTATGTTTTTGGGAGAAGGAGAAGTTCCATTAAAAATGCAATCATTTCGTACCAACCAAGTTATCCACCAGATCGTTTTGGGAATTATTTGCCAGAGATTTTTGCATTCTGAATTTGTCCCCTTCATAGTAGTGATTCGATCATGCTAGGAAATATACATAGGAATGATGGTTGTTTGAGTAGGAGCAGCCATCGTTAAACCATTAAGAACAAAATTCCAAACTGCCTGGGTAAAAATGCAATTGAGGAATAAATGATTTGTTGATTTTGTTGCTAATAAACAAAAACTACATCTAAAAGGACCGTGAAATCCATGTTTGGAGAGGTTATCACTTATCAGAGCCTTATTGTGAAGAAGAAGCCATGTAAATAAGTTGACCTTTGGAAGACTATATGAAGACCAGACAGACTTCCAAATAGCTGGAGATAAAAACGAAGGCTGAGAAGGCTGTAAGGCCGAGAACCCAAGAGAAGTTGAATAATGCCCAGAAGGCCCCCAGCCCCAATTATCCTTAGATAATCGATGGACAACTACTAGACCTGAGAGAGTTGAGAGCAACAATTTCTGTTGTTGATGAAGTGGCTGAGGGAGCGCAGGAAAAAACCAACCAACTGAGTTTCTATTATCATCTGAAATGCAGATATCGTCAAGCCTGAGAAGGCCCTTATTTATTAACCAAGATTTTACCTCCCTTAACTGAATTAAAGTTGAGAGAGGAGGATTTCCCAGAATACTGTCTTCCCATATTAAGATTTTCATCCCACTACCAAGGATTCTATAAATCTGGTGATGTATATCATCAATGTTTTTTCTACACAAATTTCACATTGCAGTGCTAGGGAGAGTATTAGCGGATTGTAAATTTATTATTGAGCATCCCTTTAGATATTTCTTTCGAAGAATCTTACTGACTGGATGTGTTTTTCTGCAATCATTTGCCAAATAATTTTTCTACCCAGAGCTAGATTAGCCAGTTCGGGATATCTAATTTGTAACCCACCTTCCGACATAGGTTTTTTGATAGTTTCCCAGCCAACCAAATGCAGCTTATTATGGTTACCTTTGCCACCGTTCCAGAGAAAATCCCTAAGAAGTTTGGAGATCTAAGCAGTGATGGATTTAGGCGCTAGAAGAAAAGAGGATTGGAATAAAGGAAGAGCTGAGAGAACCTCCTTTATAAGCACCAGCTTACCAGCCATCGTTAACCAATATCCTCCCCATGAGACTATCTTGGCTTTTATTTTACTGATAACTTTTATCCAAAGCAAGGGAGGGCAGGGTCCCAAGGTTAACGGGAGTCCCAAGTAATAGATCTTATCCCATTTTTCAAATCCAGAAAAACCCAATGTACCAGCAATTCTCTGCATGGATTGTTGATCAACATTCCATCCAAAAACAACACTCTTTCTTTTATTGATCAAAGCTCCTGAACTTTGGTAGAAATTCTGAAGAACTCCATTAGAAGCTCGAGCTATAATAACCAAAGCCCCTCCTAGAAGTAAAGAGTCATCAGCGAAAAGGGCATGGTTGATGGAGTCAACACCTCTAGCCACCTTTATCCCTGGAATAATACTTCAAACCATATCAGCATAGAGTTTCCTGCTTAAATATTCAGCCATCAAAATATAAAGAAATGGAGACAAAGGGTAGCCTTGGAGAAGTCCTCTGGTGTCTTGGAAGAATTCTGTTGGTCTCCTAATAACCAGAGGATCTATCCAAGTCTTATCTGTGTAGACTTTAATCAATCTAAAAAATTCACCACTGAAACCAAAAGAATGGAGAACTTGATATAGGAATTCTAGATTTACTCTGTCAAAGGCGTTTTTCATGTCAAGTTTGATGATCATTCCTTTCTCCTTTCTGTGGTAGCTAGAATGCACAGCTTCTTGAACTTGAATCACATTATCAATAACGTGTCTTCCTTTGACAAATCCCCCCTGGAGAGGAGAGATTAACATCCCTATCAAAGGCTTGATTTTGTTTGCTAGGAGTTTGGCCAGAATTTTATACGAGGCTTTGCAAAGTGAAATTGGTCTAAATATATCAAAGGTTTCTAGATTTGTCTTCGTGGGGATAAGAGACAGGAAGGTGGAGTTAGTTCCTCCTCCTACTTTAGCTTTCTTGAGAAAAGAAGAGATCATTCTAACAAGATCTAATTTGATAATATGCCAACATGCTCTATAGAAGTGGATCGAGAAGCCATCTAGACAAGGGGCTTTGTCTGGTTCCATGGCCCATATTACATCAACAATTTCTTTTTCTGAGAAAGCTTTCAATAAACCTGCATTATGATCATCAGAGATTAAAGAAGGGATAAAATATAATAACTCGGCACTCACAGCCGTGTGGGAGACACCTTCTTCTATGTAAAGGGACTGGAAATGGGAGAGAGCAGCTTGTTGGATTTTCACATGTCCTTTGATAACCTCTCCATCACTAGAATTGATTTCTGAAATGTGATTGTGAGAGATTCAAGCTCTACACTGATTATGAAAAAAGAAGAATTTTTATCACCGGCAAGCAGCCATAGACTACAATATTTTAACCGCAATTGTTCTTCTTCCTGTCGAAAAGAGAAAAAAGTAGAATTTTGAGCAGAATACTCTTTTACCAGCAACAGTTTAGTTATGGTCATTTCCTCCATATTGAATTGAATCTCTTCTAAAACCCGTACATACTTCCCTCAGTGGCCATTCCCCCTGATAATCTGGTCCCATCCCAAATCTCTCCAGATCCTCCCCTAACCTCTTTGTTGAGAGAACAGAGACATTGGTAATTAGATTCCAACTAGACAACATTAACACTAGCAAATTGACTGCTTCTCATAGTTAGAGATGCCAATTTCATTACATAATCCACAAAAAAAATCATGAGCAGGGCCAAGGAAAAGCTCTTTCCTCTGATTGTAAGGAGTCATGACAGGTTTTTAATCCAAGATTTCAATGCAATTTTGAGATGTTTAAGCATTTGTTCCCATACATCATTGGGAGAGCTGTCTACAAAATGAGACCAGGCCCCAATCATAGTTTCCCAAAAGCCATCCCTATCGATCCATAGAGGACTGAACCTGAATGGGATAGGACCTATATTTTCCTCTTCTTCGATGAGAAAAGCGATTGGATGATGGTCAGAGGTTAATTTAGGCAGAATTTTAGAATAGATTAGAAAATTACCATCCAGTAGTGAACTTTGAACCAAAAATATGTCTAGACGAGCTAGAATGCTGGCAGCCCCTGTTCTATTATTTGACCATGTAAATCACCCTTTCTTGGGTTTGAAATCAAGCAGATCCTAGGCATGAATCAAATTCTCTATGAGCTCATGAAAATGGTCCTTACCTCAAACTACGCCTTTTTTCTCCACTGGATCAAGAATTATGTTAAGATCTCCAGCCACAATAATATTGTTTGGAGAGTGGGTTTCAATAAGATGTGACAGAGTAGTCTAGAAGTCCTTCTTTTCAATAAGATTTACAGGTACATAAAGGTTAAAAAGAGCCAAGGAGGTCTTGTTAGGGATATGTTGAAGATCTGTAAATATCCAATGTTGGGATGCATATGACTCATTCAACAAAAAGACATCCTCAAACCATAGAGTTGCCAATCCACCTGAAGTGCCCCTTGCACTGATAGCGTTTCCAGAATTCTTTTTCCACTTAGTTTCGCTTAATAAAAGCAGTGCATCTTCAGTAATCTTGGTCTCTTCTAATAAAAGGATATCTGAAGGTTCCATTCTCAACAAATCTTTCACTGCTCTTGCCTTCTTGGGATTCCCCAAGCCCCTATAATTCCATGAAGTAATCTGCATTATTTACCTGAGGCAGAAGGAGTTTGTCCTCCCTTGGGGGGTCTGTTCCTCTTATTTCTGCCATAAGACATTTCTAATGTAGCATGACTTCCCTGCATCTTTAATTGCTTGACTTCTTCTTCTCGAATCTCCTTTCAAGTTTTCCTTCCTACCTTTTTGGAAAAAAACTCATCTTCACCTGAGGATCCTGAAGACTCTACTAATTTCTTCTTTAATACATCTGCATCGGAAGGAGGAGAGTTAACTCATACATGAGAGTTTAGAGGTTCTTGCATGGATAAATCATCTGTTGGAGTTTCTATCATAATTGAGCCTGACATTGGAATTTCTTGAATTACAGGTTCATAATTTTTCAGAGAGACTGGGTGTATTTCTCCTTCTTCAATATGCTCTACTGAGACCTGCACTTCACCTTCTTCTAGGACAATAGAGTTATCCTCAGCTGAACTTAAAATCACAAAGGGATTAGAGGAGGCAGAAGCAAGTCCAGAAACCTCAGTGATTTTCTCTTTGCCATTTCCGACATTACCTCCTCTACCTTTTGAATTATTAACCTGTTTGCTGTTTGGTTTCTGCACTTGAGTCCATTGTTTAGCCTTTTCATTTTCCATTTGTACCTCTGTTTTTTCCTTACAATTATGAGCAAAATGGCCATAGCCATGGCAATGTCTGCATTTAAAAGGGATTTGCTCATAATTGAGCTCCTGAACATAAGACCATTCAGTAACATTTAGCTTAATTGCCTCCGGAATCCCTATCTCTAAGTCAACTTCCACGCAGATTCGAGCACACAGATATTGGTCTTTCAACTATGCCCTATCAATGTACTTTCCAAGTGTGTTTCCAATAGCTTCTAACGATTCTAAATTCCAGCAATGAAGGGGAAGATGAGGAATCCTTACCCAAACCAGGACGGTTGAAGGGACATCCTGAGTGGGATCAAAGTCCAAAGTCCATTTATTCAGATAAAGGCCCTGAGGACCCATTAAATATGGCCCATTACGGAATATGAGGTCTCGGTATTTGGCAGAATCAAACACAAAGACGAAGAACCCTCTACCGGAAAAGTGATTGTGAATACCTTCTAAGACCAAAGGCTTCCAATTTCTATGAACCCATCCTTCTATGGCCTTCGGGGAGGGCCAAAGTCCTGTAAATTGCTCGATGAGCCCTCTCTCCACAAGATTTAGAGTAGTCTGGTGAGGAAGATCTACTGGTAGATCAACATATGGGATTTCAGTTTTCTTAACAAAGGTCTGAGTCATTAGGGGTCCCTTCCTCTTCCCACTGGAGGAAATAAGGCTCTCAAATGCTTCAAGGTATGGTGGAAGTGAAGGGGGGAGCTCTCCAGGATCCATAACTCAGACAAAGTCTGGAAGCTATGACAAGATGGAAATCCCAGCCAAAAATTAAAGCTATTCTCAGACAAGATCCAAAATACAAACCAAAGCTTCTTGAAGCAGAAATTCCTTGAGCACTGAGCTTACAATCCAATCAAGAAGTTGATCCAGGCAGCAGACAGAGTCTAAAAGACACGTTCCCTGATCGATCTCAGTAGAAGAAACCTCATCTCTGCTAGAAAACTTGCATAGCAACAGCCTTCAAATGAGCATAAGATCTCACCAGGAGAAAACCTGACAACACCAAATCCAGTTTCTCAGAGACGTTGCTGAGCAGAGAATCACAGGAATGCCTACTAGCAACGAAGCAGCTACAAAAACAAAGGGCCAAGGTCTTCTTGGAGCCAAAAATTAATGATCGTGGAAAGCGTGACAGACTCCAGCCAGAACAAATCGAAGCACCCATAGATAGCTGAAGCACTTGGCCAAAGCCAATCCAATCCAGTAAAAAAACTTGCAGAGAGACTAAAGATAGATCTGGGAGAACCCCAAGAAAAGCTCAATCATAAAAGATCAAATTCCATAGGACATCCCAATATGGATCCACAAGCTTGAGAACCACCAGGATACAAAGGCAACGACCCTATAAGCAAGATGAGCAGGCACAGATCCACATTCACTGGGATCCTCCACCAAACTTCTCTAGACTGCAACAGAGATCAACCAGAACGACAAGGCAATCCTAGCAGAAAGAAGCCAGGCCGAGCCGAGAGCATAGAGAACCTCCCAAAACGTCCACCACGAACAAACGGCCAGATCGAACCAGAGAAATTTTTTAAATATTCTTGGAGTGTACGCATTGACCATTGGTTAGTCAGTCTTCATGGCATAGTATATTTTGGACATCATGTAAATATGCAATTTAATTACAATACCCACAACCAGCTATGTCCATGCAACATTAAAGAGATGGGGGCATGATTTCCTAAGAAATAGGGGGGTATTCAAACCCTTGAGACAATAGGGTAAACCCAAATGTAAAAGGGAAAACCCATAAAACTGTCAACTACCCATTTTGTCTTTTGTGCCCAATCATTTGTTTCTTCCAGAAGTGGTTGATGGGAAGAGTATGGCAATCAAAATTCGAATTTGAGAAGCCATCAGATTTTGGAAAATGTGTTTTGACTTCTTGGGCAAGTAAAAACCCACAAATGCATGCCCATTCCATAATGCATTGACGTCCTCCTCTTCCTCACGCGATTTTGGAGCTCTTGTGTGTTTCCTTCACGTTTTGGGCAGTTTTCTTCATTTTCCCCATGGTCAGGAAATCGTTTTTGTAATGCTCAGTGGTTGGGCTCTCTCCCATATGTTTTCCTGTTGTTTCCTCATTCACATGGTTGGGGAACTTTGTTTTTGGTGTTGCACAGTCAATGGGAGAATAGATCCACAAGTTGGGGGTTTGTAGAGGCCATTTTTGCCCACGTGAAACCCATAGACGTTTTTTAAATCAAATTTGCTATCAGAGGGTTGTTTCCCCCTTGTTCCGTTCTTTTTATTTATTCCCATGACGTTTTTCCTCAAACCTAGAACTTGTATTTTGTTGTGTGTGCATCATTTGTTTTGATCTGAATTGGTTTGGAGTGGAAATGGGGTCAGAACTGGCTTGATAAACCTAGTCTAGAGAGGAACCTCACAGAGAGATCAAGAGGGGTTGGTTATTCCTTCTTGCACACGTTGAAGAGCACTGGAAGGGAAGACATAGCCTGAGGGACTATGTAGAAAAGAAGGGGATGATTCCTTGTGTTGGGTGTGTAGGTGTTGGGAAAGCCAAACCAGATCTTGTGTAGGTGTCCATAGCTCTGTGGTTGAGCTCACTAGCTTAGCAATTCAACCTTCCCACCTCCCTAGCAGCTTGATAAACCCAAATGTAGTTTTGGCTTGGATGTATTTTGATACGTCTTTGGCTATGTGTGAGCATGTTGTTGTTCCCTTATTCCTTGTGGGAATCATGCCCAGCTCAGGGGTGGCAGTGTAGCTGAGACATTAATGAGCACACTGGCCTATGGTTGGGTGGAACATTGCAGCGACATAACTGGTTGCAGGACAACTCATTTTCAAGATAAGCATTTCTTATGTATTTAACCTTTGCAACTGTATTTGTTTTAATGAATTATATGAACATGTTGAATGCTTGAATCAATGAATTGCTTCCGCTATATAATTTCATTTGTTATGCATCTATGTATGTTTTATTTCAATGCATTTTTATTATTATGTTCATGGGGCTAGTTTCCCCGCTTAAATGATAACAGTAGTCCCGCGCATCCTCTCAGACGGGAGGGGATGTGATAGTGTTGTATCAGAGAAGTTGTTGTAGCATCAGGCCTCAATGGGCCAAGATGAACAGTCTACAGAGGCAGGATTACCCTTTGTTGAGCATAGGCCAGCAAACTTTAAAAATTTTCTTGGAATATTGACTGTGTCGGCTAAGTTAGCCGAGTTCAGTCGACACATGTCGGCTGAGTTGGCTGAGTCAAGCCGATGAAGATTGCATCGACCGTTTCAGCTGCGTTGGCCAAGTTGAGTTGACAGAGAGAAAGAAATAAATTTTTCTAAGTGTTTTGAAATTTTTCATGTCGACTCAATTGACCGAGTTTCCCCTGACACATGTCGGCATGAAAGGCTGAGTTGAGCCGACGAGAAGAGGAAGAAAAGAAAAAATTTCTAAGTGTTTGAAAAATCGGCAAAAATTAGTGAGTTTTGTCGATACGTCAGCTGTGTTGGCTGAGTTTCACCGACACACATCGAAAAAACTTGGCGAGTTTCGTTGATGACAAGGAAAAGAGCCAAAAAAAAGAATTTTTCTAAGCATGGATATGTTGGCCAAATTTGGGGAGTTTAGCCAATACGTGTCGGGCGAACTCGATGAGTTTCGTTGATGCGTGTCAGGTGAAAATGTTGCATTTCATCGATGCGTGTCGGGTGAGAAAGTTGAGTTTTTGCCGATAAAGGAAGAAAGAAGAAAAAATTTCAAATTTTTTTTGAGTGTTGAAAATTCCATGTCTACAAGAAAAGGTGAGTTTTGTCGATGCGTGTCAGGTGAACTCGGTGAGTTCTGCCAACACATCGAAAAAGCTTGATGAGTTCCACCAATCGGAAGAAAATGGCAAGTTTTGTCGATGTGTCGAAAGCAAAAGCGGAGTTTTGCCGACACGTTGGGAGCAAAATTGGAGTTTTGTCTATCAGATGAAAAGGGGAAGTTATGTCGATATGTGTCAGGCAAACTCAACGAGTTTTTCCGACACGTCGAAAGAAAGAGGTGAATTTGTCAATCAGAGGAAAAATATGCATTGCTCCAAAACAAAGAATTTAAGCTAGTTTTTCACTGGGATTTACAGGGCCAGAAAGTTGAAAATTACAATGAAGTTATGCGCCGAATTGCATTGTAACGTCCTCGACCCTCTGACCGACGAAGAGGACGCTACAGATTCTACTATCTACCCATGGAAACTAGCCCCATGAACATACAATGATAAAAAAAAAATTGAAATGAATTGAAGTAAAACATGCAGAGATGCATAATTATTTATCATATAGCGGAAGCAACTACATTCCATTCAAGCATTCAACACATTTTAGCATGTTCATCATAATTCACATAAACAATAGTTGCATGGGTAATCACACAAGAATACTTATCTTCGAATGAAGCTCCCTGCAACCAGTTATGTCGCTGCAACGTTCCACCTAACCATAGGCTAGTGTTCTCATCGATCTCTCAACATCACTGCCACCCCTGAGCTAGGCATCATTCCCCAAGGAAAAGGAAAACTAAGCAGGCTCACACATAGCCAAAGATATGTCAAAAATTAGCTAAGCCAAAGCTAGTTTTGGGTTTATCAGACTGCCAAGGAGACACAACAACATATAACCAAGCCAACAAGTTGGTTTTATCAGGTTATCAGGAGATGGAAGCACTGTCTACTAAGCTATTGGGCTCACTCAAGAGCTAAGGATGCCTACACCAAAACTAGCTTGACTCCTAAGACATCCACACACACCCAACACAAGGAATCATTCCCTTCTCTGCTGCACAGTCCCTTAGGACATGAATTCCCTTCCAATGCTATTCAGGGGGTGTAGAGAAGATAGTCAACCATCTATCCATGTCTATGAGGCTCCTGCAAAACACTAGGTTTGTCAAGGAGACTCCTTTCCACTCCTACACATTCCAAAGACCAATTGCATAAACAGCACTATACACCATTTCTGGGTAGAGGAGAACAGTTCAGCCACGGAATTAATTGCCAAGGAGGGTAAGAACAACCCACTAACAACAATTCGTATCCCATGGACATTTTGTCCCTAACGTGGCCAAAATCAAATTCATCAACAACAACCAATAGGATGTGGTATCTCCTCAAAATCGTTGGGTAACACAAAAATGATTTTCAGCATGGTAAACATTGGGAAATGTAACAAAATTCGTTGGGGAAGAACCCAACCACAAGAACATCACAAAAATGAAATTCTTAGACTCCAGAAAATGAAGAACGACTGTCCACGTGAGGAATAAATACACAACAAATCCAAAATCATGGATTTCACACTCAGGAAACTTCCATCCGTTTGAGAGAGATCCCAACATGGATTTCTAAAGATGGGGGAAAACGTCCAGGACCCAAATTCATGAAGAAAACATACAGCAACCCAAATTGTGGAGGTCAAAAACAGCTCTCAAAATTTCCCTGCATGAGCAAATGAAGAACGTGGGTGTATGGCAGAATGGCATACGTTTTTGGGCATTTTTCTTGCCAAGGAAGTCAAAACACATTTTTCAAAAATGGGTCCTCTGCCCAATTCAAAATTCTGCCCATAATCTTCCCACTCCATGCAATAACTAACTCAACCACATTCTAGCAGAATTTAATGATTGGGGAAAAAGACAAAATGGGTAGTTGAGGGTTTGATGGGTTCTCCCTTTGACATTTGGCTTCTCCCCACTGGCCCAAAGGTTTAAATAATTACCCTCCCTATTCCTTAGGAAAATCATGCCCTTTTCATTATGGTTGCATTGACATAGTTGGTTGGGGTTTTTAATTAAATCGCATATTTACATAATGCCAAAATTATAATGTGTCGTCTAGCACGAAATACCATCGGCAACGATTTTAATCGTTGGAACAAAAAAAAACAATTAAATCGATAGTGGGGATTTTGCCTTTAGCTTCTCACCACGATTAATTACAATATATACATCATATACATTTTTAATGCAAACAGGGTCAAAACCGGGGTGTTACATGTGTGAAATCGAAAGAAAAGTCTCTGTCATCCCCCTGAGACAGTCGTTGTTTGTGAAAATAAAATTCTATGTTCTGACAAGTTGTCAATATATGATTTTTCCAAATGCAGGTAAGTAATGTATGAATTCCTGTGAATGTTATGCAGATAACAATTCTGTTTATGAACAAATTTTGCAGAATCATAGCCACTTCAAAAGCAGCATTCCACATAGTGCAGATTGAAGAAGTGGGTTTTTGGCTCAACCATGAGAACCTACAACATGTATGATGATGCACAGAATCCCTATGAGCACGAGGAAGATGCTATGGGGGAAAACGTTAGAGTTGGAAATGTTGATACAGAGTCTAATGGAAGAATATTTCAAGAGACTCCGCCAGCTTTTGCAACCACCATGAGGATCTTAAGAGTGGAAATGCAAAGTTACAGTGTAGATAATGAAAGATTGGTTAAGGTTCAGGAAGAGAAAAAACATTTGAATGCAACCATGTCATAGAGTTTGACAGATGTCCAAAGGAGGATGAGTTCTGGGCATCGTGCAGTACATCCATAAGGAAGTAAAAGCATTGCCAGAAGAAGAAAGAGATCTCCTAGTGGGTCATCTGGCTCTGAAGGATCCACTAGCGATTCAAGTTCTTCTTCCCACATGACTAAGAAAAAGAGGTGCTACCAAAACCGCTCACATGACGAATTTAAGAAGGCAAGGCCGCCTACCTCCAATGGTGAGTCAAAGTACGGTCAAGAAGTTGAAGCTTGGCTTCTTGGGATGAGAAAACATTTCTAAGTCCAAGACTACTCTGGAAATATGAAGGCTAGGGTAGCCATCTTCAATTTAACTGGAAGAGAATCCAAATGGTGGGAGCACTTCAGGAAAGTGAAGAAGATTAGTGAAAGGAAGATTGTGTGGAAGAAATTCCATAAGTATTTTAAGCAGAAGTACCTTTCTGAAAGGTACTACGATGACAAGATCAAAGAATTCCATGAGCTGAGATTGAGATAGCAGAACATGGAAGAGTATGCAAACAAGTTCCTGGAACTTTTGAGGTATGTCAGATACATCAAACATGATAAAGTTAAGATCCAGTGTTTTCTGAGTGGGCTACACCAAGCATACCGAGACAGAATTGAGTTTTATGAACCTAGAACTCTAGAAGAAGCAATAAGGAAAGCTAAGTATTGCTATGAACAAAGAAAAGGAAAACTTGATTATCATAAGTCCTGGAAGGACAAGAAGAGTGAGAAGTTTGACCAAATAAAGAAAGGTTTCAAACCTTCTCATTTCAGAAATCAGTAGAAGCAACTAGCCAGAGTGGTGGGAGAAAAGCCCAGAGATCCACAACAGAACAAAGAACCACTCCAATGTTAGAAATGTGGAGGACCCCACATGTGCAAGAATTGTCCACTTGAGAATGGGAATGCAAGGCCAACTTACAACATTCAAGAAGCCGAAACAGTGGGTCAAGTAGCAAGGGATGTCCCTAGGATTTATGCAGCGCTGGAGGACCATAAGGTAGACCACCAATCAACCATGGTTGAGGTTGTAGGTAGTATTTCTGAGCAATCTGTTTCCATTTTAATTGACCTTGGATCTACTCACAGTTATATTACTCCTATAGTAGTTGAGATTTGTGCTTTTAAGAAGCTAAAGCATAGAAAATCACGGTTAGTTCAGCTAGCCACTGGAACTAAGAGAAAGGTTAGTGAAGTGGTAGATAAATGTCCATTGGTTATGAATGGATTGGTCACTTGTGTAGATCTAAATGTTCTACCACTTGGTTCCTATGATGTTCTCATTGGAATGGATTGGTTAGAAGTACACATAGTAAAGCTTGATTGTTACAATAAGACTTATGAGTGCTTAGATGAAGAAGGAAACTTAAGGGTTGTAAGAGGCATTCCAAAAGTGATTTATGTTAGGAAAATTTCATCCATGCAGCTGAAGAAGTTCTGTAGGAAAGGTTGCAAAGTGTATGCAACTCATGTTTTGGAGGCAGCAGAGAATGAAGCTCCTAGGTTGGAGGACTTTCACGTGTTGCGGGATTTCAATGATGTTTTATCTAATGAAATTCTAGGGCTTCCTCCAAAAAGGAACATTGATTTCACAATTGAACTTGTGCCAGGAGTAGCACCAGTGTCCAAGACACCCTATAGGATGACTACACCAAAAATGTTAGAGATGAAGATGCAACTGCAAGAGTTGTTGGAGAAGAATTATATCAGGTCGAGTGTGTCTCCTTGGGGAGCACCAATTCTATTTGTGAAGAAGAAGGATGGTACACTAGGGTTGTATATTGATTACAAACAGCTGAACAAAGTCACTGTGAAGAATAAATACCCTTTGCCTAGGATTGATTACCTCTTTGATCAAATGAGAGGAGCAAAGGTATTTTCCAAGATCAACTTGAGGTTTGGTTACCATAAGGTAAGAATCAAGGATGAAGGCATTCATATGACAACATTTAGAATAAGATATGGACATTATGAGTTTGTATTGGTACCATTTGGTCTCACAAATGCACCAGCTACATTTATGTGCCTTATGAATAGTGTCTTCAACAAGTATTTGGAAAAGTTTTTTCTTGTTTTCCTTGATGACATTCTTATTTATTCTAAGAATGAGGAAGAGCATGAAGAACATCTGATATTGACATTGCAATTGCTTAGAGAGCATAAGTTGTATGCAAAGTTGAGCAAGTGTTTCTTCTATAAAGATAGGATTCATTATTGGGTCACATTATCTCATATGAGGGAATATCTGTAGAACGTGAAAAGATTGAGGCCATTATGAATTGGCCTACCCCAAGAAATGTGACAGATGTAAGATCTTTTATGCGCCTTGCAGGATACTATGGTAGATTCATTGAGGGATTCTCCAAGGTTGCACATCCAATCACTTCTTTGCAAAGGAAGGGAAGAAAGTTTGAATGGACACCAAGGTGTGAAGAAATATTCTAGCAGTTGAAGAATCTTCTCATAAGTGCACCAGTCTTGAAGATTGCAGACCCAAAAATAGATTTTGTGGTGTGTACTAATGCATGCAATCAAGGGCTTGGAGGAGTCCTTGTGCAAGACAACCACGTGATAGGCTATGAGTCAAGAAAGTTGAAGGATCATGAGAAGAACTATGCCACTCACGATTTAGAACTTGCAACCATAGTACATGCTCTCAAGATGTGGAGGCATTACTCAATGGGCAGAAAGTTTGAGTTAAGGACAGACCACTGTGGTCTGAAGTATTTGTTTAATCATCCTACTCTAAACGTTAGGCAAGATAGATGGCTAGAGTTTCTATGTGAGTTTGATTTTGAGATCAAACACATAAAAGGGAAAGAGAACAAAGTGGTTGATGCACTTAGCAGAAAGGTGCATGAAATGCACTTGGCATCTCTTAGTATTTGCCAACTACATTTGAGAGAGCAAATTGTTAACCATACTACTGAAGATGAGATGTATGTGCAGGTCAAGGACAAATTACAGCAACAAAGTCTTGAGAAGAGGTATGAGGGATATAAATTGCAAGAAGATGGACTTCTTACTTATAAGAACATAATTTACATTCCAAACGTAGCATATTTGAGGAGAGTTGTTATGGATGAGATCGATCAAGCCCTATATTTTGGTCACCCAGGATATCAAAAAACAATTGCTACAGTCAAAAAGAAATACTTTTGGCAAGGAATGAAGAAGGACATTGCTGAGTATATTTCAAAGTGCATGAAATGTCAACAGGTGAAGGTTGAGCATCAACACCCAGCGGGTTTGTTGCAACCCTTGCCAGTTCCAGAATGGAAAAGGGAAGTTGTTTCCATGGATTTCATTACAGGATTGCCAATGAGTTGGAGGAAACATGATTCCATCATGGTTGTGGTGGATAAGTTGACAAAGGAAGCACATTTTATACCGGTCAAGTCCACTTATAAGACTAATGCCATTGCAAAAATATTTATGAAAGGGATTTTCAGATTGCATGGATTTCCTAAGGCAATAATCCCCGACAGGGATCCTAAGTTCACTTCCAATTTTTGGAAGGGTTTGTTCGCATATTTGGGTACCAAGTTGAACTTCATCACTGCCTACCATCCTCATACTGATGGTTAGACAAAGAGAGTGAACTAAGTGCTTGAAGACATGCTTCACATGTATGTGATGGACAAACCATCCAAGTGGGAAGATTATCTACACTTGGTATAATTTGCATATAACAATGGACATCAAGCATCATTGGGAATGAGTCCATATGAAGCTTTATATGGAAGAAGGTGTAGGACACCAGTGACATGGAATAATCCAGTGAACATGATTGTGCTTGGTCCAGAATTTCTCAAGGAGATGGAGCAGGAGGTTGTAAAGATCAGACAGAATCTGAAAGAAGCCCAGGACAAACAGAAAAGCTATGCAGATAATCATAGGGTGAATAGAGAGTTCAGTGTTGGGGATCATGTTTACCTTAAAGTGAGGGAAAGGAAGAGTTCCTTGGAGCTTGGAAGTTGTGCCAATTTGTCACCTAGATACTATGGGCCATTTGAAGTGCTCGAAATAATAGGGCTAGTTGCATATATACTTGTATTGCCTGCTAGCACTAGGGCTCATAATGTTCTTCATGTCTCTTTGCTTAAGAAATATGTACATGATCCTAACCATGTGATAAATTGGGATATGATTCAGGTGGAACCCAAGGAGATTTCTAAACTGACCCCATGCGCATCCTCGACAGAAGGGTCACAGTGCTCCAAAATCAATTCGTTGGACAGGTGAAGGTGCAATGGGAGCACTACAGTCCTGATGAGGGTACATGGGAGATGGAGGATGCCATGTGATTGGCACATCCATTTTTGTTCAATTCTGCGGAGCACTGAGGGCAGTGTCAGTGTAGCATTTTGTTCAATTTTGTAAAGCACCGAGGATAGTTCTGTTGTAAGGGAGAGGGAAATGTAACACCCCAGTTTTGACCCCATTTGCATTGAATTATATATGATGTAAATATTGTATTTAATAATGGTGTGGAGCTGAAGGCAAAGGCCCCACCATCAATTTAGTGTTTTTATGTTTCGGCAATTAAAAACGATGGTGATGGTTATCGTGCTAGCTGATGGCACAGTATATTTTGGACATCATGTAAATATGCAATTTAATTACAATACCCACAACCAGCTATGTTGGATCAGGGCCCCGCAGCTACAGGAAAAGCTGCTATATCGGAAGAAGAAGTCAAAGGAAACAGTACCCGAGCGGCCGAGAAGAGAGAGCTCAACCACTGCACTTAAGGCAGCGGCGAAGACAAGAGGGCTCAGCTACCCTCATAAAGGAAAAGGAGCTGCAGGCTGAGGTATTGAAGACAAAGGACAGAACAGGACTGTACAGGAAGCGGCGCCCATACCCACGATCAGCGTCGAAAAGCGTGGAAGACTGCAGAAAGCTGTGGTGTGACGGTAAGCGGCAGCTCATAGTACAGATGCGCTGACTGTCACAGTTAGGGTTTTTGGGTTACTGTTGGGAAAGGCCCATAGTGTTGCAACAGGGCGAGACCTTCGGGCTGCCTATATAAGCATGTATTTTGTATTGTAAAAGGTTAGATAGTTGGTTGGTCAGTTAGTCAGTTAGTTAGACAGAGAGACAGATAGACAATTAGCTAGTAGTCAGTTAGTTGTTCTTTGAGTCGAGCTCTAGTTCTGCTATTTAGTCTGTAGTTATCTTACTGTAACCAGTAGCTGGCTCCTTGAGCATGAATGTAACAATCCGCAGGGATTGAGAGAGAGAGAGGAGGAGTATATTGTAAGAAGGCAATATAAGAAGAAGAAGAGGAGATCTAAGAGAGAAGGGCTCCCGATTGTGTGTGTGGAGTTTCCTGGAAGATCTCAGGCTGCATAATAGGTTGCAGTGGAATTGTGTTTACCCTCTCAAGATATAAGATAAAAACTAGTTCCCGTGGACGTAGCTTCCCCCCTGGAAGTGAACCACGTAAAACCTGTGTGTTGTACGACTGTTCTTGTGATTGTGTTTTGCCTGTTTGCTATCTGTTATCTGTTACATGAATGTTGCTTAGTGACGAATGTATTTATGTTATGCTTCAGTTATAGTGCATAAAAGGTTAAAAGTAAGTTAAATGTATCAAGTAGCCTGTGTATGAGTTTACCAATGCTTGATTCATAATAGTTGACAGTTACAGCGTAAAGTGACTCCGGTATATGAGTTCCATGAGTTCAATATAGTTGATGTTAGAGTGTTAAACGGAAGAGTTTAAGTGAGTGGTTTAACACCCTTGTGAAGACTAACAGAGTCATTAGACCAGGAAGGAGGTCGCAGGACCTTAAGAGTTGATACGCATATTGAGCCTCATTACAGGACATATTACAGCATAGAAAGGCGATATCGCATCGTCTGGGGAGCTGCGGTGTGAGATATCATTGGGAAGGAGCTCAACAAAAGAGTAAGTTTGCACATCACCAGAGAAGATGCGATGCGATAAGAGTCCACTCCCTATCAGTGCCAATTAGAAGGAGGGATCGTCCTCGCAGAGAGATCCCGCTGGCAGAGAAGAGTCACGAGACCCTAGGATGCTACAAAACCCGGTTGAAGACACCTGAGTCTTCAACCACCCCATTTAACATCACTTCAGGTGAGACTTCAAGCCGCTCTGCGGTCTGTCGCCGAAAGGGCCAGTGAGCTAGGAGTTTTGTTGGTACAGTAAAGTAAACCCGGGTCTACCCAATAAGAACCAACAAATGGTTCTATTGCCGGTTTTGAACAAATTGAAGAGCTAATGTTCTGTTGGCATCCTACTAAAGAAGAACTCAACCAGTGGGTTGGGTCAAAGGAAAGAGAATTTGCAGCGACAGAAAACAAGAGTCCTAGGCTCAGTACAGAGGACTGGTTACAAAAACATATCTTCACAGATATGCATGAGATCATTTTTGCGACCTATGCAAACGAGTTGTACGAATGGTTATCAAAGTTGACTAATAAGAACATATTCAAGAAGAAAACAAACATTGTCTGGACACCGGAGCTGATTCAGACCATGAGGAGCATAGACAATCCCATTTCACGGGCCGTAGACTTTTGGCTTGCAAGTTTGCTAGAAGGCTTCATTACCGAGTTTGCAGTTGATCAAAGAAAGAGTTTCAGCGAAGCAGAGAGGCACTTCTTCAAAGGATATCGCGGTAAGTACCTAAGCTCATTAAACTTGTCCATTAAGATCTTATTACATGAAAAAGGAGTAATGGATATGTTCTTAGATGCATAAGTTCGGTAAGTGTAATGTCACAAGAGTTTGAGAGTGATTTTGATGAAATTGGATGTACACATAGTGGTAAGAAATATAAAGTAGATTTCAGATCTTCCTTCGTAGAAGACAGTTCAGACCATACTAGAGAACAGAGCCAAGGAGACACAGCAAGACCAGTAGGGGGTATCCCTTACCACCCTTATACCCCACAGAAAACCACCGGGACTCAGAATAATCCAGTAGGAACTCCATCTAGTAGTTCACATACATTACACACTACCGCTACATCACCTACACCTACACCGTCGAGTGGTAGTACTATAGTAAACCAGAATCCACCACGTAGAAATAGAATGGGGGATGATATGAAGTTACCTATCTTCAAGGGTATAGGGGCAGAAGACCTGGAACAGCATTGGTTCTTATGTGAAGTCGTATGGACCATTAAAGGGATCCAGGATGATAATATTAAACTTGTCCAGTTGGTCACTACACTTAGAGACAGAGCCTTAACATGGTATATGAAGTATACAACAGCACCAGCCAGAATGCTCGTACAAGTCAGGACTGCCATGATTAAAGAATTTAGAAAACCTAAGTCTGAGTCACAGTGTATCACAGAGCTCAAAGACATCAAACAGTTACCTACAGAGTCAGTATGGGACTCTGATCAGAAATTCAAAGCTCTTATAGACCAGGTTAGCTTTGAGTTTGCGCCAGAGCAGCATAAGGAATGGTTCATCGCAGCACTTCATCCGCATATCAGACTTCCATTAATGCAACAGAGACTCCGTACGCAGGATGAAGCGTTGGAGATGGCAATGAAACTAGAGGCTTCACCTCTAGCTGAGACTAGTACAGGTATGACAAACCTACAGAACCAGCTAGCCAATCTCACGTTATAGCTACATGAGATTAAGAAAGGGAAAGAAGTTGCACAAGAACTATGGTGTATAAACTGTAAAGGACAGGGCCATACTAAAGATAACTGTCCAGTATTTGTTGAATATTTAACAAGTGGGGATCTGAACCCCTTAATACAGACCCATGGGCCGTGGTGTGAACTCTGCAAAACAAGAGGGCATAGACCACAGGAATGCCCTTTACTTCAGAAGTATGTACAAACCCCTAAGAACTTATATTGTAACTTCTGCAAGTCAGTAGGTCATGATGAACATAATTGTCGAGCTTATGATCTCATGATTGAGAGAAAGCATGACTTGTATAGAGTCCAGTCAGAAACAGCAGGTCCAGCAGCAAGACCACAGCATGAACTAGCTCATGATGGCCGTGGTGGAGGATTCAGAGGATGAGGCCATGGAGGAAGCTTTGGCCGAGATGGAGGATTTGGCCATGGCTGTGGACCGATCACTTGTTACAATTGTGGAATTGTAGGACATTATGCTAGGGACTGTCAGAACCCTAGTACGACATGTAAATATTGCAAGTCCTATGATCACCCTATAGAAGAGTGTCTGATCTTGATAGCCAAGATTAGGGATCCTAAGCCAGCAGTAAACTAGAACATTCAGCTTATTGCTGCTTAGCAGAAAGAACCATAACCCAGATTCAATATAGTGACTCGCAGTGGTGCTTCTACTAGTAGGACATCGCACGATGCAGAAAAGAATACAGGTCTGGAGTGGGTGCGCAAAGCAACTAATAAATCAACACCACTCGACCTGCAGAAGAACAAAGAAATGTTTCAGCAAGCAAAAACTTTCTTTACTGAACCTACAGCATCGGGATCGTAGGTACTGCCTTATAGGGACGTACCGCAACAAACATCTTGTGGCGTTAGTCCTGTGCAGATATCGCAGGCTACCACATCTAGAAGGTGCGAAGAGGATGAGTCGACAGGAAGTGTACAATCCTTCCTGCGGAACTGCTTGAAACTTGTACGAAATGAGAAAGCCATTGGAGAGCTTCAGTGCATCATAGATCAGTGTCAGTCGTCTTCTTCCATGAACAGTGCACAACGGGCTGTTCATAATATTATGGGCCACACAAGAACAGGAAGAGAGATGAGACTCAGCGCAAATTAGAGAATTTGAAATGGATGAGGTAATCCTAGATTTAGGATCAGAGGTAAATGTTCTGACTAAGCAGACATGGGAACAGATGGGTAGCCCTAAGTTATCCAGATCGCCTATCCATCTGCGCTTAGCTAATCAGCAGCAGGTATCACCACTAGGTCGATTACCATAGGTACCAGTTGATATTGACGGAGTTCACAGCTTTGCAGACTTTGAAATCATAGAAATCATTGGCGATAGTAGACTGTACCCAGCTTTACTAGGTATTGATTGGGCAATCGATAACATGACTGCTATCGGCTTAAAGAAAAGACAAATGACCTTTGAGGATAGTCAGATCCGATTCATTGCACCGTTGGATCCTTTTCAGGGTCCTCGCTACATTGAACCTATCAGGCCAGAGGAGGAGGTGCGCAACATGGAAAGCCTTTTTCAGATGACTGCTAATCAGAGTGATTACATCAACCCTACAGTAATAGGAAATATCAGTTGGCGATGCGACAGCTCACACGCATCAGATTCGGAGGTTGGTTTAGAAAATTGACACAATAGACTTTACGAAGTCTCAGCTCGCAGATGTGAGTTTATGAATAAGTCACTGCGTTGGATCGGCGCAGAGAGTATTGCATTCCATCGTTTCATGGCTTATCGGATGTCAATGACTTTTTACAGCAGTTTGAACAAGAAATTCCTCATGAGCAGAGGATGACAACTATGGACCTTGCAGTAAAAGCCACACCTGTAAGATGGTGGCATGCACATAGAGAACATATCGCATATGGGATGATCTTAAGAGATTGATGGTGATCATATTTTCTAACGACAAGGAGCCTTTACAGCAGAAATACACAGGAGAGAGTGACCCCAGGTCACATATTCAGATTTCCGAACAGAGTTGGTCGAACATTCCAGAGGATGAATGGGTTCACCTATTCATTCACACTTTAGACACGGTGCCAAGGAATTGTTACACTGAGACAGAATTGTGCAGAGGAACCATCACATGGCCACTTATGATAGACAGCTTCCTACTCACTTTCACTTTTGAATTTGAGTATCCAAGCATTGATCAGGCTCTAGATGTAATAAAGACTAAGATATTTGACGACTGTACCCTATCAGTACCTTCTCAGCTTGATTGGGCCAGACAGTTGGAACATGCGCTAGAGTGTTACAATTTCACAGAAGAGCCAGATGATGAGGATGAGAATCCTCTTAGTGTTAACATTCCTGATTCAGAAGGGACTCACGACGTTGATGGACCGAGACTAGAAATTCCCGCTATTACAGAACCTATCAAGATTAAAAAGATCAATATTGGCACAGAAACAGAACCTAAGTTTGCCTCTATTGGAGAATATTGGGATGATGAAACAGTAGGACACATCGTAGATCTCTTACATGATTATCAGGACCTATTTCCCACTAAGTTCACAGAGATGAAGGGAATAGTAGGAGATTTGGGAGTCATGCGCATACCATTGAAAGAGGATGCTAGGCCAGTGAAGCAGCGTCCATACAGATTGAATCATCGCTATAAAGAAAAAGTTAAAGATGAAATTGAAAAGATGCTAGCAACAGGCATCATTGAACCTGTAAAAGAGAGCGAATGGGTTAGTCCCATGGTCGTGCAGGAAAAGAAAACCAAAGGAGAAATCAAGATTTGTGTCGACTTGCGCAAACTCAACGACACATCACTTCATGACCCATTTCTGACACCTTTCACTAATGAAGGTTTAGACAATGTGGGAGGACAGGAGGTCTACTCCTTCATTAATGGCTTTTCAGGCTATCACCAGATCAGAATCCATTCAGAGGATCGACATAAGACCACTTTTGTGACAGAATGGGGCTCATTCCAATACATGGTAATGCCCTTTGGTCTTAAAAATGCAACAGCTATCTTTTCTAGAGTAGTAGTTGCTATATTCAAGGAATACATCCATAAATTATTAGAAGTCTATTTTGATGACTGGACTGTATTTGGATTAATCGACAAGCATATAGGAGATTTAAGGCTCGTGTTAGAGAAATGTAGGCAATATCAGATTTCTCTTAACTTGAAGAAATGTATATTCTGTGCGCCATTTGGTATTTTGTTGGGTCATATTGTTTACAGACAAGGCTTGATGGTAGATCCTGCAAATATTGCCATCATTGTTAATCTTCCAACACCCAACTCAGTCAAGCAATTGAGGATAGTCCTCGGTCATACTGAGTACTATAGAAAATTCATCAAAGGTTATGCAAAGATCACAACACCTATGGAAAAGCTGTTAAAGAAAGAAGTAAAATTCCTATGGAATGAGGAATGTCAGCAAAGTTTAGACACACTTAAAGAGAAGATGGTTACAGCACCCATATTAGTATTCCTAGATTGGAACCAGCCATTTCATGTACATGTGGATGCATCCGGCATCGCACTAGGGATCATCTTAACCCAGCCAGGAGAAGGAGGTATCGATCACATTATCGCGTACTCAAGCAGAAAGCTATCTACCGCGGAAAAGAACTACACCACTACAGAAAGAGAAGGATTACCTATGGTGTATGCTCTACAGAAGTTCAGGCACTACCTGTTGGGTGCCCCATTCAATATGTTCACTGACCACTCTGCTTTAAAGTACTTGGTTAATAAACCAGTACTAGGAGGAAGGATCTGTAGATGGTTACTCTTATTTCAGGAGTATGATTTTGAAATTATTGTAAAACTAGGAAAATTAAATGCCGGACCTGATCATCTGTCGCGGATAGATTCAGGTGAAGAACCAAGTAATTTAGGGGACAATTTGCCAGATGCACAATTGTTTTCTATCCAGATCGCAGATGAGTATTACGCTGATATTATTCACTTTCTCACTATAGGGTGGGCACCTGTTGAGTTTACTAAGCAGCCGAAGAAACAGTTAGTTGTTAAAGCAGCAGACTTCACTTTGATCGCAGGACATTTATATAAGCTAGGTCCGGATGAAGTCTTGCACAGATGCGTTATGCCGCACGAAAAAGAGGCCATTATCAGAGAAGCACATTCAGGTGCCGCAGGAGGTCATTTCGCAGGAAATCCGACTGCTCAGAAAATCCTAGCTGCAGGATTATGGTGGCCTACTTTGTATAAAGACACTAAGGCATTTTGCAGATGCTGTGATATCTGCTAAAGGGTAGGAAAACCTTCACGGAGAGATGGAATGCCGCTGCAACCACAGATTATGTTGCGAGCATTTGACAAGTGGGTTATAGATTTTGTGGGTCCTATCAACCCACTAGGGAAACAAACTGGTGCGAGATACATCATCACAGGAATAGAATACCTCACCAGGTGGGCGGAGGCAAAAGCAGTAAGGAATTGTGATGCTGCTATAGCTACACAGTTCATCTTTGAAAACATCATAAGCAGATTTGGATGTCCAGTAATCTTGATGAGTGATCAAGGCACACATTTTCTGAACCGCACTATTGAGGCCTTGACGGAGGAATTTCAGATCCAGCACCATAAGAGCACTCCCTACCATCCTCAAGCTAATGGTACGGTGGAGGCCTTTAACAAGATTCTAGAAAACACCCTTACTAAGATCTGTAAAAGCCAAAGAAATGATTGGGACCTCAGAGTTAATGTTGTATTATGGGCTTATAGGACTACATCCAAGAAACTTACAAGACACACACCTTTCAGCTTGGTGTATGGACAAGAGGCTGTTATGCCTATGGAATATATTATTCCCAGTTTAAGAGTTGCTCAAATTACCGAGATAGCTGATACAGATACGATGAATGAAAGGCTAGCGCAACTGCTTGCCTTAGAAGAAGACAGATTCATCGCAGGATTTCATCAGCAAGTGCAAAAGGCATGAGAGAAAGCTTGGCATGACAGACATGTTAAGAGCAAGAGTTTTCAGATAGGAGACCTAGTGCTCCTGTATGATAGTAAGTTTGTTAAGTTTCCAGGCAAGTTCAAGACGCATTGGTTGGGGCCATATCAGATTCAGTATGTTACAGAAGGAGGTGTCGTTCAGCTCAACAAACTGAACGGGGAGCTTCTTCCCACTTTGATTAATGGCAGTAGACTTAAGCTTTATAGTGATAGCTACTCCACCTCCCATCCCTAACTCAGACAGTTTAAAGCTGTGCAAATGTCCAGTGTAGTTGAAAGGAGGTATCGCACCGAGAATTAGTCTACACCGACAGGTAAAGAGTTTTAAGTATTCTAAGTATAAGGAATCGCATGAGGAAATTTTATTTTGCGCAAGACCTAGGATGCTTATGAAAAAAGAAAAAAAAATCGCATCAAAAAAGAGTATGTTGCGCAAGTCATAGGATGCTTGCAGAGTTTTTGAACGTTGCGGCGTTCATGCCGACACTTTGGTCTGAGACGATGCGGTGTGGAATTGCAGCGGTGTGGAATCGCAGCGATGTAATGTTCCCCGTGCCACATAGATGATTTTGAACAGAGACAGAGGGCTAGTCACTTCGCCTTCTGACAAGCAGTTAATCCAGATACGACAGCTATACGTTACCCTAGATTTGGAAACAGTATAATGATTTATCCAGATTTGATAAATCTTCGACGAGATCGTCGCCTGCACGCAAGTTTCGAGGGAAATTTGATCAGATTTTCAACAATTAATGAGGATCGAGATGACGGCTGTTGTCTTGTCCATGCAATTAATACCACCGATGGGTCTAGCCAAATGACCGTTGATTCAGAGACTATCACCTTTGTTATAAATACAGATATCATTCATCCAGAAGGGTTACTTTAACGATTTCTGAGAGTATAGAGCAATTTGTAAGAGTTTCCCCTATTAAGAGATACTGCAGTTACAGAGTGCTGGTTTTCCCCAATTTTGCAGCCATTGCCAGTTCAGAGTATTGCACCGAGTGGTTTCTGTCCGAGACAGAACCTTTAGAAGATATTGTGCAAAGATTCCAACGTGGTGGCCTTGTGTCCGCTATCACGACGCCGCCCAGGGTTGTGAAAGTAGGTACATCACAGGTCTGACAGCCGCCAAGGATGAGGAGTCAAGCGCAGGATGTAGAAGATGTCATCAAATTCTTTGTTGCAGAGACGTAGAAAGACGAGAAGATCACCGAAGATAAGAAAACAGAGTAGAAGAATGATGAGAAGAAATCTCCAGCCAGGAAGAAAGTAAAAATGAGAAAAAAATGGCAACAGGAGAAGGAAGATGACCTATCTCATCACCTAAGAGAAGAACAAGAGGTTGCCGAGGCAAAGAAATGAAAATATGAAGATCATAGGCAGCATGAATACCTGGAGCGATTTGTTGAGAAGAAAAGTGAAACAGGAAAACAAATCGGACAAGCAAAGCTTCAACATGCAGACAAGGGCTTGTTCTCGGAATCGAATTCATGGTTTGTATAGCTTCCGTACAACAGGATCTAGACTGAATGAAATGTTTGAGAAGGCTGGAAGATACAGATTTATATTTTCCTCATGATACAAGTTCTAACCCAGACAAAGAGGAAAGGAAAGATAAGAGAGACCTACGAACTAAGTCTACAAAAGACTCCATCATTAGTAAAGCTATGCTTGAAACGGCACAACAGTGTGTCGAAGTTATGAACAAATAAGTCGTAGGACTTCGCGAGAGACTTGCAAAGACTTTGCAGGAAGCCAAGGAGAAGCTACAGCAAGAGAAACCAGCTGTTAGTGGCTCAGGGACGAGCCACGAGTAAGTGTTAGGGGACTGTTGGAGTAGGGCCCCGTAGCTACAGGAAAAGCTGCTATATCGGAAGAAGAAGTCAAAGGAAACAGTACCCGAGCGGCCGATAAGAGAGAGCTCAACCACTGCACTTAAGGCAGCGGCGAAGATAGGAGGGCTCAGCTACCCTCATAAAGGAAAAGGAGCAGCAGGCCAAGGTATTGAAGACAAAGGACAGAAGAGGACTGTACAGGAAGCGGCGCCCATACCCACGATCAGCGCCGGCAAGTGTGGAAGACTGCAAAAAGCTGTGGTGTGACGGTAAGCGGCAGCCCACAGTACAGATGCACCGACTATCACAGTTAGGGTTTTTGGGTTACTGTTGGGAAAGGCCCACAGTGTTGTAACAGGGCGAGACCTTCGGGCCGCCTATATAAGTATGTATTTTGTATTGTAAAAGGTTAGATAGTTGGTTGGTCAGTTATTCAGTTAGTTAGACAGAGAGACATATAGACAATTAGCTAGTAGTCAGTTAGTTGTTCTTTGAGTCAAGCTCTGGTTCTGTTCTTCAGTCTGTAGGTATCTTACTGTAACCAGTAGCTGACTCCTTGAGCATGAATGTAACAATCCGCAGGGATTGAGAGAGAGAGAGGAGGAGTATATTGTAAGAAGGCAATATAAGAAGAAGAGGAGATCTAAGAGAGAAGGGCTCCCGGTTGTGTGTGTGGAGTTTCCCAGAAGATCTCAGGCTGCATAATAGGTTGCAGCGGAACTTTGTTTACCCTCTCAAGATATAAGATAAAAACCAGTTCCCGTGGATTGAGCTTCCCCCCTGGAAGTGAACCACGTAAAACCTGTGTGTTGTGCGACTGTTCTTGTGATTGTCTTTTACATGTTTGCTATCTGTTATCTGTTACATGAATGTTGCTTATCAATGATGAATGTATTTATGTTATGCTTCAGTTATAGCGCATAAAAGGTTAAAAGTAAGTTAAATGTATCAAGTAGCCTATGTATGAGTTTACCAATGCTTGATTCATAATAGTTGACAGTTACAACGTAAAATGACTCTGGTATATGAGTTCTGCGAGTTCAATATAGTTGATGTTAGAGTGTTAAACGGAAGAGTTTAAGTGAGTGGTTTAACACCCTTGTGAAGACTAACAGAGTCATTAGACCAGGAAGGAGGTCGCAGGACCTTGAGAGTTGATACGCATATTGAGCCTCATTATAGGACATATTACAGCATAGAAAGGCAATATCGCATCGTCTGGGAAGCTGCGGTGTGAGATATCGCTAGGAAGGAGCTCAGCAGAAGAGTAAGTTTGCGCATCGCCAGAGAAGATGCGATGCAATAAGAGTCTGCTCCCTATCAGCGCCAGTTAGAAGGAGGGATCGTCCTCGCAGAGAGATCCCGCTGGCAGAGAAGAGTCGCAAGACCCTAGGATGCTACAGAACCCGGTTGAAGAAGGGCCAGTGAGCTAGGGGTTTTGTTGGTATAGTAAAGTAAACTCGGCTCTGCCCAGTAAGAACCAACCAGCTATGTCAATGCAACATTAAAGATATGGGGGCATGATTTCCTATGGAATATGGGGGGTATTCAAACCCTTGAGCCAATAGGGTAAATCCAAATGTCAAAGGGGAAACCCATAAAACTGTCAACTACCCATTTTGTCTTTTGTGCCCAATCATTTATTTATTCCAAAAGTGGTTGAGTTAGTTAGTGCATGGGGATGGGAAGAGTATGGCAGTCAAAATTCCAATTTGAGAAGCCATCAGATTTTGGAAAACGTGTTTTGACTTCTTAGGCAAGTAAAAACCCACAAATGCATGCCCATTCCATAATGCATTCACGTCCTCCTCTTCCTCACGCGTTTTTGGAGCTCCTATGTGTTTCCTTCATGTTTTGGGCAGTTTTCTTCATTTTCCCCATGGCTGGGAAATCATTTTTGTAATACTTAGTGGCTGGGCTCTCTCCCAGATGTTTTCCTGTTGTTTCCTCATTCACACGGTTGGGGAAATTTGTTTTTGGTGTTGCACAATCAATTCAATTGGGGGTTTTTAGAGGCCGTTTTTGCCCATGTGAAGCCCCTAGAAGTTTCTGAAATTGAATTTGATATTAGAAGGTTGTTTCCCCCTTGTTCCATTTTTGTTTTGACTCCCCAGACATTTTTCCTCAAACCCAGAACTTGTATTTTGTTGTGTGTGCACCCTTTGTTTTGGTATGAACTGGTTTGGAGTAGAAATGGGGTCAGAATTGGCTTAATAAACCTAGTATAGAGAGGAACCTCACAGAGAGATCAAGAGGGGTTGGCTATTCCTTCTTGCATACCCTGAAGAGCACTAGAAGGGAAGGCATACCCTAAGGGACTGTGTAGAAGAGAAGGGGATGCTTCCTTGTGTTGGGTGTGTAGGTGTTGGGAAATCCAAGCCAGATCTTGTGTAGGTGTCCATAGCTCTGTGGTTGAGCTCACCAGCTTAGCAATTCAACCTTTCCACCTCCTTAGCAACTTGATAAACCCAAATGTAGTTTTGGCTTGGCTGGATTTTGATACGTCTTTGGTTATGTGTGAACCTGTTGTTGTTCCCTTATTCCTTGTGGGAATAATGAGCAGCTCAGGGATGGTAGTGTTGCTGAGACATTGATGAGCACACTGGCCTATGGTTGGGTGGAAAGTTGCAACGACATAGCTGGTTGTGGGATAACTCATTTTCAAGATAAGTATTTCTTGTGTATTTAACCTCTGCAACTGTATTTGTTTTAATGAATTATATGAACATGTTTAATGTTTGAATGGATGAATTTCTTCTGCTGTATAATTGCATTTATTATGCATCTGTGTATGTTTTATTTCAATGCATTTTATTATTGTGTTCATGGGGCTAGTTTCCCCGCTTAAATGATAGCAGTAGTCCCGTAGTCGCGTCCTCTCGGACGAGAGGGGACATGACATTAACGAATACATTTATCCATGGCTTAACAACATATTGGTCCATGATCTCTATTTAAAGAGCATGAAGGGTCACTAACTGATGATTGATTGTGAGAAACTCATATGTAAATTATCTTTCCTTTTGCATTAATGTATCGCTTCAAGTCATTATTTGGTTGGGGTCAAGGAATGTTTCACTCTTTGAGGGTTTTAACCACATAAAACATTTGTATGTTGATATGTGATATGTTTATGTAAATGGTTGTTCAAGGTGTACGACCTGTGTGTAAATATCATGTTTTATGCATTTTGAAATGTGATATGTTTATGTAAATGGTTTCTCAAGGTGTTCGACATGTGTGGAAATACCATGTTATATAATTATGCATTTTATCTTTTATCTTAGTCAATTTTTTAAGGCACAGATCTCTCATGTTGAACTTTTGGTGTCCAACGTTTAATAAAATCAAATAATGTATATTTATTTATAGTATACAAACATTTTCCTTGGTGTAGAATGTTGAGGTATAAATCTCTTATTTATTGTATTACATTGTAGTGGCACGCCCATGGAGAGGATTCATACAATGGGTTGCCTAATATATTAGCATCAACATTCACATGAGTTTATGAGATTGTTATGGCCATATTTTGCACGTCTTGTGAATTCTCTAAGTATAAGAAGTATCATTGAGATTAAACAAGGATGTCCTCTTTCCCTTTCTCTTCTTAGGATTTGCATTAATGAACTAGAAGAACTTCACCAAGGAGTTCACTCATGGAGAGGGGAATTGTCTACTTCACCTAACAATGTAATTTTGTTGGATCTACTACATAGAGGTTACAAAGATAGTTGAATGTGTTAGGTAAATTCTATGATTTTTAGTAGTTGAGAACTAATCTGGAGAAAACCAAGATCATGGTTTTCAATATAACCAAGGATGTCCTCTATATAGAATTTTTTTTTCATAGGGGAAACCTATGGATATTACCACTTCTTACACTTACCATAGGGATTTTCTCACACGTTTCAACTTTAACATGAAATATGCATCCCAACCATGAGTGTGTAAAGGGTTTACATCTCTTATCATTTTAGATAGATTGTTTTTCAAATCCATTTCTAAGATAGTACTCCATTGATGACCGAGAGAAATTCCTCAAGGAGTCCACTTAGGGAAGGGAAATTTTCTACTTCACTAAACAATGTGGTTTTCTTGGCATCTATTGCATAAGGGTTATAAATATAGTTGGATGCATTGGGTAAATTACGAGGTTTTTAGAAGTTGACGACTAATCTTGGGAAACCAATATCACGATTTTCAATACAACCATGGGGGTACTATATATATATATTTTTCAATGGAATAAATCAAAGGAAACTCTATGAGTACTTACCCATAATTCATGGATGGTAAATGGGGTAAACTATAGGCCATGCTAATAGATCCTAACCCCAAAGGAATTGAACCCATGATCTCCACTACTGTGGGGGGAGAGATCTCATATCTTGTTCAAGATCAATTGAGCCAGCCTTTGGGCCTATGGAGGTACTATATATATTATTGTTATTTTAAGGGATTAACTACAATGACACCTTTGTCCCTATTTCCAAAATGAATTTCTTTCGCCTTGTTCTAGCCCCTACCACTTCACATAAATGGGAGGTCTATCAAATGAATGTTAGTATGTCTTATCGCATGGGGATTTACAAGAATAATTTTATATGGAGCAACTTCTTAGATATGTTTAGAATGAGTTCAACCTTGTTTGTCACCTCAAGAAATATCTCTATGGCCTTAATCAATCTCCTTGATCTTGGTATTTCAAAATGGATATCTTTCTTCTTGACAGTGATTTTTGTAAGTGTCATTCTAACCCTAATGTCCAAGAAAGTAGAAACCATCTCATAATTCTTGTTCTTTATATTGATGACCTCATTCTTATTGGTAGTGACCTTAAGCTTTTAACCCATGTGAAATATAGCCTTAAGAAGAAATTCAAAATGATTGAATTAGAGAATTTGCATCATTTTCTTGGCTTCCAAGTATTGTAAGAAAAAAAAGGAATTTTTCTTTCTCATTCTAAATATGTTTGTGACCTTCTTCGCTACCTTCACGTGGAAAATTATAAACTAGCCTCATTTCTCTTCCAGTTTGATTCAAATTTACTACAACCTACACTACACTCAAAGTAGATACCACATTGTACCATCAATTAGTTGGTATCATGTTGTACTTGACTCAGACATGTCTTGATATTTTCTTTGTTGTTGGCCTTCTTTCCCAGTATATGCAAACACCCCACGAAAGTAAATGGAAAGTAGTAAAAACAATACTTTGGTATATTTGAGATACAATTCTATTTGGGATACATTACAGTTCAAGGGGGACTTCTTTGTTGGTTGGTTTCATTGCTTTTGATTAGATTGATGATACTTGTGATCATAATTCTACTATAAGTTATGTTTTCAATCTTGGTTATGGATTCATCACTTAGTCTTGTAAGAAACAACAAGCTCTTGCTTTTTCTTTAGCAGTAGAAAGGTTTTGAGTTTCCATTACTGAAAGTTAAGAATCGTTGTGGCTTCTAGAGATCCTTCTTCCAACAAAAGTATCCAACTACCTTTTGTTGTGATAATCATAGTGCCATCAAGTTCACCAAAAATCTAGTTCAACATTAGCATATAAAACACATTGAGCTATCGATGCACTTCATCATAAAGCTTATTTAGGATCAGGTTCTCAAAGTGCTCTTTTTCCATACAAATGACCAAGTTGCAAACATATTCACAAAATCTCTTCCAAAAACAAATTTTTGTAAACTCTAATCTATGTTGGGAGTTCGGAAATTTGTCATTACAAATGATAAGATCTAGTGCCTCCTTCCTTCTCCTATTT
Source organism: Pseudotsuga menziesii (assembly GCA_001517045.1). Taxonomy (NCBI): domain Eukaryota; kingdom Viridiplantae; phylum Streptophyta; class Pinopsida; order Pinales; family Pinaceae; genus Pseudotsuga; species Pseudotsuga menziesii. The sequence goes on along the minus strand of LPNX010783182.1, from coordinate 507,969 downwards.
TGTCACCTTTGTTAATCCTTCAATCCTATCCTAAGTTGTTCTTAAGAGGGATGTTAGGATATTTAGACACTTAAGTGTTAGTAAATATCAACTTGGTATAAAGTGTATTTGAGTAAAGTGGATTTATTTAGTAAGCATTTGTACTTATGTAATCCAACGATCATGGTATGTTGTAGACATAAAGTGATCCAACGATTCATCTTCTCCTTGATCTTAATGGCTACATCGATTTATGGCTCAACACTCGATTGGCCCATGATCTCTATTCAAATAACCTAGAAGGTCACTAGCTGAGGGTCAACTATGAGAAACTCATAGGTATATTATTTTTCCTTTTGCATTAATACATTGCCTTAAGAGGTCATTTGGATAGGATCGTGGATTGTTTACCTCTTTCAGGTTTTTAACCACATAAAACATTGTTGTGTTGATTTGTGATCTCTTTCTGTGAATGGTTACTTAATGTTATACCAAAATCCTGTCACCACCATGTGATAAGACCCTTGACTTACATATTTTCCCTTAATCCTAGCATCTGGAGTGGAAACCCATGTTGTTTGTCAATCGTACATAAAAATACTCAGCACCGTGCTTTCCCTGTTAACCATGAGTGATACCTTGTTCGCACCGCCTGTATCTTGTTTACCATAAGCAGTGCCACTGCCTTTGGCCTTTGGTCCATAAGCGGTTCTAACATAAACCGCTCTGTCATAAGACGAGTAAAGCGGTACCCTAGTGTTGAGGCCTGGAAATTCGCAGGCAACAACAGCAAGGGATTCTCCCCAGTCAACGTTCCCAACTAGCCCGTGACTGTTTGCTATAGGGAATCTGTCCAGTTAGCAGTCCGGCTACCATAGGTCAAGTAACAAAAAATAAAGGTTTTACCGATTGCGGCCCGGTCCACCGTGTGTATTTTTTGTATTTTTTGACTTAAAGTATGATATGCACGTGCCTAATTAACCATGCAGGGTGATAAAGGATGCAAGGAGTAGTCACAACGTGATGCGCAGGTTCTTACCTCTCGTCTTAGAACTCACAAGCATCTAAATCACATATGCAACAATAAAGTAAAACTACCTATCTATCTATCTATCCCCGGGGAGCCAAATTGTAACTTATTTATGAGTAATGTGTATTGTGCATGCATTATAAAGAGAAATTACAGATAACTAATATTCCTTCCTACAACACATGAACGATTAAATATATTTAGACAATCAGATAGCCAATTGTTTATGAACAGCATGCATTACTCATGGTGGTAATTTCACAGAATAAACCAGAAATCATTCAAACAAGAACATAGGCTCTAAGAGTTAGAACGATCTCACAGTTAATGGACAAAAACTGGAAAAATGAAATAGTTCATCTTTCACCAATCCATAGCATAGCATTTGAACGTCCCACCAAACTTTGTCCGACAGGAAAACAATAATTCTTTATTGCAAAAAAAAGTAGTTATTCTTACAATATCTCTTTACATGTCTAACTGGGAAAAAGCCCCTATCAATTCTAACTTTCAAATATTTAAACTAACAGTTGACCGCTTGGGCTGCCCTCCCAAACGCGTGACCTTTCAGTCTCTCAAAACGTTTCGGATCCCTACTTTTATCTTTTCTGTGTGCACTCATGATCCGTTTAGTAACTGACATATTTCAGGTCTGCGCCTTTGTCACTACTGATCTTTGCCTTCTGCTTCGCTTGTCCTCCTTGCGATCCTGCCGGTTTCGGTTCGATCTTTGTCAAAAGTGTCCAGCTATGCCTTCACGCCGTGGTCATCTCAACAGTCCCTTGAGTCCACCTGAAATAAATCAATGTGCATCATTCATTGTGATTGCATTCTAAAACAAAACGTCAAATTATATCAACCAAAACTGCTACTCAACAAGAAAGATCATGTGCATGACTGTTATAAGAACTTTCACAAACGCCAACGTCACCACCTTGTCCACCTACAAGTTTGAAAGAAATCTCCAATGATGGAAAATGAAGAACTCATCGACGGCTTAAGATGCTAACCTTGGTAGGGTAAACTCATTCACAGCCGCATAAGCGAGTCTTAACAGGAGATGGGTACCGCGGAAACACGTAGGCCTATCGGAGTCGAAAGAGTTATGACCTAAGTTGTGAGCGGGAAAACTTCTAATCGAAAATCGAAAAGACATCGACATCAGAAGCCAAGTGCTTTGCACAGCCACAACGGCGGAAGAGAAGAAGGTTATAGACATGCAGCTAGAGGGCCGACACGCATTGGCGGGTAGAGTACTTATACATCAGGTGGCAAAACCACTAAGCTAACCGTCGAGACATCCGCATCGGAGCTTCGCAAGACTAATCGTCGTAGTGATAGCGGAATCAGGAGCCGCAATGGCGAAATCATAAAGGACAAACATTCTGCAATAGGTAAGGTCTTCATTGGAGGAGAAATCAACTAAATGACCAGAAGCCTAGTGCTTTTGGAAGCCGCCACGATGGAAGCCCAAGACTTAAGGAGCAGCGAAAACAACAACGCGAGGTCTGAAAAGTCAAAGCGATAATCAGGAGACTTTGCAATCTGTCGTCTGCAACTGCAGAGAACGAAGTCACAAGATGTTTCGACGTGAAACCAAAGGTCACCCGATTAAGACAAACGCATCGGGGAAAAAATGTTGAAGCTAAAACTTGTTATTTCTCCGCAACGCCGGAGCGCAAGCAAATGAACTTCCGATTCAAATACACTGAAAATGCATTCAAAGGCAATGATAAAGCTTAAACAAACAGTGGATCGTTTCAAGCATTAGAAAGGTCTTTCTGAAGAATCATTAGATCAAATCAAATAAGAAAATCAAGCCGATATAAGGAAAAGGAGGGTCCCGAAATTTTTTGAATTTTGGGAAAATCTTGCAGCTACAACAATTGGCGACTACCTGGTGAAACCCAGATTTCTGATTTAACTCCTCCCTGGTAAAAGACTGTCTAGCTCAAAATTGAAATCTTCTAGATGTTTGTATTCCTAAGCTGGCCAACCCATACATTTAAATCATTGAGAAGCAGTTCATTCATTGGGAAAATGTGACATCAGAAATATTTGCAAGTCTGAATAACTCTTTTGAGGCCTAATAAGTGAGATTTATTCTACCCGTCCTTAGGTAGTTTCTAGCTTGGACACCATAGGATTGTAACATATAGTAAACAGCACTATCCCTTTGTTCCTCATTCCCATGCCAACTGCACTTTTGTGCCATTTGAACTTTAGTTCTTTTGAGTCCTCCATCTGCCTTTCTTTCTTAATTTTATTCAGGCTCCTCTATCCATAATGTCCTTTTGTGTGAGAGAAGAATTTACTTTTCATCTCACGGACGGAGAGGAACTTTTGGCAATTTGAAGTTCATGCTTTTGATACTTTGCTTTGATATGTATTGTTTCTTTAAGGAGTTTTGACTCTTGATAGCTTTTAGCTTTTCTGAAATCATGGCATGGGATCATTTATATATGATATACTGTTTACCTTGCTTCCTTTCCATGGGTCCTTTGCTGCCACTCCCTTGGACATTTTAGATGTGAAATGGATGGAACCTCGAAATAGTATTCCAGACTTCTTAATTCTGAGCTATTTACAGGGGTTAAGTAGGACTTCAATGAATACATGGCCAATTAGGAACACTGCTACTAGAAGACATTCTATGTTTTAAAAGCACAGTCTTTTGCTCAAGATTTCGGTTAATTAAGAACCCTGATGTTTCCATTGCAACCAAAAGTCTGCCTCTTTATTCAAAACCAAAAGAACTAGCAACAAAGCATTAAAGAAAAACAATATCAAATCAATAAAAAAAAAGAAAACAGCATCAAATTATTTATGTACAGAATCATTAAAACAACAGAAACAAAAAAATGCCAATCCATTATTTATGTCTATTCCCAATCCTCCCAGGTCTTCTACACCTGGGGCCCAACCTTCAATTCCCGTTTCATCATTACCTTCTAGTGCCAGGGGGCAACCCCCGGCATGACCTACGTTATCTGGCACCGAAATTGTATCTAATCAAGGACAGACCTCTAAAATAGAACAATCTACAGTTTATGTCCCTCCCACCCATACTAATATGGCTAATCCCCCATCCAGTTCAGGTCAGCCCTTAGAGGCACAACCTGTAACCATTCAGTCTTCTAGAGGTTATGCTTATCAAATACCTATAGGAAATATTAATTGTCTATCCAATCCTATAGGAATACCTTATGTTGGAATTCCATACCCTAGTAATACTTTCACGCCATGGGGGCAGCCTAAATGGTCTTACATGCCAGCTATGGGGGGGATACCCATACATACTGCGGGAGGTGCCGGAGGACCGCCTCATGGTGGTCCTCCCCCTGCGGGGCCTAATGGTCCTAAAGGGCCTGGTGGCTTTCCTCCTTATGGTCCTAATGGTCTTGGTGGTCCTGGGGGGCCTCGTGGCTTTCCCCCTATTGGCCCTGGTGGGTCTAGTGGCCCTCCTCCTAATGGTTCTAGAGGTTTACCTCCTAGTGGCCCTAGAGGGTCTGGTGGTCCTGGTGGTCCCAGAGATCCTGGAGGCCCTCCTCTTGGAGGCCCTGGTGGTCCTAACGGTCCTGATCTTGAAAATCAACTCCCTACGGGCGGATTTTCCGTTAGTTCTTCCTCACAACAACCTGTCTATCAGTCCACTTATGGTCCTACTGGTAATTATATGCCATATCAATATTACCAGTACGTGCGACCTAACTGATAGTTACCTTTCCTAGCAACTTTGGACTTGTCTGACTTGTCCAAGTTGATTAATGACCCCATTTGACACAATCCCTCATGGCCTCCCATTCCAATAAAGTTACCATCGGACATCTCGAAGTTCAATGGGAAGCAGGGAGATGATCCAAAAAACCATGTCATGATAATTCATTTGTGGTGTTCTTCAAACTCCCTCATGGATGATTCAATTCGGTTATGACTCTTTCAACGAACTTTGACCGGTACAGCCGCGAAGTGGTACATTGAACTCCCACAACATTCATTTGTGGATTTTGGCTCGTTGGCAACCGTGTTTCTTACACACTTTCAGCCCCCTATCCATTATGAAACGGGTATTGATCTCTTAACCTCTCTGCGACAGAACACCTCCACCCACATATCCGATCATATCCATGAGTGGAGAAGGTGGAGAAGGCTTATTAAGGCCCCTATTCCGGATCAGTTATTAGCTTATTGGTTTACCAAATCTTTGTTGCCTCCAATTGCCTGAGATGTGGCTATGGGCAGTGATGTTACTGAAGAGCAGGCTATTAGTCGAGCCCAGTATCTAGACCTGGTCTATTCCCAGTTCGGAACTCTTTATGACTTGATTCCTCAATCTCCTCGCCCAAGCATCAATCCTGCCAAGCCACCAGCAGAAGTACCTATTGATGGGATTGTTGGTTCGATCCAGTTCCCGTCAGTAGCGAAACATGCCAAGCAACCCCATACTGCCACCCCTACTCCTTCGACTCCTAAGGTTTTCACCGAGGTCAATTCAATTCAAAGTACTCAAACCTCGGGCAATAATAAAAAGAAGGGTGAAAGTAAGAATAAAAAACCCAGAAACCAACAGGAGAATCCAAGACCAACCAACAATGATAACGATAAAGGGAAGAGAAAAGCAAAATATCCATGTCTGCTATGCGGAGGCAACCATTTCACAAAAGAGTGTCCCCGTCGAGACGAAATCTCCCAGTTTTTGAAGTCAAATCTCGCACCTGCAGTACTCATGGATCATTTTCCCTCTCAACAACAACTGATAGACCACATGTCTAATCAGGGTAACTCTAGTTCTTCAGAGGAAATTCGTATGATGTCCTCAGATACCATTAATCTGCAAACTTGAAGTCAGAATTATGACAAACCCGTAGACAAGAAAGAAGACCATTATTCTTTAAGGAAAGCTCCCTCTACTAGTTCTCCAGATTCCTCGTCTATTGTCCCCCTATCCATTGAGAAGCCTACTCTCGACATGATTTTGCGTCCACCCAAGAGTACTCTTTGGAAGGCTGTATTTAACCTTAATGCATGAGTTGCTCAATTTTATAATGTAGTTGAAGATCTCGCTCGGGCGCCTTATGCAATGTCTACCTTAGAAGTACTCCAAAGTTGTCCTACACAGCGCAAAAACTTGTTAACAACATTAGGAGATTTAGACCCGGATAATACTAATTTGATTCATTTCAATGTTGAGAACTATAAGTCTAGGTTACCTCATAAACTTGCTTTTCAGATCATTACGAAAGTAGTTGGAAAGAAAGTTTTTTGAACGGTACTAGATGAAGGCGCTTCAACCTCGGTTTTGTCTTTGTCTTGTTAGAAATCTCTCGGCTCTCTCGATCTTGTAACATCACCTACGACTCTGAAGGCCTTTGATGGATGAGGTTTTCAGCCCCATGGTCTCATATCATCTCTCGTAGTCGAGCTTGGGGGAAAAATCATTTCTATTCAAGTAGAAGTGGTATATGCCCCATTAGACTACAACCTCCTTCTAGGAAGAAATTGGTTCTATGCCATGACTGTTGTCACCTCAACAGTATTCCAAACAGTCCAATTTCTGCATCTAGGGAGAATTGTTACTATTGACCAGCTTGATTTTTGTACGTTGGATATTACTACCTCTACGGCTAATAACATCCCCATGTTAGGCAAGTCCCCTCCTCCTTACCAGTTGATTGGGGTAGGCATGTTGAAGGATTCATCCCTTATGGGGATTTTTCCATCCACTCCTCCTAACACGGATTCTGCGACAGTCCATATGATTACCTCATTTGATTGTGAGCCTAAAGGAAAACAGGTTGTTGAGTCCACCTCTTTGAGTTCACACGAAGCAATCTATGACACCATTCAAACCCTTTTCGATGATTACACTGATTACCTTCATCTAGTGGCTTCGAATCCTTACCATTTACCTTACTGGTTAGAACCATCTTTTCATGTTCTAGATTATCTCTCTGATACTTTTCCTTCCAACGAGTCCATTATGGAGATCATGAGTACAGATGAGTCCATTTGGGAGGATCACCATCATAGATCCATGTTCCTCCCCAAAACCAGTTCAATTACCCATGATTATGCATCTCTATTTCCTACTGATATTGTCAACGTACCCCAAAGTCCCATATTGTTGGAAGACACATATTCTGAAGGAAACCTTTGCAACATTACTCAAAGGAATCTGATCGACATATTAGCCAAGCTTGGTACCATCGAGCATGTTCATGTTGGGCAGAACTGCTCGGCAGATGAATTTGAAGCATACAGGGCACTTTTCAAGGAATTCTGTGATATTTTTGCTTGGTCCTATGAAGAGCTGTCAGGAATTGACTCGTTCATTGTGGTCCATGAGATTAAAACCTATCCCACAACCAAGCCTGTTAGGCAAAAACTAAGGCAAGTCCATCCACAGAAGGCCATAGCGATTAAAGCTGAAATTGAGAAACTTCTCAAAGTTGGGTTTATTTATCTAGTGCCCCTGATGGAATGGGTATCTAACGTTGTCCCTATCAATAAAAAGTAGGGCACCATTAGAGTCTGTATCGACTTCAGGGATTTGAATAAAGCTTGTCCCAAGAACAACTTTGCTACTCCGCACATCGATCAGATTATCGACAACTATGCTGGAAGTGTCATCTTCCCATTTATGGATGGCTTCTCTAGCTATAATCAAATTGAGATATTACCCACCGATCAGCACAAGACGGCATTCATTTGCCCATGGGGAACCTTTGCATATAAGAAGTTACCTTTTGGCTTGAAAAATCCTGGAGCCACGTTCCAGCATGTGATGTCCTATGCGTTTCACGATATTAAACATATTGTTGAACCGTACCTTGACGACCTCCCTGCTCATTCACAGCGACGGGAGGACCACCCTGGTCATCTTAGAGACATATTCCTAATATGTCGTCATTATAATATATGGCTCAATCTGCATAAATGTGTTTTTTGCGTTGAGACGAGATGCCTTCTAGGTTTGTGGTCTCGAAAGATGGCATCCGGATAGACCCTTTGAAAATTGCCACCATTTTTGCTCTACCAGCCCCAACTAATCTCCTTGAACTCCAAAGTTTGCAAGGGAAGGCAAACTTCCTTCACCGTTTCGTATGCAATTTCGCAGATAAAACGCACGGTTAGATGCGTCTCCTTAAAAAGGACACTCCGTTCTTTTGGGATGATGAAGCCCAACGTGCCTTTGATAATCTCAAACACGCTCTGACTCATTCACCCGTGATACACCCCCTGGATTATTCAGAGGACTTTCTCTTGTATATTGCTGCCTCCGCTACTACCATTGCTATGGTTTTGGTGCAGGAAAATCCCAACTGTCAGGAACACGTGATTTACTATGCCAGTAAGAATCTTATGGATTCGAAAACCCGATATTCACGTGTGGAGAAGTTAGCATTGGCCACGGTCATTGTTGTACAAAAATTTCATCACTACATTTTGCTCCGCACAACCACTGTATTGGCAGACCAAAACCCTATGTATTACATCCTGACTCGTCAGGTGCTCAGGGGCAAGTACTCCCGATGGATAGTCATACTACAGGAGTTTGATCTGGAATTCACCAAAGCCACATCAAAGAAATCCTTGGTCTTTTCCGAGCTCATGTGTGATATTCCCTGTGCTGCAATGGAATCTGAGCCCAGTGATTCATTTCCCGATGAATTTCTATTCCTAATCAGCACTACCGATCCATGGTATGGAGATTTGCTTATTTATCTCCAAACACAATGATTTCAGCTGCATTTATCCCATGACGATCGCCATCGTATACGTCACCATGCGAAATACTACCTCATCCTGAATGATACCTTGTATAGACGTGGGATTGATTCTATTCTTCGGCGATGCCTTACCCATGAGGAGGCTGAACACGTGTTGAATGATTGCCACTCTGGAGCATGTGGCAGTCATTTATCTGGGATGGCTACAGCCCAAAAAATCCTTTGCGTTGGCTATTTCTGGCCTTCCATCTTCAAAGATTGTCATGAGGCTGTTAAGAAATGCCCACCTTGTCAACATTTTTATCCCAAAAAGCTCACCCATCCTGCTCCGCTACACCCCGTCATTGCCATTGGCCCATTTGCCAAATGGGGGATTGACTTTATGCATTGTAAGCCTACCTCAGTCGGGGGGCATGGTTACATCATCGTAGCTGTGGACTATTTCACAAAGTGGGCTGAGGCCATGCCTACATATGCAGAAGATGGTAAGACTGTCGCTCTCTTCTTGTTCAATCATATCATAGATAGATTTGGAGTCCCACGGTCCATCGTTACTGATCACGGATCACATTTCCATAATCAAATGATGGAGGAACTGAGTACCAAGCTAGGTTTTCGCCATGAAAACTCTGCACCATATTATCCACAAGCTAATGGTCAGGTAGAGGCCATTAACAAAGTTTTGAAAACTATGCTTCGTTGAATGGTTGGAGATCATAAATCCAACTGGCACCACATTCTTTTCTCCACTCTTTGGGCTTATAGGACTTCGGTGAAAACAACCACTGGTTTCACACCATTCCAGCTTGTCTATGGACTTGAAGCTGTCTTACCAATTCAATGTCAGATTCCATCTTTACAACTTGCCATTGAACTTATCCCAGACACTTCCGCAAAGGAAGAAAGATTTTTGTACTTAAATAACCTTGACGAGACTCGGAGAGATGCTGCCTTGGCTAATGAGGCACATAAGAAACGCATCAAGGCGCAGTATGATAAATCCATCCAACCTTGTGCCTTTAACGAGGGTGACCTAGTTTTGACTTACGACCAAAGATATGATGAACTAGGGAAGGGTAAGTTCGAGTCCATGTGGTACGAACCTTTCGTCATTTCTAAAGTTTTAGAGAAAGGAGCCTATGAGCTCGTTGACTACGATGGAATCCCTTTGGGGAAACCTCACAATAGGTTGTAACTGAAAAGGTACTATGCCTAGGTCTTTCTTGAATGGTATCTTGTATATATGTATATTGCCTGACTTTCAGTGTGCTTTTAGTATTTTCAAGATGGTTTTGAGTTTAGTGTTCGCATCTGTTTATACCATATTTTGGTCATGCAAAGTAGATGGCTTTCTACAGCTTTGCCGATGGTGCTTGCCACCACACCTTGAATCTCGCCTCAGCTGCTTGGGTCCTCTATTCCCCGGCTGAAGATTTGGCCAGTTCAGGAGCGGTTTGTATCGGTCCCGCTACCAATAACATCGTTGAGTATCAAGTAGTCATCGGTCTTTTGACTGAAGCCGCCTCCCAAGATGTTCGCAATCTGGTAGTCTTAATGGACTCACAACTCGTGGTTTGTCATCTAAACCATGTCTACACCATTAGAAACCCTGTGCTTCTCCGCCTCTTCCGAAGAGTACGCTTGCTAGAAAGATCATTTGAAACCATCACTTATAGGCATATCCCTAGGGAACATAATGTAGTTGCTGACTCATTAGCTAATTACGTCCTAGATTGGTATATTGCCCATTCTTGACATTAAAATCAAACATGGTCCATTGTAAATAAACATTTAAAGACACATAAAACTCATGTAAAATACATTCACCATTTGAGACATATAAACACCAAGAATAAGTCTGTATATAGATATATATGAACAAGTTTACAAAAATAGGTCCCAAGACCTCATCTGAAGCACGTAGGATTTCAGGAAAAAATCACCATACAAAATCTTGAAGCTGTCATCTTTCAGTAGATATCTCATACACACAATGTCTAGTGATGCTCGTGGTAGCACATCACCGCCCAGGCTACTCTACGTAGTAGCCTACTAAATCGACTCGGTACTCCTGTTGTGGGTCTCTGATACCTTAGAGGGAGGTCATCAATGGAAGCGTCAGGGATATCCAAGGTCAACCTCTCCAGGTTTTCCTCTAACTCCTCAGTGATATCATCGCCCTACGGTACAAAGCGGGCTCCAGCTCGTCTATCCAATGGGGAAGCTTGCCCAGGTCATGCTGCTCCAACATCTACATGAAAATATCCAGGTCTCGTTACTTCACATAAAAAGTATAAAACATCAAAAAACATAAAAACATTTCATCCATTTTAGGGTTTCTTGCTTCTCACCGATGTCACCCCACTGTTCACCAGGTGGGAGCGGTAGGTCAGGATCTCCGCTGAAGTCTGTGCCCGCGTAAGCATAATCCTCCACCATGAGGATCTGATCTCAGAGGCATCTGAAGAACGGGTCACTGCATTTCACCTTCCCCTTGCCTACTCCAGTACGAGCCATAATTAAGACCCACCTTAGCATATGGGGGTCTCGCTCTCTCAGCTCTGTGAAGACCACCTGATGTCTCATCTGTGGTACCCGCTCGAAGAAGACGCAGGATAAAACAGAACCAAAGCCAAACTGCTTCAGTTCTCCCTGCCGACACTTAGTCAACTGATCTTTGAATATTGGAAGCATGGCTTCCGCCCAGTTGAATACCATAGGTGCCATGGCCTCTATGGCATATAACATGTGTGCCCTAGAATCCTGGTGCACACCCTGACTCCCGGCCACTCTCTGCATAGTAAATAGGACAGTCCATAGAGGCTCGTCCATCACTGCTTTGATGGGGATTTTCTTCCCCGATGTCCTCATCCCTGGGATACAATGATGGTCTATCAACTCTCGTGTGGTAACATCC
>LPNX010783182.1:451938-492579 GCA_001517045.1 Pseudotsuga menziesii | reverse complement strand
ATTCAGTAATTTCCATATATTTGACATAATTAACACATGATACATATCTAAACATGACTACCGACCATAATACCATCATCACACACACACATATATATATATATATATCGGCAAAATAATAGAACCATATGTCCGCAGTGTCGTCAAACCGACGAGGTCTCACAATCAAACAAATACATCATATAATAGTAGTTCAGGTAGAAATGTCAAAACGGGGTGTTACTTAAATTTGTCCAAGTCAACTTAAATTAATTCAAAATTAACCCAAGTCCAAATTGAGGGCTCAAATGGTAGATGGAGGGTGGATGGGGGTTGGATAGAATTGATGATAAAGATAGGGGTAGTAATGGGGGAGGTTGGAGAACATGGAGATAAAAGGGAGAAAGGAGGGAGGAGAAGAGGGGATTCTTATGCTTAGTTTTTTGGAGAGTTTGGGAGAGAAAGCTGCAAAGAAGGATTTCTTGTTGGAGATTTGGAAGGGATACAACCGCTGGGGGCCTTGTACTCGGTTTGGGCTCGGGGGTCCAAAGGGGTACCTTTGGAGCTGGGTGGTCGGCGAGACCTCGCCAGTTGGCAGTGTGGCAAAACTAGTTTGGGCTGGTTGAGTTTCAGAGCTTGGGAAGGACTTTTGGCTGCAGGGAAAAGCAAGGAGAAACAGCAAGCAAGGACATCAACAACGGTGGATCTACTAGCTATCTACAGGTATTTTCCAGTAGTTTATATGGCAAATTCTGTTTATTAAATATTAAAGGTTTATATGTTGTGATCATCCTTGCTACCTGCACAATTAAAACAGTAAATTGTTAGAATAGACAAACATCATTTTGATTATCAAACTGTATATGTATATATATATATAGTTAAATTCTTGACTGTAAATAAATACTAAAGGAGACCCAGTAGGGGCTCTACAAGGCTAACATGTTGGACTAGGATTCAAGTGAATGAAATAATATAAATAGAGAGTGAGCGTCTCTATTTATCACACACACACACACACTCATTGGGGCGCATGAGTGAGAGAGGAGAAGCTCTCTCAGTGTGAGAGAGAGAACAAGCTGTGGAGATCATCTTTTCTGTTTTTCGGGTTTTAATACTGCCATTGGTGCTCATTCTATATCTGAGGAAGTTGCAGGGTTTTCTCCTTTATGGTTTCCCCAAGGAAAATTCTTTGTGTCTCTTGTCTCTTTTGTTTATTGCTGTGCATGTTATTCTCTTAGTTAAAGATCCTAAGATAATGCTAGCTTGAATGATAAAAATATAACATGGTATCAGAGCTAACGTGAGAAGAAGACATTGAGCAGCTGCAGAAGCTAGGGCGTCTTACTTTTTGGGTCTCTCTCCACAATCCATCAACAAAAGTATGCTAGGCTGACTCTCCATTGAAGGGCGCATCTTTTTGTCGAAGCGGAATTCGATTCCGAACATTTTCAATTATTGGTGCGAGAAATTAGGGCTTCTTACAGAAGAGAAATTTTTGAGTGAGCCTGACATAGGATTTCTCTTCTCATCAAAATTGAAGTTTAGAGACCTAGATCAATTTTTTTGGTTGGGTGAAACTCTGGGAAAGTCAAACCCTAGTTTGACCCTGAGCTGGAAAAACCCTAAATACTAAAATTGATAAGTTTTGGAACATTCACTATATCTCAAGATTGGAGAAGGATTAGGAGCTGAAACTTTCACAGGCCAAAGATAAAATCTTGATTTACACTGTATCCAAAATTCAGCCTCATATTCGCTATATTCTAGGAGATATGATCCCTCCAAGTTAGGGTTCCAGCCTCTTCCAGGATTCATCCCTAAATAGGACACCTGGGGAGAATTGCCATATCTCAGGCTACAAAGGTCCAAATGAAATTTCTGAAGATGTTCCAGAAAGGGCACAGACTGTACATTTTTTGATCTAAGTTTCAGACCCAGAAGATGAAACAATGACATGTGGCAGTCCGTACAATATCGTTTTTCTGAACAGTCCTATAACAGGTCACCTTGGGAAAATGATCATAAGTACCAATTGGTGAAACCAATTCTGATGAAACATATGGTGTTGGAATAGGGACATGCGAGGCTACCTCAGTGCAAAGTTTCAGACACAGAGGAGCAGTAATTTTGGAGATACCATAGAAACAATATCAGGAATTTCTACAAAAGAAATTGGAAAACTAGGGCTTCATATTCCGGGAGCTTCCCTCCACTGTTTTCAGAAAAGGAGTACAGTGGACAGCTCACCTTGAAGATATCTATCTTTCTATCCAATCAGATCTAAAAGATTCCAAGTTTTGAAAATTAGGGTTTCTCTGACAAACCCTAGATCATCCAACTCTAGAACCAGGATGGACACCTCAAATCGGTAAGATCTAATCTATTGCTATTTTCATTTGAGGTTCTCATTTCAAAGTGATATATCACATCATCTTGATGATAAGCTTGGTGAAGTTGACAACTTACAAGCATGGAAGTATATGATCTCTCTGAAGAAAATGAATTGGACACCTACATGAGTAGAGAGGTTCCAGTTCTAGAGGGAGATGAGGCTCAAAGCGTTACACAAGAAGAACTTGGTCAAGGCCAAGAAGATCATTGTTGATTCAATCACGGATCAACTTGTAGCACAAGTGTCTTACCTAAAGACACCGAAGATGTTTGATTCCTTGACCAAGCTATTTGAAGGGAAGAACATAAATCAGAAGATGGCTTTGAGAAAACAATTGAAGAATGTGAAGATCTAGAATCAAAGAACAACTTATAGCAGTAGAAGAAGAAGTGGAGAATGCAGAAGTGGTGATAACCACCTTGAATGGCCTCCTAGGATCATGGGATTCATTCATGCGAGGAATGTGTGCCAGAAGGAAGTGATTACTTTCAGCAAACTCTGGGAAGAAGAAGAAGATTGACTCATAATAAGAGAAGAGAAGATGGGAGCAACTGAATATCAAGCTCTCACCATCCAAAGAAGATCCCTCAAGCAATGAGGAATATGAATGACTCAATTCTTGAAGAACCTCTTATCCATCTTGAGCATTTGGATAAGAAATGATGAAGTCATGAATGAATAAGATGATGAAGTGGAAGGATCAAGAAGGAGTCTACCACCCACGAAACAAATAAAGATAAGTATTCATGATATCGTTTTTGTTATGCATTTGTTTATATTCAGTTGATGTATTGTGCATGATAGAATGTTTGCATTAATGATAGTATACTACTAATATGCATGTGATGGGTAAGTAGCTCATTGTGTTATACAACTCTCCATTGCTACTTATCTAGAATGAAACCTCTTTGCTGACATATTGGATCAGTGCACAATCTCAATGTTGTCCTGGTAGAGATGGAAGGCATTTAGAAAGTTTTCATGAGATATGGATGAATGTTGTATTGGCTAAAATAGTTGCATGATCATATACTTATGCATAAGAATTTGCCATTATGAATATGCCTTATGAAATGTTTCTAACCATACAAATGCATTTGACTTGTAGGAAAGATTGCGTACAATCACCTACAAACAAAGAAGGATGAGACTTATTTCAAAGAACAAGTAACGACAGTTCAAGATGAAGAATAATATGACGAATGCAGTGACATCATTGATGCAGAACCTTCAAGCTATGAAGAAGTAACCAAGAAGAAAGGGAAAAACCAGTTCAAGAAGAATGATGTCTAGGATGCAATATCGATACATGAAGGGAATTTCATAGTTCTATCATGCAGTAGATGGAAACATCATGGGATATACGGCAAGATTTGTAGCACAAGGCTTCTCACGAAAAGAAGGCATAGACTACAAAGAGACATTTGCAGCCAGTGGGAGTTGAGACACATGAAAAGAAGAATCATGTGTGCAAATGAAAGAAGGCCTTGTACGAGTTCAGAAGGCACCCATGGGATAACACATACATGATGAGCTTAATGAAGATCTTAACCTTTGCTGCAATGTTGAAGATGAAAGCCTATAGAGGATCTTGGTATCCAGTGATCCTAGATGGATACATAGAATATTAGTAGCATAGGAAGCTACTTGTCACTCTGGTACAGAATGTTTCAGTGCATAGAGTATGGAAGACAGAGGAAGTATGATGCTCCGCTTCAGAGGGAGTGACTGTAGAAGATCCTGAGGTTCGACATGGTACGACAGGATGGATAGATTACTGATGACTCTAGGCTTTACTAAGAGTAAAGCAGATTCCAACCTTTGCTTCAAGGTTGAAGGAGGAAGACCAGTGATGCTCCTGTTATGTGTCGATGCACTATTTTCTAGGCATGGAGGTGTGGACAAGGGAAGTATGCATTAGAGATCCTGAAGAGGTTCAGGATGATGGATTGCAAGGCCATGACCACACCTATGGCATCGAACCTGAAGCTATTGAGTGTTGCTTCATCAGAGTTGTTTGATGCCACGATGTATCGTCAGATGATTTATTTCTTGATGTACCTGACAATACGAGACCAGATATTTGCTTTGCTGTGAACACATTGAGACATGTTCACCTGATGGTTGCAAAGCATGCAGTGAGGTACCTGAAGGGTACAGTTTATTATGGGCTCAAGTATGAGGCGAATCAGAAGATTAACCTGAAGGGTTATGTGGATTCATATTGGACAGGCAGTGCCATTGATAGGAAGAGCACTTCGAGGTGCTACTTCAGTATGATATCAAATATCACTATATCAGGGATATGGTGCAGAGAGGAGAAGTGAAGCTCCAGTATGTTGCAATGGAAGAACATATAGCTGATGTGTTGATGAAGCCATTGGCCAAAGTGAAGTTTGAGTACTTCAAGGAGAAGCTTGGTGTTCTCTAGATCGAGGTTCCCTCCGAGGGGAAATGATGAGACCTAGAGCCATTCTGACATGGTGAGAGGATTAGGTTCCTTCCATGGTCAGATGTAAGGGCTGAGCCATTCTGTCATGGTGAGAGGATTTGGTTCCTTCCATGTAAGATGTGAGTGCTGAACCATTCTGATGTGACTGTAGGATTGGTTCCTACATGATCAGATATAAGTGCTGAATGCCATTCTTGGAATGGAGGCACCTGGTCAGTTACCAGGAATACTCAGCTTGGTGTTGAGTTGCCATTCTCTGGGAGAATGGAGGCACCTGGTCAGTTACCAGGAATACTCGGTCTGGGACTGAGGGCCATTTTGATATGACTGTGGGATGTAGTCTTACATGATCAGATGTGAGTGCATGGCCATTCTGATGTGATTAAGGGATGTGTTCCCACTTGATCATATATAAGGGTTGATGCCATTATCTGGGAGAATGGAGGCACCTGGTCAGTTACCAGGAATCCTTAGTCTGGGACTGAGAGCCCTTTCGATGCGGTGTTTTCGAACATGGTCGAATGTAAGTGCAGAGCCCTTTTGATGCGGTGTTTTCGAACATGGTCGAATGTAAGTGCAGAGCCCTTCCGATGCGGTGTTTTTGAACATGGTCGGATATAAGTGTTGAGCCCTTCCGATGCGGTGTGTTCACACATGGTCGGATATAAGTGCTGAGCCATTCTGGCGCAATGTGTTTACACATGGTCAGATGTGAGTGCTGGGCCTTTCTAACAAGATGAGGTCAGATGTGAGTGCTGGGTGTGCCTTTCTGACAAGATGAGGTCAGATGTAAGAGCTGGGTGGGCCATTCTGACTTAGGGTCAGATATAAGCGCCGATGAAGACCTACATGAAGGGTAGGCCTACAACCAGCATGAAAAAGGGCTGGCTCTGAAGAACTTCCTGTGACGAGAAGAATGAAGAGATAGCACCATTTGATTAAGATAACAGAAGCAATAATGATGATGATGATTCAGTGATGATCCAGACTTGATGATGATCTAGCAGTGACGATCTAGATCAAGTGATGATCCAGTAGTGACGATCTAGATCAAGTAATGATTTAGACTCGATGATCTAGTGATGATCCAGACTTAATGAAGATGACTTGACGATGAAGATGACTTGACAATGAAGATGACTTGAAGATGAAGATGACTTGAAGACGAAGATGACTTGATGATGATCCAGATGATACAGAGAAGAAGACTTGTGCTAACAAATTGTGTCGAGAGAATACCTTCCTAGTTAAGAGGGAGTGTTGATGTAATTGTAACTTCAGAATGTATTCACTTGTATATCTTATGTATTATACCCCAATGTTTATTTCAAGATGTGTTTGTAATGTAATTGAGTCATGTCATGCCCCGATGTTCCGATCGGGAGTTTCTATAATGTGAACAAGTCATTGTGGGTAACCCTCTTATTTGTCAAGGGTTAAAGTCCTCGCAGTTGTGGGGCCCTAGGGTTATTAGACTATCCTAGAGAAGTCGACCCTAGGTGAGTCATTGTAAGTCGGGGCAATAGTCCCCACCGTTGTGTTAAGGATAACCCTCCTTTTTGGTTGGAGGAGGCAAAGTCCCCACAAGGTGTGGGGCACTAGGGTTATTAGACACTCCTAGAGATGTCGGCTATAGTAAGTAATTGTTAAATGAGGCCGACATGTTGGAGTGGGCTTCAAGTGAACGAAAGAATATAAATAGAGAGTGAGCCTCTCTATTTATCACACACACACTTGGTCATTGGGGCACATGAGTGAGAGAGGAGAAGCTCTCTCAGTGTGAGAGAGAGAACAAGTTGTGGAGATCATCTTTTCTGTTTTTTGGGTTTTACTACTGCCATTGGTGCTCATTCTATCTCTGAGGAAGTTGCGGGGTTTTCTCTTTTATGGTTTCCCCGAGGAAAATTCTTTGTGTCTCTTGTCTCTTTTGTTTATTGCTGTGCATGTTATTCTCTCAGTTAAAGATCCTAAGATAATGCTAGCTTGAATGATAAAAATCTAATAGATGTTGTAGAATACCTTCCCCGTTAAGAGGGAGTGTTAAGGAAATGTATCTTCAGAAGATACTCTATTGTAGTTTTATATTATTATTATTCCTCCTTCGGGACATGTACTTGATGTAATTGGTCATGTACAATTCACGAGGTAAAACCTTCATTGTAAGTCAGGGCAATAGTACCCACAAAAATATTTTATATTTGTTATTTTGAGTCTACCTAAGCAAGTCTACCATGATGGGTTATTAGGCCACTTACTTGATGAGTATAAATAGGTGAGGCGCCTCCCTCATTTGGACATGCTTCACTCTAAAGCAAGTGTGTAAGAGAGAGAAAAATGAGTCCAACTGAGAGAGGAAGCTGCTAGTCTTGTACTTGGGGTTTTACACTATATTTGGTTGAATTTTATATCGAGGAAGTTTTGTTGGGTTTTCTCCCCCACGAGGGTTTCCTAGGATAAATATTTATGTTCTCTTTGTGCTAATTGACTTGTATTTCTTTCAGTGATCCTACTATTTTTGGCATAAACCATTAAAATTATAACATAAGAAGTATCAATGGGATTATATAAGTATGCCCCCTTTCCCTTTCTCTCCTTGGGGTCCGCATTAATGAACTAGCAAAAGTTCAACAAGGAGTCTACTCATGTAGAGGGCAATTGTCTACTTCACAAGATAATGTAGTTTTGTTGGATCTACTACATAGAGGTTACACAGATAGCTGGATGCATTGGACAAACTATATGATTTTCAATAGCTGATAACTAATCTAAGTAAAACCAAGATCATGATTTTCAATATAACCAATGATGGCCGCCATTTATGAATTTTCTTTACATGGGTAACCTGTGGAGATTACCACCTCTTATACTTACTATGGGACTCTCATCACATGTTACAACTTTAACATGAAATATGCATCCCAAACATGAGTTGATAAATGGTATACTCTATTGTGATTTTAGAGAAAATGTTTTTCATATCCATTTCCAGTGTGCTCCATTAATGAATTAGAGAAGTTCATTGAGGATTCCACTTAGGGGAGGGCAATTGTCTACTTCACTAGATAAATGTGGTTTTGTTGGCATCTATTGCATAGGGGTTATAGAGATAGTTGGATGCATTGGGTAAATTCTGTAATTCTTATATGGATATAAGATATGAGGTTCTAGCCTTGGTCACACAAGATTAACTCACATCGATATGGCCTAGACTCTTATGCTCCATGCCCTATTTGATGCAAAATGATTTTACCCTAGCCCATTGTATGGGATGAGTTTAATGCACACTTGCTTCACCTTGATACAACCCGTGGCTCATCCTCTGTTTTCATAGGGTACAATAGATGGTTAACCCCTTCACAATGAGACAAATACCTCTACTTGGTGTTTTGCTCTTCCAAGAAACACTTCCCCATTGGTTTGGTGAACCAATGTCCTTGTTGACTTCTTGAGGTATGACCATTTGTTGAGGAGGTGTGTATCTCAATTGATTGCCTCCCTCCACACTAATCTCTCTTTACACCCTCCCCACTAATCTCTCTTTACACCCTCCCCCTCCCTCTCCCTCTCAAAAAATAAATTAATGTTACAATTAGAGGAGATATTTGAAGGAGCTTCACATAGGTGTGTTGGATGGGGTTGGAAGTGGTGTTTTTATGCTAAGCACTTTATCTAGATCATTGACAAGCTTATTGTTCAATCATGATATCATCAACTTCATTTACTACACATGCCTCACTTCCCACTTGGTTAGATTAAAGTGTGCTCACACCATTTGCAGGTTTAAATGAATCATCACCCGCCCAAAGTGATACATATATGTAGATTATGTTCTTTGGGCAAGGTTAAGACCAAGGAGCACTTTATTTTTTAGCGTCGTATCCACTACTAGATTAGAGGGAAATTTCATGTCTCTATATGGGGTTTGTTTAGTCCTCATCGATCTTCTTCAAATATTATGATCATTGACATGTCACCTTATATATTAGTTAGGCCCATTTTCTCAAGCGACCTCTGACTTAGGGTTCATCTTCCACATATATACAAATTACTTCATTTTTTCCCAATATTAGGGACTAGGGGGACGAAGAGTCCTCTTGACACTCAATCAGACATTACTAAAAATTTCCAGCTTTATTCTTTATACTATGCCACTTGTGCTACTTGTATCTCGCTAAAAGCTTCAAAGAAGATCAAAGCAACTTGGAAGACTCATTCCTCTTATTCGTAGTGGGTTACTAATTTATTCTTTTCTATAAACACTTCATCAGCGTATGTTAAGTTTGGTTCTCCCTTTATCTTTGTCTTAGGTGGAGTACACCAATGCCACCTACCATTGGGTATGAGACATTCACATAATGGGTTCAAAGGATGAACAAGTCTAACTCCTTTCTTAGTGACTCTTCTCCACCTTCTAGGGTTTTCATCCTCCATGATAGCTGTGTTATGCACTCTTTTCCATTTTCTGGAGTTGCATTTGGATGTAATTCTGCTCGTTGTTTGGTAAACATTAATACAATGTCAATTTTTTAAATTAACATATAAAAAAATTGACATATTTTTTAAAACGTGTATTTAGTCTCCTTAAAACTAGCACACCCACATAGTTTGTGGCTTGATGAGGACGATGAAATGGTTGAGAGATAACAATGGAAAGGAAGACAAATGAGAATTATTATTATTATTATTATTATTTATTATTTTTTATATAATTGTTTATTTCAAATTTTATAGTACCATATGTTTTAAAATGTGTATTTAGTCTCCTTGAAACTAGCACACCCACATAGTTTGTGGCTCGATCAGGCCGATGAAATGGTTGAGAGATAACAATGGAAAGGAAGACCACTAAGAATTTTTTTTTTATTTATTTATTATTTTTTATATAATTGTTTATTCAAATTTTGAAGTACCATAAAATCAATCTAGATAGTACACTTGTCTCAATCCTCGTCCATAATAAAAAAAATAAACCATAGTCCACCCCAAATCTCAAATAAAAAATAAAAAGTGAATGTTTGGAAATTTAACACTTCGACTCTCATACTATAATCCTGAAATTTAACACGGAGACTCTCATACTATAATCATCTAGCAGGTTCAAATCCCATGAGCAAGAGCACACAGCTTACACCTAAGTAGAATGAATGTATGATATTTACTTATAGAAGAATCGGTTTTCTACGTCCGTCTGAGACCCGAAGTGAAAGTGTCGAAGAGATGGAAGAGGAGAAGAGAAAGGTCGGCAGGATGCTGAAACTCTTCGAGCTACGACTACTGCAGTGCTCTCTGGCTAACAACCACACCGTCCCCTGGGCAACAGAGGATTACTGTGTTGAAGCAACAGAGGATTATTGGCTTAAATCCATAAAAACCCTCGTAGACCATATTGAGAAAGGAGAGTATATTGAAGCTCTGCGTTCCGAGCCTGCTCGTCTCGTTTTTGATAGCATCGATGCCTCCCAATGCGAGAACACCAAGCAGGGGGCGGAAAAGTTTTATCGTCGGCTGGAAGATCGTATCGCCGACTTCCTGAGCGGCGGAGCTCACAGGACTCGATCAGGAGACACCAACTGGCTCGATTTTGTGGACACCGCCAGCGATCGGGAGGCACGCTTCCGGGCAACGCTTGCTATGGCGCTCGGAATAGCAGCTCTGTCCGTCTTTGTTCAGTGCAATTTGACAGGGTACGCTTAATTACTAGAACTGTCTCACATAACTTCTCAAAGTTTTGTAGTAAATTTAACATCCCTCTATAACGACCATATTATTTTCTTTTACATCAAACATTTCTGTCAACATTTGTATCCCGTCCTTGCTTAATGTTTTGTGAATATCGATGCTAGCTGATTTTCAGTTCTGCTGCTGTCTTGCATGGTAGTTATGGATTTTGGTTCTGGTATGGAACGCTGGATTTTGCAAAGTTGAATAAAACTTTTACTGTCACAATAGAGGGACATAGCTTGAGTTTTTTGAAGGTTCATGTCATCGAGGACTGTCCTAAGAGATATTGCTTCACACGTTGCACTTCCAGTTGCTGTGTACTCTTCTTCCGCTGACGCAGTGTGCCTGTCTCGAAAATGGTACTAGTGGACCAATTGAAAGTAAATGCAAGAAATATTATAGCTGTAAAGTTTTGTTAAGTTTTTAATGGTTATACAATAAATTTAAACATTTAGCATCATCACATCATAACCATATGCAATAGGATCACTAAAAGAAAGACAAGCGCAACAACACAAAAGAACAGAGATTTATCTTGGGAAACCCTCTTGTGGGAGAAAACCCAGCAAAACTTCCTCAATCTAGAATTCGACCAAGTACAGTGAACAACCCCAAGAACAAGACTAGCAACTTCCTCTCTCTTGCGCACTTACTTATGTGAGGGATGTGTCTAAATGAGGGAGGCGCCTCACTTATTTATACTCATCCAATGAGTGTCCTAATTACCTAACTAGGTTGACCTAGTCCTTTAATTAGGATAGACCTACCTAGGAAGACTCAAAATAACATTTATAAAATACTTTTGTGGGTATTATTGACCCAACTTAAAACGAAGGTTTTACCTCATGACTTTTACATGACCAATTACATCAAGGACATCCCTCGAAGGAGGAATAGTAATAATATAATAAAAGTACAATAGAACATTTTCCGAAGTTACATTTCTTTAACACTCCCTCTTAATGAGGAAGGTATTCTACAACAACAACACCAACAACTATACAACTGGCTGGTGAATCTATATATCATTGAAAGTTTTGGAACAACAACATCATGCATCTGGAACATCATCATCGACATCTAGAGCATCATCATCATCATCAGCATGTGATTGCTGGAACATCATTATTGTCATCATCTGGAGCATCATCATCATCATTAGCATGGAACATCATCATTAGCATGGTGCATCATCATCATCATCATCAACATGTGACTACTGGAACATCATCAACATCAGCATGGAACATCATCATCATCAAAAGCAGTTCAGGAGATCTCTCTATACCGTCGCAGGATGTCATAGAGAGTCTTACCATCGCGTCGTAGGATGTCCCATCTAAACTCATCATCCCACCCTGTGGCAGGGTGTTCCATCTAAGATCATCATTCCATCGCAGGATGAGAGGATCTTACCATCTTAGGAGCTCTCTCTATCCCGTTGCAGAATGTCCTAGAGAGTCTTACCATCCTGTCACAGGATGTCCCATCTAAGATCATCATCCCATCGTAGGATGAGAGGATCTTACCATCTTGAGAGCTCTCTCTATCCCGTCGTAGGATGTCCCATCTAAGATCATCATCCCATCGCAGAGTGAGAGGATCTTACCATCTTGGGAGCTGTCTCTATCTTGTTGCAAGATGTACTAGAGAGTCTTACCATCCCTTTGCAGGATGAGAGGGTCTTACCATCTTGGGAGCTCTCTCTATCCCATCGTAGGATGTCCTAGAGAGTCTTACCATCTTGTTGCAGGATGTTCCATCTAAGATCATCATCCCGTTGCAGGATGAGAGGATCTTACCATCTTGGGAGCTCTCTCTATCCCATCGCAGGATGTCATGGAGAGTCTTTCCATCACGTTGTAGGATGTCCCATCTAAGATCATCATCTCGTCGTAGGATGAGAGGATCTTACCATCTTGGAAACTCTCTCTATTCCGTCGTAGGATGTCATGGAGAGTCTTACCATCCTGTTGCAGGATGTCCCATCTAAGATCATCATCCCGTCGTAGGATGAGAGGATCTTACCACCCTGTCGCAGGGTGTTAGAAGTGTCAGTCATTGGACAAGAACCAAGTCAGCATGGTTATGTCCTAGCCAAGTCATCATGGCACTCACTTTTGCCAAGTCATCATGGCACATGCTGTTGCCAAGTCATTATGGCACATACTGCTCCCTTTGTCACGGAGGTCATTTTGATGTCAAGTCCATCTGACAATCTGGACAAGTCATCATGGCACTGTCTGCATCATCCTTCTTCAGATTCTGGAACACACTGCTCCCTCCGTCACGGAGGTCATCTTGATGTCAGGTCCATTTGACAATCTTTAATAAAATCATGTGAGGTGTAGGATAATTTGATTGCTTGTATTCAACCTTGTAGCAAAGGTTGAAGTCTTCTTCATTTTTGCTTTGTGAGTCTTCATCACACGATATTTCTTGCAAGTCAAATTTAGTTGCATGATTAGAAACATTTTATAATTTTCCAAAACATATTAATAATGACAAATTCTTATGCATAAAGACATATGAAACTATCTTAGTCAATGATTCAACAAAACATTCATCCATATCCTGTATACATACGGTAATTTTCTAGATGCCTTCCATCTCTACCAGAACATTATTAAGAGCATGCACTACTCCCAACATGTCAGCAGTGAGGTTTCATTTTAGATAAGTAGCAATGGAATGTTGTACAACACCATAGGCCACTTACCCATCACATGCATATTAGTAGTATACTGTTCATCAATGCAAACACTCTAACACTATATTACTTGGGAGCATAATCGAAAGTGAGAAGCGGGAGCGGGAGCGAAAATCAAAATTTTCAAAAGCTTCTTGTTTGGTAGCGTTTTTTTGTATAATATATATATATATATTTTTTAATATTTTGATACATATATGTCAACAAATGCATGTAGAATGTCGAAATAGTTATGGAAAGCATAAAAACATGAAATAAACCATAATACCATATAACATCATTCATCAATCATCTAGTAGTGAATTCGTAAACCATAGGTCCAATATTTATAACATCAACCTTAAAGCTTCAAATTTTCAATATATAAATAAGCTATAAATTAGGAATTCTTCAATAAATAGGCTATAAACTAGGGATTCTTCAAAAACTAGTTTTGAGGCCACCAATAAATAGGCTATAAAACTAGGCTATAAACTAGGGATTATTCAAAAACTAGTTTTGAGGCCACCAACATCAATCTGAACAATCAACACCACCACATCAAGGTACATACAGGGGTTGATGTGTTTGATTAAATGCTAATCCCATACCCTCATACGTGATAGAACCCAGTGGAAACATTGCAATTCTGAAATCCTAAAAATTGTTAAGTCTGTTGAATTTTGAATGGGATAAAAAATTCTACTTTTTGCATTTGAAGTCCGATGAGGTTGGAACCACTCTCAAACATCTTGAAACAATTAATGGTAACGTTAAAATTTTAAGTAAAAGGATAGAAAATTAAAGATAAAGAAAATGCCAACTTTTACTTTAAGAATTTAATATTACCATTTAATGCTACTGATGATTATTAAGGTTAGGTTTTTTGTTATTAGAGTAGGCTTTTCCTCCTTTATATAGCATTAGTATCGACCTAGTGTTAGTTCTCCCCCACCCATCAAAATTGAAAAATTGAAAAAAACACCCACCTTTTCCTTAACTTTTTGTTTTTTTTTAAGAAAAATTGAAAAAAACAAGGAGGAAGCGTTTTTTTTGCAAGGAAGCGAGCTTCTTGAAAACACTCCCATATGAAAGCATTTGGGAAGCGCGCTTCCCCAACGCTTCCTTTAGAAGTGAGCTTCGACAACAGGAGCTGGGGGGGGGAGCGCTTCCCCGCAACATAACTCTAACATGCATAATACATTTCCTAAATCTAGGAACATAAATATGTACACAACTGAACAATATCATTTAAGCAACTAGATATACAAGAAATGATAATTCAAATACTTATGTTTTCTTTGTTTGGTAGACTCCCTCTTGATTTTGACTAGGTTCTTCTTGTGCTTTGCTTTTGTCTTCATCTCTTTGGATCTGCAACTTCTCCTTTGACATAGTCTTCCAAGTCAAGCACTCAAAAATATTGCTTCAACTAGATGCTTGGTTCTATGCTTTTTTGGAAGACTGCTTCTGGTGGACCCATGGTTTGACAGAGAAACCCTAATTTTTCAAATTTGGTGTCTTGCAGATATGATTAGATAGAAAGATGCGCCTCCTCAAGGTGATTTGAGTAGTATACTCATTTTCCCAAATCTGTGGACAAAACTGGAAAATATTTGATGCCCTAGTTTCTTCAATTTTCTTTTGCCGAATTGTCTAGTCTTAATTATGATGTATCTCTGAAATTTCAGCTCCGCAAGGTCTTAAACTTCCTCCTGAGGTATTCTGATTTGTCTTCTGTCCAACCCCATAGGTTAGAGCAAGATTGGATTCACTAAGTGGAACTTATGCTAAGTTTCCCAAGGTGACCTGTTTATGGATTAGTTCAGTATAGCGAACTTGTACGGACTTTCGCGTGTCACTATTTCAACTTCGGGTTCTGAAACTTGCACTAGCCAAACTATAGTCTGTTCCCTTTCTGGAATATCTTACAAAATTCGATTTGGATCTTCCTAGCACGAGATATAACATTTCTCCCTAGGTCACCTGTTTACGATTGAATTCTGGAAGAGCTTGGAACCCTGTTTTGGAGGGATCATATCTCCTAAAATACAGTAAATCTGAGGCTGAAACTCATACACAAGGTAGATCAACATCTCATATTCGGCATATCCGAGTTTCAACTCTTAAGCCTTTACCAAAATCGAGCTATAGAGAAAATCCTTGGATGACTACATTTTTCCTTCTGGGGTTTCAAGCATGAAGCCCTAATCTCCAGTAGCTGCAGTTGTAGCAGTGTCACGGTTGCTCAAAGACTTCTTTTAGGGTAGCTCTGATACCATGTTAAGATTTTGATGGTTATAGAAGAACTTTAAACATTTAGCATCATCACATCATAACCATATGCAATAGGATCATTGAAAGAAAGACAAGCACACCAACACAAAAGAACACAAAGATTTATCATGGGAAACTTTTTTGGGGGAGAAAACCCAACAAAACTTCCTCAATATAGAATTGGTATAGTGAACAACCCCAAGAATAAGACTAGCAACTTCCTCTCTCTAGTGAACTTTGTCAGTCTCTCTCGCGCACTTACTTATGTGAGAGATGTGTCTAAATGAGGGAGGTGCCTCACCTATTTATACTCATCAAGTGAGTGACCTAATTACCTAACTAGGTTAGCCTAGTCCTGTAATTAGGGTCAACCTACCTAAGAAGGCTCAAAATAACATTTATAAAATACTTGTGACCCGACTTACAATGGAGGTTTTACCTCATGACTTTTACATGACCAATTACATCAAGGACATCTTTTGAAGGAGGAATAGTAATAATCTAAGTCATTGGATTCAGTGCTTTTCAAGGATAAAATTCGAATTTGGGCAACTTTCAAGGCATGCCGAATTTAATCATGAAGTTTGTGAGCAAAATTCGAATGGAAAACTAGAAAACGGGAAACCCTAGTTTCTGGGGGTCATCATGTTCGTGGGTTTTCTGTGAGCAATGAAGCTTCAATATATTGCAATGGACGAGTAGATAGGCGATGTATTGACCAAGCCTTTGGCGAGAGTGAAGTTCGAGTACTTCGGGCTCAGGCTTGGAGTTGTGTAGATCGACGTCCATTGCAAGAGGGAGTGATGAGTCCCTATGGTGCTCACATCTAGCATGAAAAAGGGCTAGCTCCATGGAGGATGAGTGGTCTTCACATCCAACATGAAAAAGGGCGAGCTCTATGAAAGACGTATGAGATTTGTATCAACTATGAAAAAGGATTGGCACTGCAGAGTTGTGCATCCAGTATGAAAAAGGAATGGCACTGTAGAGGTGTGCGCCCAGTATGAAAAAGGACTGTCACCGCACAGGTACACCCAGTATGAAAAAGAACTGGTCACTGTACGAGATGATCCCAACTTGGCTGGTTGTATCTCTAGAGTTATTGGTTGTATTTTCGAGGGAAGATCCCAACATGGTTGGTGGTATCACTGAGGGAGATCCCAGTATTGCATGTAGGTTCCCTGATGGACTGGGTTGAACGGGTGGATGTTGTTACATGTAGGTTCCCCGATGGACTGGGGTGAGAGAGGATGTTGGTTGTATCTCCAAGGGTAGATCCCAACATGGTTGGTGGCATCACCAAGGGTAGATCCCAGTATGACTGGTCGTATCACCAAGGGTAGATCCCAACATGGTTGGTGGCATCACCGAGGGTAGATCCCAGTGTGGTTTGTTGTATCTAGTAGGGTGGATCCCAATTAAATACAATTGGTTTCCTAATTTAAGTCTTTTGCATACAAGAACACATGCATGCAGGAAGACCTTCCTTGTTGCTACTAGTTTAACACTCCCTCTCAACGAGAAAGGGATTCGGTAGCAACCCCAACTTATCCCTGAACTTCACAAAACTCTGTCTGCAAAGTGCCTTGGTGAAAATGTCCGCCACCTGCTCATCTGTCTGTATGTACTCCAACCGAATGGTTCCCCTCTGAACAAAATATCTCAAGAAGTGGTATCTGATGTCTATGTGTTTGCTTCGGTCATGGAACACTGGATTCTCAGATAGCCTGATGCCACTCTGATTCTCACAGTGAACTACTGTAGCCTCGAGTTCACACTCGAACAACCCTGCAAGTAACTTCCTCAACCACATACCCTCACAAGCAGCCATGTTGGCTGCCATGTACTCAACCTCTACTGAGCTTAATGTTACTGACTTCTGCTTCCTGCTGAACCAAGAGACAACCCCTGATCCAATGCTGAAACAACAACTTGAAGTACTCTTTCGGTCCTCTACACATCCTGCCCAGTCAGCATCTGTGAAACCTACTAACTGTACACTCCCCCTGCGCTCATAAACCAATCCATACTCCACTGTACCTCTGATGTAGCAAAGTATGTGCTTCGCAGCCGTCCAATGCACTCTCCGAGGGTCCACCATGAACTGACTCAAAGAGTTGACTGCGAAGCTGATGTCTGGTCGAGTGTTGACCAGATAGATAAGCGATCCGATAAGCTGACGATACAAGGTAGGATCAAATCCGTCTGACCTTGATGCATCAATCTTCCTCCGGTTGGAAACTAGAGGTATGGCCATAGGCTTGCTGTCCTCCATCCTGAATCTCTTCAGGATCTCTACTGCATTCTTCCCCTGTCCGATGAAGAAGCATCCATCTCTCTGCCAAACCTCCAAGC
Organism: Pseudotsuga menziesii; assembly: GCA_001517045.1. NCBI lineage: Eukaryota > Viridiplantae > Streptophyta > Pinopsida > Pinales > Pinaceae > Pseudotsuga > Pseudotsuga menziesii. Next base: position 474,711 of record LPNX010783182.1, on the reverse strand, counting down.
CCAAAAAGTAATGCATCAGCCCAAGGTCTTTCATGTCAAACTCTACTGCAAGATTGGACTTACAGTCTCCAATCAGCCTCTCATCTCCTATCAAAAAGAGATCATCCACATATAAGACCAGTATGAGAGGCACCTCACATGTCAAGAAGTACAGGTTGTGGTTAGCCTCACTCCGTTGAAATCCCATCTCCCGTAGATAGCTGTCAATCCTCGAGTACCATGCTCGAGGTGCCTGCTTGAGCCCGTAGAGAGCTCGATGCAGTCTGCATACATGCGTCTCCCTGTTCTCCACATCAAACCCCTCTGGCTGCTCAATATACACCTCCTCCTCTATCACTCCGTTGAGGAAGGAATTCTTGACGTCTATCTGATGGACACGCCAAACCATTTCAGCTGCGAGTGAGATAATGGTCCGAATGGAAGAATACCTGGCAACAGGGGCGAAGGTCTCCTCATAATCAATACCCTCCTTCTGTGAAAACCCCTTTGCCATGAAGCGCGCCTTGTACTTCTCCACGCTTCCGTCTGCTGCATGCTTCACCTTGTAGATCAATCTGGATCCCACCACCTTTTTCCCTTGTGGCCTCGGCACCACCTCCCATACCTGGTTTTTCATAATGGAGTCATACTCCTCAACCATAGCTTCCTGCCACACATCATGTTGTGCAACCTCCCCGAATCTGGAGGGTTCAGAGTTAATCAACTTTGTCGTCAGTGCCATATAACTAAGACTCTTTGGTGGTACACTCCGTCTAAAAGATGTCTGTGGAGGATCTACCTGCCTGGAATCCTACACTGTGGATCTAAACCACTTAGGCCTTGGCCTAGTGTCAACCTGCTGCGGCTGTTGGATATCCGTCTCCTATTGTAGCTCATCCTTCAAGTCAATGACTGAAGGATCTTGTCCACCTGACTCCCTCTGACTACTAGAACCTATGCTCTGTGTCTGTACCTATACCTATACATCTGGCTCCTCCAACTTGACTCTCGACTCCTGTGCTGGTTGCTGCTCTACTGGTAAGTCCAGAGATTTCTGCAAGGCCCTGTCCTCATCGAACTGGACATCCCTGCTCACAATGATCCTTCTGCGAGCAGGAATGTAAACTCTATATGCCTTCGAAATCTCGCTATAACCAACAAGTAACCTCTTCTCTCCAGAAGGGTCCAACTTCTTCCTATTGTCAGCATGAACATAACAATAGCAGACATTGCCAAATATGCGAATGTGACTCACATCTGGCCCAGTGCCTGTGAAGACCTCCTCTGGTGTCTTCCTCCCAAGGTTGTGTGGGGATACATGTTCTGAATGTATACTGTAGTCCTGTATGCCTCGACCCAAAGGAATAGTGGTAATCCTTGATCAAATAGCATGGCCTTGGCTGCTCCAACCATAGTCTTGTTCTCCCACTCTGCAACTCCATTCTGCTGTGGGGTATGGGGCACAGTGTGCTCCTTCTTGATCCCCTCAGCCGAACAATACTCCATGAACTCATTGGAAGTGTACTCACCCCCGTTGTCTGTCCTCAACACCCGAATCTTCTTTCTTGTTTGGTTCTCCACAAGAGTCTTGAACTCTCGGAACCTCTCAAAGACCTCTGACTTGGCGTTCAGGAAATAGATCCAGGTTTTCCTGGAATAGTCATCAATGAAGGTTACGCAGTAATTGTAACCACTGAACGAATGGACACTCATAGGTTCGCATACATCCGAATGCACCAAGTCCAAGGGCTCCTTAGACTTGTGCTCACTTTGTGGGAAAGGCTTCCTGATGATCTTCCCCAAAGCACAACCCTTGCAGTGGTTATGCTTTTTCTCCTGTACCTGAGGAACTCCAATGACTGCCTGTTTCAAATGCTTCATTGCTCCATGATGTAAGTGTGCCATCCTCTTATGCCACAACTCACCCTGACTGCTGCTGCTGACTAGAGCCTTTGCAGGCTCAAAGTGTAATCTGTACACTTTCCTGCTCCTTCTGCCAATCACCCAATCCAAGCTTCTATCTGACTCCTTGGGCTTGATATACACTCTATGGCCACGAAACTTCACCTGATATCCCTTGTCCTCTAGAGTGGAGACTGATATAAGGTTCTTGGTTAGTCCTGGAACATATAACACATCAGCAAAACTGAGGGGTTTTCCAGACTCCCTCTCAAATGAAACAGTGCCAACTCCCTGCGCCTGATACCGTGCATCATCACCCAGCTCAACGTGGATCCCTGTTCCATTCTCCTGCAAGTCTTTGAAGAATCTCTTCTGTCCAGTCATGTGACTAGATGCTTCACTGTCAATGTACCATATGCTGCTCCCTGTGGTGCTTGCCATGCAAGCTATCAAACAAAACTCCTCGTCGAAGTTCCTGCTAAACTCATCCACCTCTGCAGATCCAGCCATCTGAGTGTTACTCTTCTTCTTCCTGTCTGGGCACTGGGAGGCAAAGTGTCCTTGCTTGTGGCAGATAAAACACTTGACCTTTGACACGTCAAGGTTCTTCTTAAGATCCTTCTTCCTCTTTGCCTTCCCCTTGCTCTTCCTTGTAAGGGCTAGAGCCTCCTCATCCATAATCTGTGGGGCACTGCTGGAAGAGCCTGATCCTTGATCCATGCGAGTCTCCTCCTGCACAAAGTCATCCCATAGTCTCTGCCAATCAGGGAGCTTCTCCCTAGCCACAACACCTTTGACAAAGGTGTCCCATGGCTTAGAGAAGCCATTGAGGGCTATTCGAACTAGCTCCTCATCATCTCTCTTAGAGCCAATAGCTCCAAGCTCATCCCTGATCTGTGTGAGCCTCGTGAGATAAGGCACCACTCCTCTCTTGGTCATCTTGGTGCTGCGCATCCTCTCTTGCAACACCATCCTTCGGTTCTCGTTCTTGCTCTTGTACAGACTCTCCAATTCCTTCCACATTTCTAATGCGGTCTTCTTACCAGAAAGGTGAGGGACTATATGGTCCTTCACTCCATCCATGATAATCAGCATGGCTCTGGAATCAATCTTTTTCCAAGGTGCTAGATTTGCTGGATTCGTGGGTGCAACCTTCGTGGAGTCAATGTGCTCCTCTGCATCACTGATGTCCAGGATCTTTGTGATCCTTTCTTTCCATGTAGGAAAGTTTTGAGCACCCTGGAGTCTATCCTCAACTCTCAACTGCACGGCCATAGTAAAGTGTACCTGTCAAACCCTAGATCTGGAAGTCTTGGTTTGTGTCTTCCTATAGATGTGCCCCTGATCTATCATTGCTGCTGCAAATCTCTCAGCTTTAGCTCACCAGAGCTCTGATACCATGTAAATTTTCCTTTAATATTCAACTAGGGCTAAACAGTGCGTGCAAAATATCAACTGATAACCACACATGAATATCTTTTACAGTATGCAGTGGAATATAAAACTGAGAAATAAATCACAACATCACATCACAATATTGACACTATTATTTTGGGTATGGAAACCCTTGAAAAAACCCAAGATGGGAAAACCGGTGCAGTAGTTAGATATAGATTTTATTATGAGAAAATATGGAACTTTTACAATCACTGCAAATTCACCCAAACCTGGCGAATGCAGCAACCAGCAGAATCACTGGGCAAATCCCAGCTAAACCTCAACGCCCTCCTGTGTGAGTGTATGGCCCAGCTGTACGAAGCTCGATGATCCTGCTGCTCGCTCCTCCGTCTTCTCAGCTAAATCCTTTGTCTGACTTTTTCTCCCTGCCTATAGTTTGTCTCTGTCGGAATACAAGTGTGTGTTCTCTCCACCAATTGATCTCTCTTTTATAACTTTAGGTAAAGCAAAAACCCTAATTTTACTTTCACTTTAACTAGTGGTAAAGCAAAAACCCTAATTTCACTTTCACTTAACTAGTGGTTCACTAAAGTTAATTTAGATCACTTTAATTTATTTTCCAAAGTAAACTTAGGATAAGTAAATTAAATACAATTGGTTTCCTAATTTAAGTCTTCTGCATGCAAGAACACATGCATGCAGGAAGACCTTCCTTGTTGCTACTAGTTTAATAGGTACTTGGTCAGTTAGTTACCGAGAGGCACCTGGTCAGTCACTAGGAAGTTGAAGTCCTAGAGTTGATCTAGGCCTACATCCAACATGAAATAGGGCTGGTTCTGTAGAACTTCTGATGATGTATAGATTCAAGAGATGTCACAAGTCAATGGCCCGAGAATCAAGTTGCAACAATAGTGATGAGATCCAGTGATGATGTCTAGAGTTGATATCTAGAGATGATGCCCAGTGACGAGATCCAGTGATGATGTCCAAAGTTGCTATCTAGTGATTATGTTCAGCATCGAGTGACGAGAACCAGTGATGATGTCTAGGGATGACGACCGTGACAGAAGAATACCTTCCTCCTTAAGAGGGAGTGTTGAAGAATGTAACTTAGGAAGATATTCTTATTGTACTATTGTTGTACCTCCTTCGGGAGATGTTATTGATGTGCTTGGTCATGTAAATGTACTTGAAAGAATCAATGTAACCCTTGCGTTGTAAGTTGGGTCAATAGTACCCACAAGTATATTATATAAATGTTATTTTGAGTCTCCCTAGGTAAGTCGACCCTTATTAGAGCAACAAGACGACCCAGTTAGGTAAAAAGGTCACTCACTTGATGCATATAAATAGAGAGGGCACTCCTCTCATTTGTACGCACCTCACACTCAAGCAGGTGTGCATGAGTGAGAAGAAGAGGCTCGCTGGAGGAGAAAAGAAGCTGCTGTTGTCTTTGGGGTTTATCTTTGGTTTGGCATTGCAATTGGTGACGGAATCTATACTAAAGAAGTTGCTGGGTTTTCTCCCTTGTGGTTTCCCAAGATAAATCTCTGTGTTCTTTTTGTGTTGCTGTGCTTGTCTTTCTTTCAATGATCCTATTGCATATGGTTATGATGTTATGATGCTAAATGTTTAAATATTTTGTATAACCATTAAAATTCTAACAGTTGTTGCAAGCAGTACTGCCGTTTCAGGGGAAGGACCTTCCGCGAGTAACCATAATGTTTGCGACCAAAAGCCACCTTGTCACGTAAAGCCTTAAGCCATGTTTGCCACCACATGGAGGCAGTCCTGAACCTGTGTCAGCTCGTGGCATCAAGCATGACACAGCGCAGACAATGGCACCCAACGTGGGGGTTCAGGTGCTATTAAATTACAATGATCTTGTTGTGTATATTTCCTATAGCACTGGCAGTTGGCATGACTGGTTACCCAGGCAGTCTGGTAGATGCTGGGGCAACATAAGGACACCACAATTGAATTTGTGGCGAGGCTGGTTATCTTGTTGGTACAAACTGTTGATGCAGATATCCAGAAAGTAAATCAATAATGTACTAATTTGAGAAGGGGGGAGCTGTTGGAAGGGACTTCAGTGTCAAAGGTATCTTATAAGAAATATTAGATATACAGGTAAATGTATGAAATAATTAGGAAAGAGTTCAACTACCTTTAACCGTCTACATATTATATAGAGAGATCCAGGAGAAAGAAAGGTAGATCTACCGTGGACTATTGTGTGAGACTGCTGGCAGTCTCTTGAGGTCTGCGAAACAATTCGTGTACTTTTTGTTCATCATTAATAAGTCTACCATTCTCTGCTTTTTGTGTATTTGCTTTCTGAGATATGTTGGTGTACATTTCTTACTCTTGGTGAACAAATTTGGCTGCATAAATCTTCTATGTGAAGTTATGAATTTGTTAGAACACATCATTCTACAGTATTACTCAAAGGGTCAAAACACATGAATTAGTAGCCCCAACTTTTAGCCTTTATGTAAATACCAGGTGGGACCTTTCTGCGTTAAAACCATTCAGTGTTTAATGTTTTCTAAATATGTGTTTCCCATTTTTTGGTCATTAGTGGATTCCTGTGTATGGAAACCCTTGGCGATTCCTCCAACATGATCTGAATCTTTCAGACCGGAAACAGATCCATTAATTGGAAACAACAAATTTGCAGGAATCTGATCCAGATTGGCGATTCCATGGTTCCAATGTGATTCCGGTGCTGGTATGGATATGCCTAGGGCCAAATCTGGCAACTATGCTTTTTATTGATTTGTTGATTGCTTTGGTCACTCTTAGTGGTAAAAGCCAAGTCTTGTTTGCATGAATATTTGTTCTCCACTATCTGAAATGTTACTGAACTTTCAGATTATGGTTCCTCATTCTCATTCATAGAGTGAAACATTCCTTTGTTTCTGGAAGTATGTTCCCCATTCTTGTTCCCAAATTAGAATCATCTAATTTTGAAGTTGAATTTTATATTGCAGCAGTTCGTCAGCTATTGTTTACATAATGATCAAATGTTTAAACTTTAAATGTAGTTGTTGGGAGATACTGAAAAGGTTGAATCTCTCTGAGAATGCTAAAATCTTCCAGCCTTTATGGACTGTAAATTATTTATGTAATGAATAGAGTAGAGTAATGAAGGTTTTTATTTTTTATTTTTAAATCCAATAATTTATTTCAATGACTTGGTTTTTGATGTACATAGTTGTAGTCTATTGCATGCAAAAATATATTCCCAGACTCATCTACTGTTATATGTAATATGTATGTCTACTGTACCGCAGGCCACGTGGAGATTTTTCCAGGTTTCCCTTTTGTTATGGTCCAAAACAAGAAACTCTGATATTGAATGAATGCATAGAATGGGATATATGGTCTTCTCAACAACTTATGTCTGATGGGTGTGATTTGCTTGGCAAGTATGCCCTTCCACAGGTATCTCTCTTACACAAATTGGTTGTCGTATAATCATATCAGTGTTATGTAATCTATGTTGTTTGTGCACTTAGCATGCAAACCAATGTCAATGAAACAAAATGTCTTCCCACGTTGTAGTACGTGAAATGTTTCCTATATGGAGAGGCCAAGGAATGTTTACTAGGCATTTCATATACAAATGTTTCCCTGCATTTTCCTAACCAGAAAATGCTCTCTGTTTTTATTTTTTGTTTATTTATTTATTTTTGATTCTCTTCTTTTATTGTTTGGGAATCAAAAGAAATGCAATAGAACTAAAAGGACACGTACTTAATGTTAGAATTTCATGTTACTCTGAAAGTGTTTACATGTTTGGGGGTGCTCCATGAGACTTAGGGTACATGGTGTATGACTAGCCCCTAGATGGTTTGGGATGGATTGTAGCATGAAAGATGGTCTGTGATAGATATGCACAATTGATATAGCTTGCTCAGTGGATGCTTGACCTTAGGATGGTGTTTCCTTGGCTTTCTTCCCTCAAGTGTTGGAGATATTTTGGTAGTTTGGTGGACACCTTTCATTAAGGCTTCGTGGAGGATCACTTACTTGAAGAGCGCCTTTCAGGGGATGTGGAACATTTTGCATCATGGAGGAGGGCTTCAAGCCGTAATTAGCATGTGGCAACTTGGTTTCCTATTAGGATGGAGATGGCTCGAGGATGCCTGGGGCTTCAATATTATTCTTGCAAGGGGTAGCTGACCTAGTGGAGTACTTTGCTTTGGAGATTAGATGGAGTTCATGGAGCTTTAAAGAAAGGTGTTTCCTTGGCTTTCTTCCCTTAAGTGTTGGAGATATTTTGGTAGTTTGGTGGACACCTTTCATTAAGGCTTCGTGGAGGATCACTTACTTGAAGAGCGCCTTTCAGGGGATGTGGAACATTTTGCATCATGGAGGAGGGCTTCAAGCCGTAATTAGCATGTGGCAACTTGGTTTCCTATTAGGATGGAGATGGCTCGAGGATGCCTGGGGCTTCAATATTGTTCTTGCAAGGGGTAGCTGACCTAGTGGAGTACTTTGCTTTGGAGATTAGATGGAGTTCATGGAGCCTCGTGATGAAGTGGCGTGGGCTTGCCTTGTGTAGCTAAATCACCTTGGAGTCATTATTGTGCATGACATTGCCATTGAAGCATACCACTTGTACTCTTGAGTGGATGTTTCATTTGTGTGGCTTGCAAGGGCTCATGTATAGGTTGTTTTTAAGAGCTTATGCCCACATATCATTGTTGGGCTCCATTACCCCATATAAAGTGAGGAAGGAGAGAAACCTTTTACACAATCATCACATCATCATTTGTACTCTTTTCTTTGTACATAGCTTCTTGGAGGAAGTCACTAGGGTTTTCTCATGAACCCTAGGTAGAGTTATGAAGTCTAGACTCTAGAGGGGATGTAGTCATTTGGAGGTTTTCCTTGTAACTAGGGTTTGCTCTTATGGAGAAGACAATGAGATGATTACTCTTCTTTCTCTCTCTTGGATTTTCACATGTATTTGTTGTCTCTCTTGAGGCTTAAGGTTTTTTGGTCTTCTTGTGTAACTTGGAGCAATTTGGAGTTCTAGGGTTAGGGTTTTACCCTTGGTGGTTAAGGATTATGGTTTTGAGAGAAAATCCTAGGGTGGATTTGTGAAGAAGAAGAGGAGGTATCTTACCTTGGAGACAATGTTGGAGAGATTCTTGCACTTGGATCTTCTTGGGTGAGCTAGGGTTTGTTGATTTACTCGAGCAAGGGCTTTTTGGATAGATGGAATTTTTGTACTAGCCTTGAGAGAAGGCTATGATATATAATACTTGTACTTCATCTTGAGCTTATATATGAAGTTTCCAGCTGCAATATATGTTCAATTTTCAGATTTTTTCTTTATGCATTGCTATTTAGATAAGATAAGATAAGATAATTTTATCAATGTCCAATGAATGACCACAAAAGTAGGTCAACGGGACTAAAGGATATGTCTAGTGTGAGTACAATTTGGGAGAGCAAATGCAACTCCTAGAAAATGCCTAAACATGTATATATCCGTATCAAAGTACTAGATGCAAAAATGCAAAAATGCAAAATACATAGGGAGTTTGTCCAAGACTCGACAATTCAAACAACTTAGGGTTCTCAAGATTTTATCAAGGGAGGAAGATTGCGTGAGGGAGCTGAAGATGAGTCCAGTGATGTCAAGATCTCTTGGGTTTGATGATTGAAGGCACGGGGGCCGAATGGGTGCCTGCTCGCTGTCGGGGCTCTCTAGAGCCGTCAGGTTGTCTCTTTGTATGACCCTAGGGGGGATGTAGAAGTGAGGAATACTCTTAGCATCCGAGGCTGAAGGAAAGAAACTTTGGATAGATCGTTGGCGACTCCGCTGGGGCTACGAGGGTACCTGATGGGCAAGAGGCATCTTGCTTTGGATCCGCTGGGCCTAATCCTTCTATTGCTTTGAGAATGAATGGATTGATGTGTGGTTCGACAACTCCGAATTGGCCTCGATAAGATCAATTGGTCTCCCAGAGGGGGAGGCTAGGGGGGACTCGAGGTCCTACCACTCTACTGTTGGAGGTACTCTAGAACTTTTCCTATCGCTTGTTGCTTTGATTTGACAGGTCAATGCTAAAATAAGAGTTGATGATCTTCGTCCTCTCAAGGTGGGGCGGGATGTGAAGGATCTGTGAGCTGTGGCTGGATATCCTCTAATGAAGAGGGCGAGGCATCTTTGGTCCTGTTACTGGAAGAAGGTAGAGAGGGATCCCCTTAGTCCCTGTAGAGGTAGTGATATCGTCCTTGATCTCATAGTATAAGGGGCACCAAAAAATGAGATGCATCTCTATCTCTGGTTCCTGTAGATGGCACATCGGATAGATCCCATTAGATCATGGTAGATGGTGATCAATCTCTACTCGGAGTTGATGAGAACCGACTCGAAGCTGCCCTTAGAGGATCTTGAGTGAATGCATCCAATGCTTGCATGTGTATGGGGGGCGAACGATAATGCCATCCTACGACTCCAAAAAGTGCTCAAGGTAGAAGGATATCTTCGAGCCCAAGCTTGTTGGGGGTGAAGTCCAAGTGACCTGAATGTATGATTTGTAGATATCCTCTCTAATGGATTGGTTAAGGTCTAGGCGCCTAGAGATGGCTTGGTGCATCTAGGGAGAATATGAACGGGGGAAGGTGCTCTGGGGAGATGGTCATTGATTGGAGAAGCCAAGACACCTCTGAAAACCAACCATGCGCATATGCACATGGTTGTTTGTCTTGCTGATTTGACATAATTAAAGGGGTAATTTGTTAAGTGCATTAACATTTAGTAAATAAGATAAGGGATTGATTTTACTGTTGTTATATTGATGTTATTATTGCTATAAAAGCACATTTTCAGATTTGGTTATTCGTTGATAAGTTGCCCTAGAAGGGGTTGAAACTTATATCATTGTTTGGTATCTTTTCTACTTGAATTGCCGAGAAGTTCAAGGCTTCTAGGAAATGAATTGTTGTACTTCTCCCACTGCTATTTGGTACTTTAATTTACAAGTCTTAGGGCAGAAAATTCTAGGGCTAAGATTTGGGAAACCTTTTAGAAAGAAAGTGGAATTTCTTTTTGCAGTGAAGTCTCAATTCTGAGAAATTTCCAGCACTTAATCACAATGCGCATGGTTTAAATGGATTTGTATAGGCATGTACGATTTGTACTGCCACTTACCTTTTCATTTCTCCCCTTTCAAACATATTGGTGACTTGGCCAAACTTAGTCACTCTCTCACAGTATTGCACTCCTATATATAGATAATACAAATGAGTGTACATTGCAACAATCTCCTCATACTTGCATGCTTACTCTTATGTGTGAGTATTTTTGCATTTTTTGTTATGTGCCCATATCGATTAGTATTAGAGCCTTAAGATTTGGATCTCTATAGTTTTGGTCTACTTTGGACTTTTTTATTACCTAAGATTCTCCTTGAGCTCTCAACTCTAAGTGGGTCAATACATTTACAAGTGCATTGATACCGACCTCTCTTGATTTTAGGTCATCAACAAGATTCTAACTCATTATCACTTGGGTTTCTCTCTAAAATTTTCTGCATCTCTACGTTTTTTAAAGTTTTTTTTGCAAATTTGCCGCAATCATGGATTCTTGTTTGTGATTGGTGGAATTGTTGGCCCATTTTTTACCATTTCCCTAGTTTTTGTTTATTCCATTGGTATCAATCCATTATACTAATTAAAACCCACATAATCGTCCAACACTTGCATTGTTGTGTGTCGGTGCCCATTCTATGCATGCAACTTGTTTTTGGCTTGAATATGACAAACTATTCAACTGAACTCACACTATGGCTCTATGCAATTCTTCTATAGACTCTATTCGCTTCTAAGTTCTGAACATTCCTCAACTCTTAGCAGATCAGTAAGGATAGAATTATATCTTCATGGAAACTCTTGTACAACCACACAAGTTTCAAATCAAAATGATGGAATGAATTATGGCAATGTTCAAGGCCATATAATAGGTTCTCCATCAACCACAAGTCTAAAATCAAGAGGCTTTGATCCCTTTGACATTTTTTTCCCTCCAACCTCGACTCAACAAAGGGTATGGTTCCCTAGCCCTCATTAAGAGATAGTGCTTCCAGATCCAGTTTTTGGACATTTTGTCCAAACTCTAGATCTATGCCTCCGAGATTTGGGGACCGAGCTTGGTATAGATAGAGTGGGCCTAGACGAAAAGAGTTCAGTCCTTGATTCTCAAGTAGATCATTCGATGCAAGTGCACTGTCCCGCAACCCATTATCTAGGTAGAATTCGGTGTCCACCCCTTTCGCCTTGAGGTCATCTTTCGCTTGGTCTCTTTCCTACACATAGTTAGATCTTGCAGAGACTCTGCCACCGAGAGGTACACCTACCTTGCACTCTACTCCTCTGAGGCCCTCGCTTTAGATCACCCTCTAGGCCATGCATGTGGTTGGTTTTCAGAGGCATCTTTGCTTCTGGTGATCATCTCCCTAAAGTTCCTTCCCCCGTTTATATTCTCCCTAGATGCATTGAGCCATCTCCAACCGCTTAGGTAGGTTTTGAACCACTCCATCAGACAGTATATCTACAGATTATACATTCAGGTCACTTGGACTTCACCCTTGATGAGCTTGGGCCTGAAGGTGTCCTTCTACCTTGAGCACTTCTTGGAGTTGCAAGATGGCATTATCGTCTATCCCCCATAAACGCGCAAGCATTGAATGCACTCACTTAGGATCCCCTTAGGACAACTTCAACTAAGTTCTCATCGACTTCTTGTGGAGACCGACCACCATCTACCACGATTTGATAGGATTTGCTAGATGTGCCACCTATAGGAGCTGGAGACAGATGTGCACCTCATTTTTAGGTGCCCTTTATACTATGAGATCAGAAGATAATACCATTGCATCTATAGGGACTCGAGGGGACCCCTCTCCACCTTCTTCCGGTATCAAGACCATAGATGTCTTTCCCTCTTCATCAAGGAGATATTTAGCCACAGGTCACATATCCTATACATCCCGCCTCACCTTGAGAGAACCAGGATGATTACCCCTTATTTTAGCATTGATCCATCGGATTGGACCAATGAGTGGTAGCCAGAGCCCTAGTGTACCTTTGATAATAGAGTGGTGAGACCTTGGGTCTCCCCTAAGCTTCCCCTTCTAGGAGATTGATTGATTTTATTGAGACCAGTTTGAAGTTGTCAAACCACACATTAGTCCTTTCATTCTCAGAGTGTCGGAGGGATCGGGCCCAGATAGATCCAGAGCAGGGCACCTCCCTCCCGTGAGATCCTCTCATAGCCCCAACGGGGTAGCCAATGATCTATCTAGAGTTTCTTTCCTTTGGCCTTGGATGCTAGGAGTATTCTCGCTTCTACATCCCCCCAGGGTCATATAGAGGAACACCTTGACTACTTCGAAGATCCCTGACAGCGAGTAGGCGCCCTGTTCACCACCCTTGCCCTTGACCATCAAATCGAGGAGATCTTGACATCACTGGAGTCATCTTTAGCTCTCTCATGCGATCTTCCTCCCTTGATAGGATCTTGAGGATCTTGAGTTGTTTGAACTTGAGTTGTCCAGTCTTGGACAAACTCACTTTGTATTTCACATTTTTGCATTCCATACCTTTGATATGGATATATACATGTTTATGAGAATGTACTACTGCTTGTATCTTTCTTTATTCTATTTTATCCTAGTTTCGGCATTTTCTAGGAGTCGTCTTTGCACTCCCACATTGTACTCATACTGAATGTATCCTTTTATTCCCATTGACCTACTTTTGTGGTTATTCGTTGGACATTAATAAATTATAAGATAATTTTATTAATGTCCAACGAATAACCACAAAAGTAGGTCCATGCTCAGCGTCATGTCCCAACACGGTATGTCTTGTCTAACTATCCCATTCTAGAGGTCAATGTGTATGAAGAATCTCATGAGCCAAGGCAATTTTTGTTATAGCCCTTTCATGTGCATACTATTTTCCAAGAACATACTTTATTGCCCACATAGTTGAGATTCGTCCCACATAGTTGAGATTCGTCAAACTATTCCAAATTCACTGCATGGTGAGTCTATGCGGTTGGAGAATCATCTAGAATTCATCTCCATGTCATCATCTCATGGCTTCTTGTTTTTAGTAGACCTCTCTCTTTGTCTGTCTGGAGTTGCTCTCACACTCTTATACTCCCTCAACAGTATTTTAAACAACTCACAAGAACTTCCTACTTAATCACGGAAGAATCCCTGCACCATATAATCCTCCATATCCTCATCTTGCTTTGGACAAGGCTTCACTCAACTCCTTGCTTTGACGTGCCTCCACTATGAAGCAAATGAGTTCAACTCTTTTCAATACAACATTGCTTGTCTAGTTCCTCTTGTTCATGGTCCTTTTACAAAAAATGTGGTGTCTTCTGTATTAGTCCTTATCCTTTCCAACTTTTGGTATGATTCTTCTAGTTTTGTACGGAAGGAAGGGAAGGACACATGACTTTTGAACCTCTTTTCTTTGACCAAGCATTCTGCGATTGGTTTGAGCATTTCCACTCTTAGTAGGAACATTGGTCCATACCAAGACCCCCACTACACAAAGCCCTAGGATTTTTTTTGTACTCTGTTGGAAAAGGTTACCCCCACCTACAATTGAAATCAGGGACGTTTTCCTCTAAGTACAGAGGAAGTGATGAATCTTAGTCTAGTGAACATGGGTAAAGTTGTAATATAGTTGTGCTTTAGCACTTTACTATTTCTACTTTTGGGTCCAAATTGATCACTCACCTATTTAAACATGATGACTCTCCCACAAATTTGTACTCCTTTATATGGATAATAAAATGAGTTTAAAGCATATATTTGTACTATGACAATCTCCATCTCATATTTGCACGCCGGGTTTCTTGTGTGTATCTTTGCATTGTTGCTGTGTGCCCATATCACATTTCTATGATTGAAGACCCTTAGGGAAATGGCATCCTCAAGCAAGTTACGAGAGTTTTTGTAGTAATAGTTACTGACATAGTTGTTTCTCCACTTTTCATGTCTAGTTAGCATTAAAAATATTAAGTTTGAGCTGAACCTATAAACACATTAAAAATCTAGGCAAAAAGGGACTATAGTTAAGATTCATGTTAATCACAACAACCACTCTTCCTAAAATCAACTAAAAGGTGGGCATTAGGACCCCATAGGCTCGATCAGTTATTGACACGTGGCAAACATGTTTATTGTGGTCTTAGTGGAGTTAGTCAACTCACAGGGGTGGTTAAGTACCCAAATGTGCATAGAAAACTATTGGGAGTGGCCCTTTGGTGATGCTTTTAAGAATTATTGGATGCAAATGCTTCTAAGGAGAGTTATGCGACATGCCCACTTAAGGATGATTCTTGCATTAGGAGTAGAGATCATAGACACTACATGGACATGCTTTGTGGTCTATTTTGCTAGCTTGAAGCACTAGAAGGTTCTAAAGCTCATTCGACATGTAAAAATCACAACACACGGTATTGTTGCATTATGAGTTGATTTGGTGTCGAAGAGGACAAAATTGCAAAAGCTAGAAGGGTGATTGCCCACTTGTGTCATGCCTAGAGATCCTTTCTTTGTTTTTTAACAACATGCTTCCTCTTATCACGTTGTCACATGTGTGACTTGTCCTCAGTGCCAATTGGTTGAAGTGGCCCACTTGCGTAGGAAAGACAGCCACTAGGTGCCAAACATGTTTCTAGGGAATTTGAACCTTGGTAGGGTTATGAAACACCTCTATTTTTCTAGTGTTCCACAGGGATGCGTCCCTCAGGGTTGGGAACACGTTTCCTAGGTTTCCAGCATCCTCAGGATGGGGGAACGCTGGGAGAAACATTTCTCTTTGGGCGAAATGCAGGCATAAATGTTTCCCCCTTCTGCAATCCTCGTATCTTCATGGGGAAATGTGGGGGGGACTTCCTGACGTCCCTCATGAAACTCAAACTCCTGGACTTCCCTCACGAAACTCCGAAACTCATGGATGTCCCTCACGAAACTCTGGAACTCCTGGTTGGTGTGCCATTGGTTACCCATGAGGCAATTCCATTGACGTTCCCATTGATGGTCCTAAATTCTAATGCCTTCATGCAACGGATGGATGGAGAGGACCAGTCAATGGAATTGTCTCCTTGATGCTCATCTCATGCTGATTTATTTCAGCTACTTTTTATTTTCGCTTTCAGTGTCCATTGTAACTTGTTAGTTTTACTTTTCACTATTTTAGTTTTGACTCTATATAGTTATAGTTATACTGATGACTGAGTCTTTGACTCTTTCCTGTTTTCGAGCAATCTTAATTTACTATTTATTTGTGGGGATGTTAAAATGTTTTTTTTTGTTTCTTTCCAGCAGAGTCTAGGGCAAAAACTTACTGAGTACTTTGTCAGCATTAAGTATTTCTCTTGTTTTTTCTTTTTTCGATGCAGTTTATTCAATGTTGTCAAGATCACTTTTACGTGTATCTGTCTGAAGGTGGAATATAGTTGCTAATTTCTTATGTTAAATGTGCTTTTTCATGGGTGAACACTTTTTCTTTTTTGAAGTTTTTCTAATGGCAGTTCTTTGAGAAACATGCTTTGAGGGGCTGCACTGCATAGAGGGGACTTCTTTTAGCTGAGATGCCAGGTTTGAGGGGTAACTATTCCACCGATATTGCCCATGACTAGGGTCTGGCATCATCCCTTTGAAACCAAAGTTATCAGAACCGAACCGGTGGTCGAACTGGCCGACCCCGAGAACCGGAACCGGACCGGAACCAAACCAAAATTGGAAAAAAAACTGGATCACAAAACTGGTCCACTAAAAATACATAAAATATTTATATTTTGAAAATATATATATATATATGTGTGTGTGTGTGTGTGTGTGTGTGTGTTCATCCATGTGAATTCAAACCATTATACACAAATATGCAAAGTTTCTCATGTATATAGCAAATAATAGTGCATAGAACCAAAATAGCACCGACTCTTGAGTGCAATCCATGTCTGAATCAAAATACATCAACAAAAAGGCTATAAATTTCTTTTATAGATTATAATCCATGTTTGGAAGACGTCATGTAAACGTTAACCCAATGATGGTATATGATTTATGGTTTTACCTAAGCTTGAACAGAGTTATCATTGTTCTGTCTTCTTTCTGCCTTTTCTTGTTCTTTATCTTTGTCTATGCAAAATTTGCAAACCATGGTTTTGAAAGGTTTTTTCTTGTATTTGCAGTATTTTATTCTTGCAAAAATGCTTTTGATCAAGACAAGACAGAAAACATCCGAGTATAGCAATATCTATAAAGATTTGCTCAGAAGCATTTCATGGTGGGTATCTCGCCTGCTACTGGTTCAACAGAAAATACTGGATGAAAGGTCTCGTTCTTTGTATGAACAACTTCAAGTGGCAATGGGAGAGACTCTGAAGCATTTTGGTCAATCAACCAATGTAATTGAATATTGGGAGAACACGTTAACTGAGAGGGAGGTTTCAGATATAGTAGCAGCAGCTAACCTAGAAGCAGGCATTAAAGAGCATGCATATGGCTATATTGACCGTGCAAGGTAAGCTAAGCTTTTTGGAGGCACATCATATGATCAACTACAGAAACTGTAGTCTTATTCTTTTGGTTCAAGAAAAGGTAGTCTAATTTGTTTCGTTCCAAATGAAAATATGATGCCAGGTATTTTTTTTTCTCAACTTCAGAATCTGCTTGACTTAGGTTGGATAATGTTTGAGAACAGTTTATTACTTGGTTTAAATGCCCCTGGCTTGTAGCTTCGTGTCATCTGTAAATCTTATAGTGACCATTGTTCATCGATGGCATCCATAGCATGCGCAGTTTTGAATTTTAAACACAATTTACTGAGGTATATCAGTCACGCTACTATCTTAACAAATGAGAAAAAGTCTTGTTCTAACATGAATGCTTACTTCTGCTTTATTTTAATTTATTGAAATTTTATATTAATCATTTTATCAGTGTAAAAATAAATTATTATGCTTTTGTAGTGGAGAAGATATTTCCTCTCTCTCTCAACGCTGACACCCAGATCAACACCCACTTATGTATGCCTGTGTTCAGGCTCATAAACTTTAGAGGCTGAAATTTAACCCAAACTTTGCTCTTAACTTGTCCGGTGAAGGACGGTCTGCAAGGACTGTGGTCAGTTGAGATAGGTTATGGTGATGTATACGCAATTAAGAAGGAAATGATGTTCCATTGAGTGATGACCTGAGTGTATGAAGGAAGGTGAAAATGGCAAGACATCATGAAGGAAGGTGAAAATGGCAAGACATCATGTTCCAAGAGAATAGCATGAGTCCCACTGTTCTTCTTCCTCAAGATCTCTATTGTGTTAGGTAATAGGGACTCAAACTTACAGGTATGTTGGCCTTCTATGTCTTTCGAATAGGTGTGTTCTTCAATTTGAAATGGTCAATGATACTGTCTATTAAACCATGATAAGAATCAATGCTTAATTGGCTTCAAAGAGACGTGCTTAAGATTTGCCTACTTTTAAGAACTTATGGTCTGGACTCTGAAGCAGTGCCTTGTCAAGGAGTTATCCATTCCCATTCCTTGAGGCTTGTACACATACTTCAATGGTCCCATTCAGCTTTATTTCAAATGTATAGGATATTTGCTATCACTGAATCAAAGTCTGCTTTCTATCTTTGAATCTCTCATTGGATACCTTGCAAAGGCAGAAGGAGAGAATACATTATAAAGAGGAAAAGATGACTAATAGCTTCTATTTGTGAACTAGAAGAAGATACTCCTGTTTATTTCTCACAAGTAAACTTTCCTTTCTGGAAACGACAAATACCTTGGCTTTCACATTGTTTGATGGGAAAAATCTCTTAGGGGACAAGCATATCAATTTGCAACTAGTTGGTCCACTTTGCAAGATAAACATTTGTATAAGTATCTGAAATTCTTTATGAATCATTGAACATGATCTACGATGCCTATGGGCTAACAGATTTTGCTGTATCGTTAATACATAATTCTTTGTTGGTGATTGACAAGTGATTTGTTGGGGACCTATGGTTTATCTGTTCATGGCTGGTGGGTAATTTGTTTCAATTTATGTGCATTCTAGAAAAGTTTGAGAGTCACTCTAAAGTGTATAGATGGTTTTGCAGTGTTCAGCTAATGTCCGAAAACCATTTGTTTTAAATCAATGTTCACACAGAAATTTAGTAATCAACATTTTGCATTGATGATTTATGCTTGCAACCGATGGCTTTATCTTGCCATTATTTCAGTTGGCTTGTTATATGTGGCAACTAGTTCCTGATCATGTCATTTTATGCACATCCTTCAAATGCCTTACACACATATGAGACAATTGCATGCTTAAATTGCAAAGGATGGGTTGTATGAGTGGTTGGTGATGTCATTCTGCTTAACCAATCCGCCAATCCGCCGACATCTTTTATGTGATTTGTGAACTATGTTTTGCATTGTACATGGGTAAATTTGTTGTAGTTTATGTTTATGATGTTCTTATTTTCACCAGGACATCACTTTGGTTCTGAAAACCTTACATGACCACAAGCCTTATGCAAACTTTTGTTCTGAAAACCTGACATGACCACAAGCTTTATGCCAACTTGGAGAAATGTGCATTTACCATGAAATGCATTAGGTACCTCAATCATTGATGAGATGGGTGATCTAGAGAAGGTACAAGTCATTAGAGTGGCTGATCCCAATCAGCATCAGTGAGCTATGAAGCTTTCTTGGGGTGGCAAATATTTATAGCTAGCTTGTCTTGGGCTTCTCTCATGTTGTGCACCTACTTTGTGCACTCTTGCTGAACCACCAAAAAACCAGTGTTCCAATGGAATAAAACACAGCAAGAAACATTCAAAGACCTTAAGTGCAAATTATGCACAATGCTGACCTTGCACTTGCTTTTTATCAGCAAGATTTAGTTTGACACCTGAGGTTATGAGCTTGAAGTTGTTCTTCTTCAGCACAGATGCCTAGTCGCACATCACAATGAATTATTCAATGATTAGATTATGACTGTGAGCTCTATGTGATCGTTCAGGGTATGAAACAATGGTGACATTACATCTTGGGTAGGGAGACAATTATTCATTCTGTCCATAAACCATAGGAGTTTCTGCAGACACTGAGACAACAAATTGCAGATGATACACCAATTGAAGTGGATGAATTGTGCGCAACTGTTCCATCTAGTGAAGAAGTGTACACATTGGTTGTTGATGGAATATGTTCAACAAAGTATTCAACAAAAGCATGCACACTATATTCTTGACAAGCATCTTCATACTCAATATCAACAATCTTAATAGGATCTTCAAAGGATTTAACATGAAGGTTATGGAAGTTACATTGTGGAGCACTTTCAATTCAAGCTTGCAAGCCTTCTTGGATGCCATTGTTCTTGTGCGGTAGTGGGAATTTTGGCCATTATGAGCCCCTTGCCTCGTTTGCAGGAAAGGCCCACAGTACCAGCAAGGAAACTAAATGCAGGATAGATCTAGATCATATGATGTAGGGCAACAGTAAAGGCAGATACTGGTTGTCAAGACCATGCAAAAATCTCAAATCCTCAAAACCCTAGCAGATCACCTTCCGTCCTTTCTAGTTATGGACATGTTACTACACAAACTAGCACCCCGAAAGTGCAAGGTTCTAACAAGAGTACAGCTGAGGGCAACTCCTAGAAGTGTTGCCACTGTCACCTTGACAACAACTTTCTTCACTTCAGTCCATAGGACAAGGACCTAGCACTAGGGGGGATTCCCTAAACACAACTAAGTTTCAAAGGATGATGTTTTATTGTGAAACCATGTTGAAATAATTTTGGATCTGGATTATGGCTTAGGCAATGTTGATTTGGGGTTATAATTCTCATCTTTGAAATATTAATTGTTACCCTAAGTTTCCAGATCACAATGAGATTAGCTTGCTGTCATAAAATGCAGATTTCAATCAGCAGTGAATGTATTTAACAGCAGACAATTCCAACTCTTAAAATGTTTGAAATAAAATGTAAATTAGGGTAGAAAGGACAAGCAACCACCTCTATAAATCTTAATATTTTAATGATCAACGAGTTACTTGTTTTCACCATCAACATGACATATTTTATGAAATAGTTAGGTTGACAATGAGGATGGATTGCAGATCTATAATGGACAGTCAATGATGCAAGAGAAAATGAGATTTTAAACACTCCAAATAGCATGCAATATTCCAGAAATTTATACCAGATCTGAACCTAACAGAGAGATTGTTATAGATGTTTATGATGTATTTTAGACTAGGAAAACACTATTAAACAGTCCATAAATTTAACCCACCTATTAATAGAATAAAAGAACACAATCAGGGCTAAATTTCAGGAGCAATGCTAGAATTAAATTCACCCTAATTTTCTGTGTAAAACCAGTAAGCAAAACAGCCTTAAACTGCTTTAAAAAATCAATTTTAAAAGTTCATGCTACAGCCCTAAGGGTATGGCTTAGATAAGAATTAAATGCAGCCCTAAAGGGAGTTCCTAAATATACAATTTTATAGGGTCTTGCAGAAATCTTTTAATGCCTTGGATGAATTAAATTTCAGAATGAAGAAAAACAAAAAAAAAAGATTTAATTTCAATTTTGAGTGGCTAGAAACATAGGACTAGTGCCTAGGGTTGAAGTTGGGCATATGGGGTCAATCAAGGCTAGTGAAGAAGAGCTTACTAGGATTCAAGGAAAGCTAGGGTTTAAGTGCTAACCCCTACCAAATCCAAGAAAGACTAGATCTATACCAATATCTACAAGCGAATAATCTAAGTGATATCTTCAAACTACCTTGGGCATAATATTCATCAAGCATGGGATCCTAGGGCATACAATCAGGAGTTGAAAATACACCACCTCTTCAACCACTAACCGAACAAACTTAACCTTACGAAATAAAGAGCTTACTTGCAAATCATACCAAGATGGAACAATTGTTGATCTAGGAGTATGCCATACCATTAACAAGACATCCACATCATACTGCTAGGATCAACATCCATAAGAGGATTCAAGGAAAGCTAGGGTTTAAGTGCTAACCCCTACCAAATCCAAGAAAGACTAGATCTATACCAATATCTACAAGCGAATAATCTAAGTGATATCTTCAAACTACCTTGGGCATAATATTCATCAAGCATGGGATCCTAGGGCATACAATCAGGAGTTGAAAATACACCACCTCTTCAACCACTAACCAAACAAACTTAACCTTACGAAATAAAGAGCTTACTTGCAAATCATACCAAGATGGAACAATTGTTGATCTAGGAGTATGCCATACCATTAACAAGGCATCCACATCATACTGCTAGGATCAACATCCATAAGCATTTACCACAAAAGCTAGACAAAAGCCAAAAGAGAGAGTTCTCCACAAGTTTCTAACAAGTTTTATAGTGAAGGAGGCTCTCTTTACATTGGAAGAGAGACTAACAAACTCCTCATCAGAAAATAATAAAATCCTCTTCATTACATGGTTACAATACCAAAACCCTAACTACTTGCCCAAGACCATAAGGGTGCACCACTAGGGTAAGTGAGATAATCCATGAATAATACAAAATTACTCCCAATAGATGGAGTACACTAATAGATTTAATCAATACCTCAGTAAGTGGTCCAAAACTCTAGGGTTTTGACCCTCAAAATGCTCCCAAGTGCAACGAATTCAAGTAAATGCATGAAGAAGTGTGTCGAATCATCACCAATGGACCATCCTCTAGCAAAGTGATCAAAAAGTGGTGCACACTTGGAAAATAGAAGCTCTCCCATAAAAATAGTTAAACCATGATACATGAGGCCTCAAAAGGTGGGGCACTAAACTCAAACCAAGTGCTAAGTGTTGAAGGAGGCCCAAATCCTAGAACACTCCATCAACAATGCAATCAATCTTCATTAAATGTGGCATGTATGAGGAAAAGGAGTGTGACATCCGATAGAAAAGTGCCATTATTGTCCAAAAGGGCCTCCAAATATGCGAAGAAGGAGGGCACTCCTCAAGTGTAGTCTAGTCATCATCAAAACAACTCAATCCAAGTGTTAGACTATGCAATATGTCTAGGGTGTTAGCCCCAGGAAGCCCCAGGAAGCCCCGATGATATTCATGTTGATTTTTTTGAGCAGCATCGAGAGCCATTCTCTTAGGAGAATGGAGACATTTGGTCCGGGACCAGGATGTGGAACCAGTACAGTACTGGGGGACTCAACCTTGAGTTGAATGACCATTTTGTTGAATGGGGATATCTAGTCCAGGACCAGGATATGGAACCAGTCCAGCACTAGGGGACTCAACCTTGAGTTGAGTGACCATTCTGTTGAATGGATACATCTGGTCCGGGACCAATATGTGGAACCAGTCTAGCACTGGGGGACTCGGCCTAGAGCTGAGTGGCCATTCTTTGAATGGAGGCACCTAATCAGTTACTAGC
>LPNX010783182.1:405484-451567 GCA_001517045.1 Pseudotsuga menziesii | reverse complement strand
TGCTGGGAATTACATTGCCTACGGCTACAAGTCACCTCTTGCTCACCAATCCAAAGCTGGAAGTTACATATCTGTTGAAAACTTGAATAACATTTATGACTTATCATTTGAGTCTAGACTCTACATGCACAGTCACGTTATGAGTCACGTTATGCGATACCCCTAAACAGCGAAGATTTAAACAGCGAAAAAACCCCTAATTTCATCACTTTTCACAGAACACGTTACAAAAGAGTGTCGGACACGCGTTGACCAAGTGTCCCAGGGATAAGACACGTTACAAAAGAGTGTCGGACTCGCGTTGACCACGTGTCCCAAGGATAAGACACGTTTTGACCACGTGTCGGACACGTACCGTAGCGTGTCTTCACGTGGACACCGCGGGTACGGACACGTGGGCTAGTATGGACGTGTCAGGTAACTTAGGTTACTAGGAATTTTACCTAGTTCGGGACTAGGGACTCAGCCCGGGGCTGAGGTCCATTCTTTAGGAGAATGGAGGCGCTTGGTCTGTTACCAAGTATTTGACCTTGTGTCAAATTATCGAGCCTATGGATGAGGCACTTGGTCTGTTACCAGGATTACACTTTAATCCCTAGACCAGGTTTGGGCATGTGTGACACTTTAACCCTCGATCAGTGGGCTTTGTGATCTTCTCCAAGGCTTAGCTACCCTTGGTTAAGATACCTTAGTATTCGATCTTGGTGTCACACAGAGTGTGAGATAAAAGCATTAGTAATTCTCTCTGTTTATGATGATGTACTTTGAGTGGGGATGAATGATCACCTTGACCACTTGGTTTGACCATAGGGCACTTAAAGAAGGCTAAAATAAAAGTCTAAAATACATAAGGACCCTTAGTACCACTAAGGCGTGAAAGTGAAAGTGCAAAAAGACCTTTAGTACCACTAAAAGGTAAAAGTCAAAGTAATAAAAGAATAAAGTAATATGATTTTGTTCTTGAGTTTTGGTCCACTTACAGGTGACTCAAAGGCTATAAAAGAAGATCAATCCATTTCATTATTACACACACACTTGCTCTTGTACTTGCAGCTGCTCCAACAAAAGAATTCGTTGGTTATTGAAGAGAAGGAAGTTTTGTGTTTATGCCCTAACATGGATGAGTCTAGCTAGGGCATCCTCACACGTCTTTTGTGATAAACCCTAACCTAGGGTTTCATTACAAACATTAGCAACAACCTTCTTATCTTTTCTACATGAACTATGGTTTCACCCTAGCCCTACTCTCCTTCATGAATTGATCACGGGCAGCTCCAGATAGGCTCGGGTAGGGTCTTATTCTTCACAGGCAGTCTGGTTTCTCTTACGTGCAGGCTTCTAGAGCTCCGGGTAGCTCCCCTCCTCCTCCGACAGCCATCCTCACACCATCGGCCACCCAGCTAGCAGATTCGGGCAGCCTCGATGGGCCCTAGTAGAGCTAGGGAAACCTGTTGGTACCTTTGGGCAACACCCAACAGGCCCTAACAGGACACACGCAACCTACTGGTGCCTCCGGGCATACCCAACAAGCCACAGACAGGCCTTGGGCAGCCGCGGGAGGACCTCGGGTAGGCTAGTAGAGCCCGACAAGGGTTCGGGCAGCAGCAGAACAGGCTCGGGCAGGCCAGACAAGGCCCGGGCAGAGCAGAACAGGTCACGGGTAGACAAAGCAGGGTCTAGGCAGTAGGGCATACAAGCTCGGGCATTTTTTTTCTGGGCAGCCAGATAGGTCACGGGCAGGAAGACAACAAATTCAGGCAGCTCGATTATTCTGGGAAGGAGAGAGAAAAATTAGGGTAGAAAGCCCTAATTTGGCATTTTTGTGTAAAAATTATCTTTTGTAATTTTGTGGATTTGTGGTACAAGCCCATTAGGGTTTGAGATTTTTTTTCAAGAACGCAGTCATCTCATTTATGAGATGAATTACTAAATGCTTTTGGGGTTTTTGTCCTTTAAAGGTTTCCTCAGTGAAAAACTCTCGTGTTCAGTGTTTTGATGTGTTGATGTTTTACTGCACTCGTCATTTGTTATCTGTTAGTTTGCAAATTTTAAAGTATTCATGCTAATGCTAAAAATTCAACATGGTATCAGAGCTTAGCATGTGAAGACCCAGTAAAAGGAGATTGTTGTTGTCTTCCTAGAGCTTGGGATATTTTTGCAGACTTAACATTTGAATAAGTGGCAGAGATGGTCACCAACATCTTCAGACCGGAAGAGAAGCTTCAAGGTTCAGCCAACTACAATTCCTGGAAAGCTAGGCTTACAACTATCCTAGAGGACAATGACCTTGATGACATTGTGTTCAACATCATTGAAGAGCCAACATCTAATGCTGGCAGAGTTGCTTACAAGAAGAAGCAGGCTAAGGCTAGAAGGATCATCTATGATTCTGTCAAAGAAACTTTGATGCCCAACATCACATCCTTGAAGACTGCCAAAGAATGCTTTGACACCTTTACAAATCTGTATGAGAAGAAGGCTCCCAGTCAAAAGAGAGTTTTGAAGAAAAGGCTTCGAACATTGAAGATGAACAAGGATGAAGGGGTTGGTCCCTTCTTCACAAAGATTGCACGGGTAAGAGATCAACTTAATGCTATTGGTATTGCTGTAGATGATGACGATCTTGTGCAGACTGTAGTCGATGGTCTCCCAAATTCTTGGGAAACATTCCTTGCATCTGTCAGTGGACGTAAGAATCAACCAAACTTTGAAAGACTTTGGCATGATTACTTGGAAGAAGAGGGAAGGACTTCAGGGAAGGCAACTAAGGAAGGGAACCTTGCACTTACATCAAAGACAAAGAAGTTCAAGAAGCCCTCCCCTTATCAAAAGAAGGAAAAGAAACCTCAAGGTAAGCACTCTGATGTTTCAAAAGTGGAATGCTATAATTGCCAAGTGTTTGGGCACTTTGCCAGAGATTGCAGGCAGCCCAAAAGGAAATTCAAAAGAAGATTCCAAGCTTCTGCAGAAGAAGAAGAAGAAGAACCTAAGAAGAAGAAGAACACCAAGGCCACCAAAGAAGATGAACCTAGAAGAGAGTACTACCTGGTCTCCGCTCTCTCTGGATCCATCACGGACAGTGCAAACTCTTGGTTAGTGGATAGTGGTGCCTCTAGGCATATGACAGGAAACCATGGAGCTCTCACCAGTTATAGAAAGAAGAAGTTCACTACACAGGTGGAACTTGGAGATGACTCCACTTACAAGATTGAAAGAGTTGGCTCAACTTCACTTCAACTTGATTCAGGTACGATTTTACATATTGATGATGTCTTATATCTTCCTGGTTTAAAGAAGAACCTACTCTCTGTTGCTGGCTTAGAGGACAAAGGCTACATAGTCCTATTCATGGACAAGAAGGTCCTACTATGGGCAAAGAATGAAAAGCTAAGCTCAGCTGTACAGACTGGGGTTTGAGAGGGAGGTCTTTACAAGGCTTTCGAAGATTCCACTCATGCTTTGGTACATCATACAATTGATCCATGTGAGCTGTGGCATCAGAGGTTTGGACACCTTCACTATACAACTCTTCTAGGCTTACAGAAGATGGTCACAGGTATGCCATAGGTATCTCCAAAACATGATGGAACTTGCAAAGGATGTGCTCTAGGTAAGAACACTAAGAAATCCTTTTCCAGAAGCAAGAATAGATCTAAAGGCATATTAGATTTGATTCACTTTGACATTTGTGGGCCCATGTCTTCACCCTCCTTGAGTGGGTGTTTATATTGTATCTTGTTCATAGATGATCATTCTCGGAAGTCATGGATTTACTTCCTCAAGGACAAAAGTGAAAGTTTTGACAGGTCCAAAGAGTTCAAGGCTCTAATTGAAAATCAGACAGGTAGACACATCTGTATCTTGAGATCAGATAACGGAGGTGAGTATGAATCTAATGAGTTTGATGATTTTTGCCGGGAAGCAGGAATTAAGAAAGAGCTGACAATACCGTACAACCCTCAGCAGAATGGGGTTGCAGAAAGGAAGAACAAAACGATTTGTGAAGCTACTAAAGCCATGCTTACCGATCTAGATATTCCTTTATCCTTGTGGGCTGAAGCTGCATGTACTGCTGTGTACATCCAAAATAGAAGCCCTCATGCTATCTTGGGAGAGAAGACTCCAGAAGAAGTCTTCACCAGCAAGAAACCTGCAGTTGACCACATGAGGATATTTGGCACTCCGGTTTACATTCATGTGCCAAAAGAAAAGAGGGCTAAGCTAGAGCCCTCCGGTAAGAAAGGTATATTTGTTGGTTACAGTGACAGCTCAAAGGCCTACCGCATCTATGTACCTGGACAGAGGTACATTGAAGTCAGTAGAGATGTGATCTTCCATGAGGAAGCTGTGTTTTGTCAAACGCAAGAGCTTTCAAAGGAATATGAAGTACCTCCTTCTGAGGTTCTAGATTCAGAAGTTTAGAGGGAGGAAGAGGAATTTGAGGATCAAATTCTAGATGCACCTGAGGATACTGAAAGTCCACCAGAAGAATTGCTTGAACTTCCTCCTTCCAAAAGGAGACCTGCTTGGTACCAAGAAACAATACAAGAAGCCAAGAAGCATAAAGCTCCTCCCGGGACTTTCAGAGAAAGCATAAGACCACAAAAGTACTCCGGTCTTATGAGCCAGCTCATTAGTGCAGAACCTTCCACGTACGAAGAAGCAACAAGTCAACATGTAGGGGTTGATGCCATGATTGAAGTGTACAGTTCAATCATGAAGAATGATGTATGGGAAGTTGTTCCCAGACCAACAGGAAAGTCAGTGGTGACATCCAAACGACTTTACAAAATCAAGCATGCTGTTGATGGCAGTGTGGAGAAGTATAAAGCCAGATTCGTAGCTTGTGGCTTCACTCAGAAAGAAGGCATTGACTATGATGAGACATTTGCTCCTACTTCCAGGTATACTACCATCAGAGCCATCATTTCTCTTGTTGCAGTATTCGGATGGAAGTTACATCAGATGGATGTAAAGACATCCTTCCTCAATGGGAAGATTGATGAGGAAGTCTATATTGAACAACCTGAAGGCTTTGTGACTCATTGGAATAAGACTCATGTGTGTAAACTGAAGAAAGCCTTGTATGGACTGAAACAGGCTCTAAGAGTTTGGTATGCGAGGATGGATGGATTTCTCCATAGCTTGGGGTTTTCCAAAAGTACAACTGACTCCAACTTGTACTTTAAGGTTGTTCATAATCATATCTTGATCCTTGTTCTATATGTGGATGACTTGTTTCTTATAGGTGAGGAACAATTGATAGAACAGTGTAAGAGGGAGCTTACCTTTGAATTTGAAATGAAGGATCTCGGTTTGATGCATTATTTTCTTGGCTTAGAGGTCTGGAAAAAGCCAGGCGAGATCTTCTCGACACAAGGGAAGTATGCAGTGGACATTTTGCAGAGATTTGGGATGCAGGATTGCAAGTCCATGAGTGTACCCATGACTACCAACTTGACAAAGTTGCATGACTCGGCCACCAATTCACAAAGTGTGGACTCTACTCTGTACAGACAGCTTATTGGATCCTTGATGTATCTCCTGCATACGAGACTAGATATCTGTTATACAATGTGCTCTGAGTCAATTCATGTCCGATCCGAAGCACATACACTGGGTAGCTGCTAAACACGTACTCAGATATGTGCGAGGTACTATCACTTATGGGCTCAGGTATACTTCCAGCAGTGGAGTTTTATTAGCAGGATCTGTTTAGATTGGGCTGGCAGTGCAGTAGACCGAAAAAACACTTCTGCTTACTGCTTCAGTATGGGATCTGCAATGATCTCTTGGTTTAGCAGGAAGTAGGGTTCCATAGCTCAGAGTACAGCTGAGGCAAAGTATATTGCTGCAAGTGATGCCTGTAAGGAAGTAGTTTGGCTCATAAAACTTCTATCTGATCTGTTCGATGGAAAGCTTGACTCAACGATCATCCATTTCTATAATCAGAGTTGCATTAAGCTTTCAGAGAACCCGGTGTTTCATGACAGATCAAAACACATTGAAACGAAGTATCATTTCATCAGAGACCTGGTACAAAGGGGTGCTCTGAAGTTGCACTACATTCGTATAGATGAAGAGATCGCAGATATCCTAATCAAGCCTTTGACAACAACAAAGTTCGTGTACTTTCGTGCAAGCTTGGCATGGCAGAGAATGCCTCTCTCGTTGAGAGGGAGTGTTGATTTTTCTGAGCAACATCGAGAGCCATTCTCTTAGGAGAATGGAGACATCTGGTCTGGGGCCAGGATGTGGAACCAGTCAAGTACTGGGAGACTCAACCTTGAGTTGAGTGACCATTTTGTTGAATAGGGATATCTGGTCCAGGACCAGGGTATGGAACCAATTCAACACTGGGGGACTCAACCTTGAGTTGAGTGACCATTCTGTTGAATGGAGACATTTGGTCTGGGACCAGGATGTGGAACCAGTCTAGCACTGGGGGACTCATCCTAGAGCTGAGTGGCCATTCTTTGAATGGAGACACCTGGTCAGTTACCAGGAATTTCACCTAGTCCGGGACTAAGGACTCAGCCTAGGGTTGAGGGCCATTCTCCGGGAGCATGGAGGTGCTTGGTCTGTTACCAAGTATTTGACCTTGTGTCAAATTATGCAACCTATGGCTGAGGCACCTGGTCTGTTACCAGGATTACACTATAAACCCTAGACCGGGTCTGGGCATGTGTGACACTTTGACCCTCAATCAGTGGGCTTCATGATATTCTCCAAGGCTTAGCTACCCTTGGTTAAGACACCTTAGTATCCGATCTTGGTGTCACACAGAGTGTGAGATAAAAACATTAGTAATTCTCTCTGTTTATGATGGTGTACTTTGAGTGGGGATGAAGGACCACCTTGACCACTTGTTTTGACCACAGGGCACTTAAAGAAGGTTAAAGTAAAAGTATAAAATACATAAGGACCATTAGTACCACGAAGGAGTCAAAGTGAAAGTGCAAAAAGACCTTTAGTACCACTAAAAGGTAAAAGTCAAAGTAATAAAATAATAAAATAATATTATTTTGTTCTTTTGAGTTTTGGTCCACTTACAGGTGACTCAAAAGCTATAAAAGAAGATCAATCCATTTCATTATTACACACACACTTGTTCTTGCACTTGCAGCTGCTTCAAGAAGAATTTGCTCGTTATTGAAGAGAAGGAAGTTTTGTGTTTATGCCCTAGCATGGATGAGTCTAGCTAGGGCATCCACACTTGTCTTTTGTGATCAACCCTAACCTAGGGTTTCATTACAAATAGCAACAACAACCTTCTTATCTTTTCTACACGAGTTAGGGTTACACCCTAGCCCTACTTTCCTTCACGAATTGATCACGAGCAGCTCCAGAATGGCTGGGGAAGGGTCTTATTCTTCACGGGCAGCTTGGTTTCTCTTTAGGGCAGGCTGCTAGAGCTTCGGGTAGCTCCCCTCCTCCTGCGACAACCATCCTCACACCATCGACCACCCAGCTAGCAGATCCGGGAGCCTCGACAGGCCCTAGCAAAGCTAGGGCAACCTGTTGGTACCTTCGGGAAGCACCCAGCAGGTCCTAACAAGCCACGGGCAGCCCCAAGAGGACCTCAAGCAGTCTAGCAGAGCCTGACAAGGGTTCGGGCAGCAGTAGAACAGGCCCACGTAGGCCAGATAAGGCCCGGGCAGTGCAGAATAGGTCACAGGCAGACAAAGCAGGGTAGACAAGCTCGGGTAGCTTTGGTAGTTTTTTTTGGGTAGCCAGACAAGTCACGGGCAGGCAGAGAACAAATTTGGGCAGTTTGATTATTCTAGGCAGGAGAGAGAAAAATTAGGGCAGAAAGCCCTAATTTGGCATTTTTGTGTAAAAATTATCTTCTGTAATTTGTGGATTTGTGGTACAAACCCATTAGGGTTTGAGATTTTTTTTGAAGAACTCAGTCATCTCATCTACGAGATGAATTACTAATGCTTTTGGGGTTTTTGTCCTTTAAAGGTTTCCCTAGTGAAAAACTCTTGTGATCAGTGTTTTGATGTGTTGATGTGTTACTGCACTTGTCATTTGTTATCTGTTAGTCTACAAATTTTAAAGTATTCATGCTAATGCTAAAAATTCAACAATTCAATTAGACTTAGGAGAAATACCTTCAGATACATAAGAAATAGCACATGAAAAGGTTAGCAAGTGCACTTTTCTAACAATCCAGTGTTCCTTTACTCAATTCTTCCATCAACCTTAGATTCACTATGGTGTGACCATTACATGTTATACCCCTAGGACAAGATGTATTTCATAAGTTTCTAAGTGAGGTGAGGGTGATGGAGTGAATGTGGTACTAGGGGAAAGGTGTTCGTGAATTGGCCATCATAGAAATGTGTATAATTGTTAGATCCATCCCTTAGCTTTCAAGGGCTAGGCGTTATAGATTTTTCTTCCACATGTGCGCCTTAAAAGGGAGTGCTTTTCTTGAGTTACCCTTTCCTTACACCTCTTTTTTGTAATCCCTTAATTTTATTATGTATTGATTTATTTATTTTATTTATAACCTTTTCATTGGCTTAGTCCCTTTACTTTAGATTTAGCTTTGACAACTTGAGACATAGCGAACTTGACTTTTTTGCAAGGGGCATTGCTCACATATATAACATTTATAATTTAGCTGCATCGACCTTAGAGTACTTTGACTCATTTAATTTGATTTAGACATTCATTTTTTTTTTTTCCGAAGAAAAAAAAGCTTATACTTTATTTACCGATAAAAAACTGTTTACATGGAGTATATCCTGCATACTGCTGCAGTGCGTCTTTACAAAAATCCAAAAGCACTATAAAAGCCTTTAATAATTTCTTTGATATTGCTGCATATTGTTGTTTTTCAAAATCCGATAACACAAGCATGCCCGAAAAAAAACTGAACAAGGCCAAATGACCTCAAAGCTGTATCTGAGTGTGTCTTCTTCTATACTGGTATATCCAGATTCACGGCCTCCAAAACTGGTGCATGCAGAAAAGAAAATGAGTCTTCATAAATGTGATCTCAAGATCCAATAAAAAAAACATAGGTGTTGTGTGACTATCCTATCATTTTAGCTATTATCTGACTAATGATATAGTGTCTTCCCTTGACTGTATGTCAATGAAAGGCCTATGGTAAAAATCATATACCTCCGCGCCTTTTGTTTCCAAAAATTTCCATATTCCTTGCTCAAGAGCTAGTCCATTTTTGGAAAGGCGGTCGGCATCATTATTTCTTTCCCTGTAGACATGGCGGCATGTAATAGAATCAAAATTTTGCATGAGCATGTTAACTTCCTCAAAGATAGCAAGGAGAGAAATGTTTTTGCATCTCTGAACTTTACTTACCCAATTAATGATTACACGAGAGTCTCCAAAGATTTGGATTCTTTTACAACCTTTTTCTATGGCAAAGCAGAGAAGCAGTTTTAGAGCCATAAACTCTACAAAATTGTTTGTCCCTTCCCCTAAGCCCATATGAATCTGAAAATGGTGGTTTTGTTTGAGGAAGAGAGTAGCATCGCCTCCACATTTATTATCTTGTGCAGCTCCATCAAAGAAAACCCACGGCATAGTTTTATCAATTGTTTCTTTTGTGATGATTCTTGGGGCCGGAGCGTCTTTTGTTTGTGGAAGAAAGAGAGGATGTCGAGGCCCTGTTTAGCTATGGCTTCGAGGGAGGAAGTTTTCTTGAAAGGTGGCTGCATTCCGGGCTAGCCAAATACCCCAAATGTGAAGAAGAGGGAGAGATTTTAAGTGTGCAAGCAATGGAGAGGTAGACCAGTTTTTCCAAGCATCTTCCATCGAGAGACTAGCCTAGTCAAATCGAAGGTTTAAAAGAGATTGTGAATGTGACCAGACCTGTGAGGAGAAAGTACAGGAACGAAAAAGTTAGTTTATACTTTCTTCATTATCTTTGCATAGAGTGCACCAGCCTGGGCCTGCCAGAGATCTTTTTTGAAGTCTATTCCAGGTTGGGATTCTGTTAGCTAGGGCACACCACATAAAAATTCTCACCTTCAGAGGACATTTAAGTTTCCAGATCCCAGGTTGCCACCATTTTGGTTCGTCCTGGAAAGTAGTGGCACATAATTGCTGATAACCAGTTTTTGGGGTGTAATCTCTATGAATTGTATGTGCCATTACTAATTCATCCTGTGAGAACGTGAGTTAGATGTGGGAGGAGCGAAGTGCAGTGATGTATCTGTTCCAATACCTGGACCAAATGTCTGGGATTTCAAGTTCCCGGCTTCCCATCCATCCTTGGTGCCAGATGTTTGTCGTGGCTTGATCAACTATTTGATTTAAGTGAAAAAATCCTTTATGCTGTAACAATTGAATACGCTGATGAGGGAGAAGGTGGTTTTGCTGGCTCCCTGGCCAAGGGTCTGCTCCTATTTTGACTCTCGTTCCATTTCCAATTTTCCAAGAGAGGCCCCTATGTATAAGAGGAAAAGCTTTGCAAATTGCCTTCCAGATAATCGAGCCAGTTTGTTAGGTAGTGAAAGTAGAGTTTCTGATCCAATCCCATAAAGGAACTGGTGCTATATATTTAAGAAGTATCACTTCCGTCCATAAGCTGCTTGATGAGATAAGCCTCCAACCGGCTTTTGCTGCTAGAGCTTTTGCAAACAGCGTGGAGTTTTTGAGACCCCACCCTCCCATAGCTTTAGGTCTTGCAAGTTGATCCCATTTTACCCAGGGGAGAACTCTTTGGTCCTTATTCACTGTCCAGAGGAATTTTGAGCAGATTTTTCGGGATTTCTCCAGTATTGACTTTGGGATCCAGGCTAAAGCCATCCAGTCAACAGGAATGGCTTCAAGAACAGATTTGATCAAGATTAGCTTGCCCGCTCTCGAAAGCCATCTGTTGCACTGGATGTTTACTCTGTTCCACTTGATTTAGGCATTCATATGTGGGAATAGTATAGAGACTTTAGAACATAACATATGATAAGTCAATTGCGAAAAGAGATATGATGAAGATGAATGAAATGGCTAGTGGAATGACACGGCATAAAAAATGGCTAGGTAAATGGTGTGAAATGATATGAAATAAATGCTACACCTACTTAAATTCCTAGGGATACAATTGACTCACAAGGTGATACACTTATCCAAGGTAATTATGACCACACTATGATACATCTTTAGCTGTAAAACAACAATTAAAAGTACACGAGTTACTATAGGGTAACGCCATATGACCCCTCATGTACATATCCCATATACAAGAAGGCAATCCCCATGTGTCAATATGTATGGCATGCATCACAGCATTGGCATCAACTGGAAAAAGCCTCAAAAATCTTTGGCAAGCTGGAAGTGTCTCTGGCAAATATCCATGGGTGAACCATAAATCTCATCTGTGGAACTGATGGATGCGATAAAAATCACAAAGGCATCGATCATCAAGCACCCCTACATGTCAGGGGGTAACAGGACACCTTTTATGTTTAACTTTTGTAGATTATTTGTAGGTAATTACTTTGGCTGATGTAATATGTTGTACAAGTTTTTTAGGCTTATTCATGAGGTTGTATCCAGTCCCTTGATCTACTAAATCTCGGCATTGCCCCACATTGCATTCTAGACATGATTTTTGTTTTATAGGTATGCAGACTTGGGAAAAGGTGTTTATGGACTCTGTTGGTGTATTACACACGATATTAGAGTTCAGTCCCATTAACTACTTTTGATCATTTATGAATATAATATGAATTTTTTTTTTCTGTTTGTTCCTAGTCTTTGTTTTGATTCCTTGAATATTTAGGGAATGTCTTAATTATCTCTTGTGGATAAAGCTTATTCAACAAATACTGACAGTATTTCAGTAGTAAATTACAATTCCTCCATCAATTTTTTGATTCTTGTTGTGATTTATTTATTTTCTACTATATTTCTAAGTCTGCTCGAAATTCTTGTGGTTGGTTCACTGAATGATTTTAAGTTTACTATTTCAGGCAGTTCTTCAAATATGCAGAAACAGCATGTGCACTGAAACTTTCTGTTACTGGTGCACTTGGATTCCGGACAGTTCATCAGGTAATCAAGCTCATCAGGTTGTCATAATTACATTTTGTTTAAATTACTTTTGCTGGTAAATTTTGTTGATTTAGTCACTTTGTCCTTTTCCTGCAGACAGAAGCAAAGGCCCAAATGGTTCTTGTAGCAGCTTCCTTGGATGACAACGTTCAGATGGGAAATTCTCTGATAGATGATAGTAGTAAAATTCCTCAGGTTTGTGATAGAAATGGGCTTTTTCCTGATAGTTATGGTGACAGTGATATTCTATTAGCTCCAAAGTTAATTGAAGAAGTGAAAGATGGAGGAATTGCAACAACTGTTGACAACGTTGATGGAGGCAACCCAAAGATACTTGATACCATTAAGCAGGCAGTGATATTGGCTCAATGTCTTGATATAATGAAGAGCACACCGGATGATGAAATGCAGGGTATGCTTTTGATAATGCTGTTTGAAGCACTTAGTTTTCTTTAGTTAGAGAAAATGAATTGCTGCCCAAGTTGTGTTATTTGAATAGCATACATTTTTGGGTTTCTGTTATATACATATGTCATATATCAATAAAATAGATATAATATATTAATATGTAAATCATTAGTAAACACTAATAATAAATAAATATGTACAATATAAGTTAATTAAAGCATTTTTAAACAAATACGACACAAAGTTTGTGGCTATTCGTAAAGACACCCATTTGAAGTATCTTATACTTGTGGGTGAACCCTCATTGTACATCATCAATTATATATATTATTCTAATTTGGAACTATACATTTAAACCTCGGGTTATACACTTCAGTGATATCAGAGTCAAGTTGTTGACATTGGTTCAAATCATTGTATGCTCGTGCAGCCAAATTTTCATCCCTACACGTGCTCATACTCAGCTGCTACTCTCATCACCACCGTTTGTATTGCCACCGTACAGTCTGTAACCATCTGTTTCGCATATTGTACACAGCAGTTGGTATGCCATCCGCCATCTGCCATATGCCAGTCACCATTCCATTTGTCTGACAACTCCATACAGTCGTATGTTCAATTAAATATATCAGCAGAAAATTTGAGTGCAGTACAACCACCAATTTGTCCATACAACGGAAATTTATATGTACACCTGGAATTAAAGTCTGCTCACTCACACTATTCCATCACTTATCCACCAACAAATAATCAGCCAAAATTAAAATTTCTCCTCTGAAAACAAGGAGAATGATGGGAATGCAGCTATTAATATCCAGCTGGGAAAACTGGAGGGCAATACAAGCAGGTTATTGAGGAGCAGGCAGAACTTAAGAAGGATTTTCCACAGAACCATGATAATCTGAGGCAGGAAATTGCATAGAACCTGTTAGTTTTTTTTAAGATCTGATTAGATTATCTAGGATCTTTATCTGAAAGAATAACAAGTACAGCAAAATGCATAAGATATAAAAGATACACAAGACACACAGATTTTCATCGGGGAACCATAAAGGAGAAAACCCCGCAAACTTCTTCAGAATAGTAAGATGATCAAAAGCAGTAATAAGAAATGTTTAGTAGCTATCTTTCTCTCCTCCTCTGACTGACTCTCTCTCATGCACCTTAGAGAGTGTGTGAGGTGTGTATAAACTAGCATAGATCCAAATCCTAGGCTCTATCAAGCGCCGAGAGGGATTAAATCTTTCGAGGTGAAAACCTCTATCAGCTTTGGTGTGTCCTATATATAGCCATTGATTTGATTAAAAAAAAACATATTTTTATTTAAGGTGGACATATAATATTTTTATTATTAATATTTAATATAATTTATGGCTGACATATAATATTTTTTATTTTGTTAGGAACGAACGTTACAAATCTCCCTCATACATGGTTTTAAAACCATGTGCAAGGCCCTCCTAAAACCATGGGTTGTTTAGGGGGCTTGCACATGGTCTTAAAACCATTTGCAAGGCCCTCCTAAATCATGTACAATAAAACCATGGGTTGTTTAGAAGACCTTGCACATGGTTTTAAACCATTTGCAAGGCCCTCCTAAACCATGTACAATAAAACCATAGGTTGTTTAGGAGCCCTTGCACATGGTTTTAAAACCATGTGCAAGGCCAACATTTTTTTTGTGGATAATTCAATTTATTATTTTATTATTTTGTTAGATAAGAACATTACAACATCTGCCCCATATTGTGTTGTTTTTTTTACCAACATTTTTTTTGGCGGATAATTAAATATTTAATTCTTTATTGTTTTTTTAGGTATTTACATTACAACATATCCCCCCATATTAGGTTGTTTTTGTGGCCGACATTAATTTTGGAGGATAATTAAAACCTTTTATTTTTTATTATTTTGTTTGCAACAAACGTTACAAGATCTCCCTCATACTGGGCTGTAGAGCGCCTCTCGGCGCAATGAGGGAGAGCGCCTCCCTATTTATACCATTTCAAGTCACTGACCAAATATAAGACTCGAGCCTACATGTCATCTCACATGGGGCCCACTTCTCCAAGAGAGACCACAATTACATATTACATGATGTTACACTGGGGACTATTGCCCTGACTTACAACGGAGGTTGTACCTCAAGATTTAGACACAATTTAGACATCTCGTAAAGGGGTAACACACATCCCTAATGGGGGTACAACAACATACAATGATAATATACATCATAATATCTTTTGAAATTAGAAATACATCAACACTCCCTTTTAACTAGGAAGGTATTCTCTCTCTACACATTCATCAACACATTTGGGTAGGTCTTCATTGCATCGTCATCATCACGGAGTCATAGAGTCTTCATCATAGCTGCTGCCATCATCTTCTTGTAATTTGATCATCGTACCATACTATCTGTCATAAGAAGTTTCTACAGTGCCAACCCTTTTTCATGTTGGATGTAGGCCTAGCCTCCATGTAGGTCTTCAAATCATCAAGTAGGTATAGCTCAGGAGTTATTGCCTTGCAAAACCTGAAGGAGCATCCTAGGACTGATTATATGCCTTTGCAAAACCTGAAGAAGCATCCCAGGACTGATTATATGCCTCTGCAAAACCTGAAGGATCTCCCAGGACTGATTATATGCCTCTGCAAAACCTGAAGGAGCATCCCACTGTTACCTCATCATCTTCAGATCATCTCATCGTCACACGGAGCACAACCCAGATACACATAACACAACACTTACATCCACCGGCATGGGAGGACAAACCTACCACCATTCGGGAAAGGCTCAACAATTACATCAACGACCATGTGAGGACTAACCTACCACCATGTCAGAAAAGCTTAAGCAATTACATCGACAACCATGGGAGGACCAACCTACCACCATGTCGGAAAAGCTCGGCAATTGCATCAATGACCATGGGAGGACCAACCTACCACCATGTCGGAAAGGCCCGACAATTACATCAACGACCATGGGAGGACCAACCTACAACCATGTCGGAAAATCCCATGTGTGTTTGTGTCTTCCGAACCCATCACTTCCCCTTGGAAGGAACCTCGATCTAAAGTACACCAAGCTTCTCTCTGAAGTATTCAAACTTCACTCAGGCTAGCGGCTTGGTCAATAGTCAATACATCGGCTATCTGCTCGTCTGTCGCAACATACTGGAGCTTCACTGCTTCTCTTTGCACCATATCCTTGATATAGTGACTTGATCTCAATGTGCTTCAACTTGTCATGGAACACCGGGTTCTCAGACAACTTCACACAACTCTGGTTGTCACAGAAGATACAAGTCGCATCTAACTGGAGATCAAACAAATCAGACTGTAGCTTCCTAAGCCATATTGCCTCACAACTAGCTGAACAAGCTGCGACATATTCTGCTTCGGCTGTACTCAGTGCCACGCAGGACTGCTTCCTGCTAAACCAAGAGATCACACTTGATCCCATATTGAAGCAACACCTCGAAGTGCTCTTCCTATCTAAAGCACTGCCAGCCCAGTTCGAATCAACATAACCATGCAGGTTAACCTTTTGATTCGCGTCATATCTGAGCCCATAATCAATTGTACCTTCTAGGTACATCAATATATGCTTTGCAGCAACCAGGTGAACTTGTCTTGGATCCGTCAGGAACTGGATCAAGGTGTTCATAACAAAGCATATGTCTGGTCTCGTGTTTGTCAGGTACATCAATGATCCAATCATTCGACGATATATCATGATATCAACTGACTCTGATGAAGCATCGCAAAGTAGCTTCAAGTTCGATGCCTTGTAGTCCATCGTCCCGAACTTCTTCAGGATCTCTATTGTATACTTCCCTTGACCAAGGAAGACTCCATCTGTACTTTGCCACACCTCCATACCTAGAAAATAATGCATCATGCCCAAGTCCTTCATCTCGAACTCGACAGCAAGCTTCCTCTTTCATCTTTAATGAGTTTCTCTTCGCTTGTCAGTAACAGGTTATCGACATATAGCAGGAGCATCACTGGTCTTCGGCCTTCAACCTTGAAGCAAAGGTTGGGATCTGCTTTACTCTCAGTAAAGCATAGGGCCATCAATAAGTTGGCTATCCTGCTGTACCATGTCGAACTTGAGGATCTGCTGTAGTCACTCCCTCTGAAGCGGAGCATCATTCTCCCTTTGCCTTTCGTACTATATGTATCGAAACATTTGTACTGGAGTGACAAGTAGATTACTCTTCTACTGATCTTCTATGTATCCATCTAGTGTCACTGGATATCAAGATCCTCTATCTTGATCTTTGTTGAAAAGTTCTTCTCGCACCCATCTGTGAGCTTGTCATCCTGATTCCTCTATAGGCTTTCATCTTCAACCATGTAGCAAAGGTTAAGATCTTCACCACTCTAGGTGATTTTCAAGTTCCTCATGTAACTGTATGTGTTGTACAAGGCCTTCTTTAATTTGCACACATGAGTTTGTATGTCATGCGTCTCAACTCCCAGTGGCTGCTCTATGTACACTTCCTCCTCGACTACACCATTCAAGAATGTTGTCTTGATGTCAGCTGGTGTATCTCCCATCGCATACCTACATGTATGGATCTAATGAAGTGTACCTTGCAACTGGTGCAAATGTCTCCTCGTAGTCTATGCCTTCTTTCTGTGAGAAGCCTTGTCCTATGAATCTTGCCTTGTATCTCACAATGCTGCCATCTACTGCATGGTAGATCTTGTAGATTCATATGGAAGACACTACGGACTTCCCTTTAGGTCTCGACATGACATCCTAGACATCATTCCTCTTGATCAACTGGTACTCTTGATCATAGTCTCCTTCCCTTTCTTCTTGGTTACTTCTTCATAGTTGGAAGGCTCTGCATCAATGATGTCACTCAACAGTGTCACATAACTAGAGTGTGTTTGAGGTCTCTTTCTTTGGAAGTCTCGTTATACTATTCTTCATCTTGGATGATTTCTCGTGCCCAAGGTGGTATTCATCTCTCGAGGTTGATCTACCGTTCTCTTTATATTATTCTGAAGCTCTTTCTTTCATCACGGTGTCTCTGGCCCGGGAAGCTTCAGGTTCCTCTTATGAACTGTCATTACTTGTTCTTCGGAATGATCTACAAGTCAAGTTCAGTTGCATGATTAGAAACATCTCATAATTTCTAAAGCATATTAATAGTGACAAATATATGTCACATAGCCATGCAACTATTTTAGCCAATGCTACAACATTCATTCATATCCTGTACACATATAATAACTTCTAGATTCCTTCCACCCCAATGTTATTAAGAGTGTGTACTACTCCTAATATGCCAGCAAATAGGTTTCAATCTAGATAAGTAGCAATGGAATGTTGTACAACATCATTGACTTCTTACCCATCATGTGCAATTCAGTAGTATAAATGCAAATACTCAAACATGCATAACACATCAACTGAATATAAACAAATGCACAACCAAACAATATCATGAAATGACAATTAAATACTTATCTTTATTTGTTTGGTGGGTAGACTCCTTCTTGAGCCTTCAGCTTCATCATCTTCTTCATTCACAACTGCATCATTTCTTATCCAAATGCTAAGATGGATAAGAGGTTATTCAAGAGTTGAGTCCTTCATATTCCTCATCGCTTGAGGGATCTTCTTTGAATTGTGAGAGCTTGATCTTGAGTTGCTCCCATATTATCTTCTCGCATTATAAGTCGAGCTTCTTCTTGTGTGCACTCTTCCTAGAGTCTGCTGAAGGTAATCAACTTCCTTTTGGCACACATTCCTCGAATGAATGAATCCCATGATCTTGGTAGGCCATTCAAGGTGGTTATAACAATCTCTTATTATTCTTTGATTGCTTCGTCATAGCATCAAACACTTCCTTTTGGTGTCTTCAAGGATGACACATGAGGGATGAGATGATCTTTAATAGAATCTGCAATGATTGTCTTGGCTCTTAGCCTCATCTCCCTCTGGCTCTTAGAACTTCCTTACTGAAATATTGATCCAAGTCATTTTCTTCAAGGATCATGGAGGTCCTATACTTCCATACTCGGAAGTTGTCAGCTTCACCAAGCTGGGTTTGATTAGTCATTTTGAAATGAGAACCTCAAATGTAAATAGCAAAAATTTAGATCTTACCGATTTGAGGTGTCCGACCTGGTTACAGTGCTGACTGATCTAGGGTTTGTCAGAGAAACCCTAATTTTTCAAACTTAGAATTTCAAACTTCTGATTGGACAAAAAGATTGGCCTCTTCAAGGCGAGCTGTCTAATGTACTTCTTTTATGAAAACAGTGGTGGGAAGCTTCTGGAACAGTAAGCCCTAGTTTTCCAATTTCTTCTGCAGAAATGTTTGAAATTGATTATGTTGTATCTCCGAAGTTTCGGATTCTTACAGTCTGAAACTTCTCACTGAGATAGCTTGATATGTTTTCTTTCCAGCCCCACAGGTTAGAGCAGAAATGGATTCTCCAAGTGGGACTTATGTTGATTTCCCAAGGTGACTGTAATGGGAGAAGTAGAGTCGTAAAGGGTTCCAAAGAAAAGGTGTAAAGAGAGTGATGCAGTGGAGGGCTATTAGGAAAGAGGAAGCTGATGTGGTTGATGGAAGAAGAACATGCTTTCTTGAATCTTGAACTGTAACCTGAGACCCGAAACCTGTCCTCGAAGATCCTGCTGGCTGAACCACTGAAACTGGAGAACCTGTGCCTATATTGTGTGGTCCAGTAACCACGGAAACTTGTGAACCCATCTGGTGCACTGAAGGTACCTGTGAAACTACCTGAGGTGCGGGAACCTGCTGCTCTCCCTGCTTTGACTCTCTAGACTTCCTGAAGGCCTGCTTCTCAAATCTCACTTCCCTCCTCACAACAACCTTCCTCTGAGAAGGAAGATGAATGCGGAAGGCCTTCGAAGTCTCATCATACCCCACAAAGATGCCTCTCTCTGTTGTGGGCGCAAACTTTGTCCTCTTCTGAGAAGGGACATGTGAGTAAGTCAGGCAACCAAATATCCTAAAATGACTTACCTCAGGCTTCTTGCCTATGAAACTCTCCTCAGGTGTCTTGTTCCCCACGACACGATGGGGAATCCTGTTCTGAAGATAAACAACTGTACTGCATGCCTTTATAAATTTTTCTTTAATAATCAAACTAGGGCTAAACAGTGCATGCAAATCTCTACTGATAACCACACATGAATATCTTTTACAGTATGCAGCGGAATATAAAACTGAGAAATAAATAACAACATCACATCACAATATTGACACTATTATTTTGGGTATGGAATCCCCCGGAAAAACCCAAGATGGGAAAACCGGTGCAGCAGTTAGATATAGATTTTATTATGAGAAAATATGGAACTTTTACAATCACTACAAATTCACCCAAACCTGGCGAATGCAGCACCCGGCAGAATCACTGGGCAAATCCCAGCTAAACCTCAACACCCTCCTGTGTGAGCGT
This sequence comes from Pseudotsuga menziesii, assembly GCA_001517045.1. Taxonomy (NCBI): domain Eukaryota; kingdom Viridiplantae; phylum Streptophyta; class Pinopsida; order Pinales; family Pinaceae; genus Pseudotsuga; species Pseudotsuga menziesii. The sequence goes on along the minus strand of LPNX010783182.1, from coordinate 431,665 downwards.
ATGGCTCAACTGTACGAAGCTCGATGATCCTGTTGCTCGCTCCTCCGTCTTCTCAGCGAAGTCCTCTGTCTGACTTTCTCTCCCTGTCTGTATCCTGTCTCTATCGGAATACAAGTGTGTGTGTTCTCTCCACCAATTGATCTCTCTTTTATAACTTTAGGTGTAGTGAAAACCCTGATTTCACTTTCACTTTAACTAGTGGTAAAGCAAAAACCCTAATTTCACTTTCATTTTAACTAGTGGTTCACTAAAGTTAATTTAGATCACTTTAATTTATTTTCCAAAGTAAACTTAGGAAAAGTAAATTAAATACAGCTGGTTTCCTAATTTAAGTCTTCTGCATGCAAGAACACATGCATGCATAAAGACCTTCCTTGTTGCTACTAGTTTAACAACCTCTGCCCAAAGGAAGAAAGGAAGTGACTGATCATGTAACATAGCTCTAGCTGCTCCAACAATAGATCTGTTCTTCCTTTCCGCCACTCCATTCTGCTCAGGAGTGTATGGAACCGTCAACTGCCTCCGAATGCCCTCCTGTTTGCAATATCCATCGAACTCCTTGGAGGTATACTCAACCCCGTTATCCGATCTGAGGGCCCGTATCTTCCTCCATGTCTGGTTCTCCACAAGAGCTTTGAACTCTTGGAACCTCTACAAGACCTCCTCATATTTCTTACTCTTCAGGAAGTAGATCCAGGTCTTCCTGGAATGGTCATCGATGAATGTCACATAATACTCGAACTCTCTCAGAGAAACAACTGACATAGGTCCACACAAATCAGAATGTATCAAGTCAAGAACCCCTGCTGACCTGCTATCACTGCTAGGAAAAGCAGTCTTGGTGTACTTTCCCAAAGCACACCCTCTGCATACCTCACTGTACTCCGTGCTGAACTTTGTCAACCTTGTAACCATATATCTCAACATACACAAAGCTGGATTATGCAGATGAGCCATCCTCTTGTGCCACAACTCACAAAGCTTGCTGCTGCTGCTATGTGCCAAAGCATGCTGGGGATGAAACAAGAGCTTGTACAGTTTCCCACATTTGACTCCAATGGTATAGGAAGCAGATGGTCTTGCAGTCTTGGGAAATACATGCACATGTCCATCCAGGAAGGACACCCTAAAACCCCGATCCTCGATCATGGAAACTGAGATCAAGTTCTTCTTCAGCCCAGGTACATATAGTACATCTCTCAAAATCATGGGACTCATGGACTCCCTATGAAAGGTAATGGTCCCACGCCCAACTGCTCTGACAACTGTGTCATCCCCCAACACTACCTCCACATCAATCTTTGACTGTGAAAGCTCGGAGAACATCTCTTGAGCACCTGTCATGTGGCTCGAAGCTCCAATATCAATATACCACGTGCTGGTGGTGGACGCATTCAAAGAATGACCTGTCAACAAGGAATACTCCCTCTCACTATCAACATTCGCACTGGTGATGATGGATGCTCTCTCTCTGTCAACATGTCCAGTGCAAAGAGAAAACTCTCAAATCTCGCTGTAAAATCCTCAATATCTGCCGAAGCTGCTGTCTCTTGCTTCTTCTTCTTCTTCTTCTTCTTCTGTGGACATTGCCCAACATAGTGCTCCATCTTCTGACAAGCAAAGCACTTCACAGTGCTCAAGTCCTTCTTCTGCCCATCCTGCTGCTTGGCCCCACCCTTCTTGAACTTCTTCTTCCCCTTTGTTGTCAAAGCCACATCCTCCTCATCCTCCCTACTAGTAGAAGCACTGCCCTGCACAAGACCCCTCCAAGTCTCCTGAACAAAATCAGCACATATCCCGTCCCATGTAGGTAAGTTCTCCCTAGCTACCAAAGCCTCCACAAACACAACCCAAGGATTTGAAACCCCATTCATAGCTGTCTGCACTAGCTCTGCATTAGGAACAACCTCCCCCACTGCTGCAAGCTCATCTCTCACCTGAGAGATCTTAGCAAGGTAAGATATCACAACCTCCCCTTCGACCATCTTGATACTTTTCAACTTCTCCCTCAAAACCATCTTCTTATTCTCGTTTGAGCTTTGAAACAAGCTGGTCAAAGCATCTCACATCTGAAATGCACGGGTCTTACTCGAGATGTGAGGAATCACATGGTTTTTAAGTGCATCTAGGATTATTCTTCTAGCTTTTATGTCTTTGTTGAAGGCGGTAAGTGTTGTTGCATCGGTGGAAGGGGCAACAACAATAGGAACTGTTGTAGTGTTATGAACCACCTCATCTCACAACTCATTCTCCTCCAATACAAGCAATATCATATCTTTCCATGGGACAAAATTCCTAGCCCCATCAAGCCTATCCTCCATCATGTTATCCACTTATTTGTACCATAGTTGGATTAGCTGAGGAGCCGCCAGTTGACAAACATGATAAATGTTTGATTCCCGTGTATCAGATGATCCGCCTTTGTGTCTAGCCAGTTTTGGCTAGTCAGTCTTTGTTTTGAATAATTTTGACCATGGCCCTGAGGGGTTTGTAATAAAATGTGCTAGTAGGGTATTTTGAGTGGTTCGGTCTCCTCAGACGTAAAATCTCAACTAAGGTATTCCAGGGAGTTTTTTGCCCTTGACAATTATGTTTTGCCTATAGCTGAGTATATTTGACGAGGTTTTCTCCCGCTTCCTCCAAAGCTGGAATCCCCGATTTTGAATTCTGGGCCTTGGGGGGTTATTAGAGCCCAACTGAGTATATATAAACCTACTAGACATTGTTAGAATAAAGCATGGTCATGTCCTAAGTCACTAGGACCCTCAGAAAAAATTTGAATTTTTTTTTACCGGACGCGTCAATTTTTTAATTTTTCCTAAGTTTTTAATTAAATTTTTCCATACTTTAAATGGAAAAATTCAATTTGTAATAAGTCAGCCATCCGGGGTTCGTTTGCAGTGATTGAAGGCTTTAACCTTAAGCCAAAAATCATTCATGATCAACCAACCAGCTAACACCAAGTTTCAGAAGTTCATTCAGCTTCATAATTGATAATTTTTCAAAAAAGTCATTTACGGAGAAATTTTTAATTAAAATATTAAAAATGAATATTTTGGAGAAAATAAAAAACTCTCCAAAATAAACCAAATTGAATAAAATAAAAGGCTAAATGACATGGCACGGAACATTTATGATGATTCCAATCAATATCGGTCAGTTTCAGATCAAGTATTGGAGTGTAGCAGTTGAACTATCAGTCAGAAATTTGCCCTCTTTGGTCAAATCCGTTTTCGGTTGAGGTGTGGGTTATCTATTAGTTGGGTGATCATTACGAGGGAGGATGAGCCACCTCACCCCCCCTCATTACTTCAACACTCAGTTGCAGCTCAGTTCAACTCCAAATCATCATGCCGAGCTCATTCAATTACTCTAATGTTACTCTTAGTTTGGTTTTAGGGTTTAAACATTCTCTCTTTGTAGAAATAGAGGCTCTTTGAGCTCTATTATCATGGAACTTTTGTGCTGGAGTTACTCTGCAAAAATTGTAATAAGCTTTGCTTACCTTTGATTAATAAGATTTTCGACTTTGGAGGTCCATCTCTTTTTGCATATGGTGAATGTTTTATGGTTGAGGTGATACTATTCCTAAATCCTTTACTCTTTCTTTTTACTTGAATGAGATCTAGTTATATGTTAAGCTCAAGAGGGCCACTATTGGCACGGTAGATTAGTTGTTTGTAGTTTCAATTCAGTTATTTATGCAAAGTAGGCTTTAATCGTGATGAATATGAGTAGTTAGTTATACGTAGTATTGATCTTGATTGAGTTTCCTTTGCTTACTTTTCATATATATGATCTCACTTGTATCTGAGTTTTGGTATTAGCAGGTCACAGGTTGAAGGAGGGTGCGAGTTCAGCTACATCCAACCCAAGCTTCAAGCAACCTACCATTTAACATATTGTAATTGTAGGGCCTACAAGATCGATCTCTTTCCATTCGAAAGAAAGCTGGAGTCTTGCTCCATCTCTTGTGTTCCATCCACAAGAAAACCTACTTCTCTACTTTTCTTCTTTAAATTTTGTATTTGCTCATAAAATAGATCTAAGCTTCAAATCTCTATTATTTCAGATTTGTTTTTAGGGCCTTTGCTAGATCTAGTTTACTTTTTTAGATCTAGGGAAATTTTTATGCTATGCACGTAAAATCCAAATTTTTTTTTTTAAGTATAATTTTTTTTTTTTCAATTTTTTTTGTGTTTTTGTGCATTGTCTTTCCTACCATATTCTAACAATACATGCTTGCTGATTTTTTACTTTTGTGACAGGTACAGCGGAAATGTTGGCAAAATTTTGAAGAAGCAAGCCCTAAAAAACTATAAATTCCCTCTTCTTCTTTTCCCTTTCTACAGATTGCTCCAAAGACCTTTCAGGATCAAAGAAAAGGAAGCAAAAAGAGCAGCAAAAAAGGAAAGCATTGTAACCAAATTAATAAAAAGCAATTGGGATTACGGCTCCCACACCTCTCTTCCCCCATTTGGGGGAAGCTTGTATCGTCTCCCATTTTCATGCTTTGATTCATGTTTTGCTGAAACTAGGATAGAGTAGTTTATAATATTTAGAAGTTTTCTTTTTTAACTTGATAGTTTATTTGCTAATTAGTTTATCATACATGAAAAATGAAGAAAAATATTTGATTTGATTATTTATTTAAGCATTGTACAATTTCCGTTTTTTTTTGTATACTTACCCCCTTGCTTTCCCGATTAGGGCCCTAAAAAGCCTGAAAGAGACTCTTGGGTAGTTAGATTGTTATTGTTTTATTTCTTTCATTCTAGCTTAACAAACAAAGTAAGACTCTTGAACTTGTAGTAACACAAGTCAAGAGCACTCTCTATCGGAGAGCATCATTAGTTTTGCACATCCTTGCATTAGGTATTTAGATTAATTAAGTCTCTTGAACCTTTGTCATAAGACAAGGTCAAGAGCGCTCTCTATTGGAGAGTTTTAATTAACCGATCTAATAAAACTTTCAACACACACCCCTTTAATTAATTAACTCCTTTCCCTCCTTGCCCGAGTATGCTGTGACCGATCTCAGATCGGAGTACCCAGAAACGACACTGGATCTTTAAACCTTGCAAGAGTAACTTAATAATACTTAAACACCTGTAACCAACGCACCGACGTTGTAGGGATTCTTCCAAAGTACTTCCTAGTAGAGGCGTTGGAACTTCCCGCTGTCTTAGATTCTTGGCTAGCTGGTCAATCTTGGCGATACCAGCCTGGGATACTGGGCGGGCCCGACATGTCTTCAACGGAGGGAACTTAGAAGAGTCCCGACTTTGACAAACCTTTGTTGACACCCTAAGCAAGACCACTATTAAAAACTCTTAAAATCTACCAGGAGCACTTGCAAAACCTAATACTCACTAGCTTAATTCCTAGACTTTATTTCACGCATTTATTTTGACTCCATAAGGCACTGGTCCTTTGTTATACTTGATTAATTTTCTATCTTGATCAACTGTCTATGGTCCATTTCAATTGATTATATTTGAATGCTTAAGTTATAAGTCTGGAATCTTTGCTTATCTGTGTGATCTCTTGTTAGCAACGTGGATTGCTTTGGTTAATCATCATCCCCTTAATATTAATCATTTTAAATCACAATAACTCCTAAAACAACACCCATCCGCATCCAAAACATCTAAAACTTAACTTAAACATTGAGCCATAGAAAACTCTTTGTTAGGGACTACCCCCCTTGGCTTTGTTAGGAGTTAGCCGAAACGGAGGAGCTAGGAGTAGGTGACAGTACCTAGCTCTGTGCTTGCCCCCAAGGTGACACCTCTCCCACTTTCCTGAGTGAGGAGACAACTTTCAGAAGATTTCTGCTGCTGGTGTGCAATCGGCGGACAACATCTTTTGGCGCTGTTGCCGGGGACAAATCTTTTTGTTCCTGGACGACCTTTGTTTCTTTTTAGTTTTTTACCTTTTTTCCCCTTTTTTGGTAGATTTTTAGTCCAATCACTCTCCGAAATTAGACTTGAATCCACCTGGCGACTCCACTGTTAGTAAACACCTCAAGGTATTCAACTAGAAGAAACTCTGAAGGTTTGTTCAATTTCATCCCCGAGCCTGAAAATGTTTATAGGAGGACACTGAACAAACTTGCTTCTTGTAGGATCCTTGAAGAACTTGGATATGAGTCTGTTTCAGACATCCACCTTTTATTTCAAGAAAACTTAGAAAATTTTCAAAACAATAATTGTTTTCTTAACACAATGGGTGAGTTTTTTACTCAGCTCAATTTTACTCAGATAGCAGGTCAGCCCCATGACATTCCTGAAAAAGCTATTGATAAGCTTGTCACTTTTACAGGCACTGATGCCTCTACCTCTGCTGAGCAACATCTCAGATATTTTTCAAAACACTGTGGTGCCTATGTCAGGGGTACTGACAAACACGAAGATGTATACATGACCCTTTTTGCTCTATCTTTCGATGGTAAGGCTGGAAACTGGTATGACAACTTGCCGAACAACGCATTCGCTACCATAGAAGCCTTCAAGGTTGCGTTCCTTGGAAAATTTGGCAGCCAAAAGAAGCCTAGACATCTAGTGGCAGCCTTGACTAGTATGAAGAAATTTAATACGGAAACCATGGATGAATTCAACGATAGGTTCACAGAGTTATCAAATTCCATCCCTGCTACTTATGCTCCTCCTGCATCTTCCACTTTGGATTATTACATAGAAGCATTAAGTGGTAAGATCCAATACCAGATTAGAGACAAGGAGTCGACCACATTGCTTCAAGCTCAGAATTTGGCCATTAAAATTGATAAGAATATGCAGTCTTCAGAAGAGTCAAACATCTAGGGTTACTCTAGATCATCAACTCCTCTGAAAACTGTGGAACCTAAAGGAAAAGAGCCATCAAACGAGGTTACGAGGCATATGAAAAGAAGCTCATGGACTTAACAGAAAAAATGCAAGACATGGAAAAAAAGTACTTAGCACAGATTAAAGAGGTTCAGAATCGGGTCATAACTGTTGAAAGAACTCAACCTCCACCACCTCCTAGAACCTTCCCTGCAAAACCAACATGGCAAAGAAGAAATCCCAGCCATGAACAAAGGCCTCTTCATTAGTTAGAGGCTGCTAATATGGTTGAAACTTACACGCCATTTTGTAGGGCATGTGAAGACCTTCATGAAGATTCTTCTTGCTATTATGCATGCTATGTTCAGGAGCATGGTTTTCTAGAGGGTGGTGGTCCTAAAGCATCATCAAGCGAGCATGAGTACATAAACTATGTAGATGACATGCCTGATATTTCTGGAGAAAGTTGGAGAGAGGCAAAACAATATTCAAAAGAGCCTGAGTACATTAATGCAATTGGACAGCTCCATCCTGTCACCACAGAAACTCAGTGTCAAGTCGAAGATTATAGTCAACAATTGGATAACCTCACTGAAAACTTTGGTACTAATCCTACAAATGAGCATAATGATGATAGTTTGGAAGGTTTACTACCTTGTGACCTTTTTTCTGAAGACGATGACTATGATCATGAGGAGGGATATAGCCAGGAATGTGATACAAGTGAGGAAGAATCCCTTTCTTTTGAGATGGATGACAACTACAAGACTTTAATTGAAAATCCAATCTTAGAAGTTTCATGTGATGAGAGTCCTCCATGCTCTCCACCGGATGACAAATATTTGGAAAGTTGGGTCCCATGTGATATCTTTGAAACCCAACTTTTTGAAGAAGATTGTTTTGAGCGGAATGAGGAGTGTAGCCAGGGACTTGATACTAGTGATGAAGCATCTCTCATATCCGACATAGATGGCGATGATGATTATTGGACTTTTATTGAAAATCCAACCTATGATACTTTTGAAAATATTTTTGAGAATCTCATCTATGATGTGTCCAGCGAGGGGAGTGTTTATTCTGTGACTTATGAAAGTTGTAAAGAAGAACAGTTAGAGCTTTCATATAATCAGTCAGAATTGTATCTGAGTATCTGTGATAAGGACTTGAAAGAGCAGTGCGGTGAAGAATCAGATGGGATACAACAAGTTGAAGTTTTTTCTCAGCCATCGTCTTCACATTTGGAGCAGTTCTTGGCTTACACACAGAGTTATCAACAGATAAGCCTTTTTGATGAGTATGATGATCTGCCTCATCATACATATTTGTATATCAGCGCTATCCAATCATGGATAGAAGCAGCCTGCGCGAGCACCTACCAGTTTGGAAAGAAGTTTGACGACATTATTCATGCCTATGATTCCCCATCCAGCCCGCCCATTCTGGATCATCACGCAGGTTTGCATTTTCTGGAAATTGTGTCCTTACTTTGGCTGGTAACCAAAGACAAGGCAAAACCTTTTTATATTAATAAAATGCTTAGGTGGCTACACTGGATTTATGATTACACCTAACCTTTTGTGTATCATCCTTAGAGTAGGAAAATAGGCTCCTTAAAGTGAGCGTTTACTTTAGCATTTTTCTTTATGTACTTAGAAATAAATAATTTTTTCAGTGAAGTTTTTTTCCTTTGAATAAAGCAACTTTTGGATCATTGGCTCTTTTTCATGAAACTTGTGCTACTAACGTTTTCTTGTCAAGTTGAGATGTTTTTACAGGATATGGAAACCAGAGATTCTGGGGTTCTCGTATGCTCTCCTTGCATAAGAGACTAGATCGAGCACACGTCCCGCAGTAGGAGCCAGATGTTATCCACTTATTTGTACCATAGTTGGATTAGCTGAGGAGCCGCCAGTTGACAAACATGATAAATGTTTGATTTCAGTGTATCAGATGATCCGCCTTTGTGTCTAGCCAGTTTTAGTTAGTCAGTTTTTGTTTTGAATAATTTTGACCCTGGCCCCGCGGGGTTTGTAATAAAATGTGCTAGTAGGGTATTTTGAGTGGTTCGGTCTCCTAAGACGTAGAATCTCAACTAAGGTATTCCAGGGAGTTTTTTGCCCTTGACAATTATGCTTTGCCTATAGCCGAGTATAATTGACGAGGTTTTCTCCTGCTTCCTCCAAAGCTGGAATGCCGGATTTTGAATTCTAGGCCTTGGGGGGTTATTAGAGTCCAATTGAGTATATATAAACCTACTAGACATTGTTAGAATAGAGCATGGTCATGTCCTAAGTCACTAGGACCCTCAGAAAAAATTTGAAATTTATTTTACCGGACGCGTAAATTTTTTAATTTTTCCTAAGTTTTTAATTAAATTTTTCCATAATTTAAATGGAAAAATTCAATTTGTAATAAGTCAGCCATCCGGGGTCCGTTTGCAGTGATTGAAGGCTCTAACCTTAAGCCAAAAATCATTCATGATCAACCAGCCAGCTAACACCAAGTTTCAGAAGTTCATTCAGCCTCGTAATTAATAATTTCTCAAAAATGTCATTTACGGAGAAATTATTAATTAAAATATTAAAAATGAATATTTTGGAGAAAATAAAAAACTCTCCAAAATAAACCAAATTGAATAAAATAAAAGGCTAAATGACATGGCACGGAGCATTGATGATGATTCCAATCAATATCGGTCAGTTTCAGATCAAGTATCGGAGTGTAGCAGTGGAACTATCAGTCAGAAATTTGCCCTCTTTGGTCAAATCCGTTTTTGGTTGAGGTGTGGGTTATCTATTGGTTGGGTGATCATTACGAGGGAGGATGAGCCACCTCACCCCCTCTCATTACTTCAGCACTCAGTTGCAGCCCAGTTCAACTCCAAATCATCATGCCGAGCTCATTCAATTACTCCAGTGTTACTCTTAGTTTGGTTTTAGGGTTTTAGCCTTCTCTCTTTGTATAAATAGAGGCTCTTTGAGCTCTATTACCATGGAAGTTTTGTGCTGGAGTTACTCTGCAAAATTGTAATAAGCTTTGCTTACATTTGATTAATAAGATTTTCGACTTTGGAGGTCCATCTCTTTTTGCATATGGTGAATGCTCTATGGTTGAGGTGATACTATTCCTAAACCCTTTACTCTTTCTTTTTACTTGAATGAGATCTAGTTATATGTTAAGCTCAAGAAGGCCACTATTGGCACGGTAGATTAGCTGTTTGTAGTTTCAATTCAGTTATTTATGCAAAGTAGGCTTTAATCGTGATGAATATGAGTAGTTAGTTATACGTAGTATTGATCTCGATTGAGTTTCATTTGCTTACTTTTCATATATATGATTTCACTTGTATCTGAGTTTTGGTATTAGTAGGTCACAGGTTGAAGAAGGGTGTGAGTTCAGCTACATCCAGCCCAAGCTTCAAACAACCTACCATTTAACATATTGTAATTGCAGGGCCTACAAGATTGATCTCTTCCCATTCGAAAGAAAGCTGGAGTCTTGCTCCATCTCTTGTGTTCCATCCACAAGAAAACCTACTTCTCTACCTTTCTTCTTTAAATTTTGTACTTGCTCATAAAATAGATCTAAGCTTCAAATCTCTATTATTTCAGATTTGTTTTTAGGGCCTTTGCTAGATCTAGTTTACTTTTTTAGATCTAGGGAAAAGTTTTATGCTTTGCACGTAAAATCTAAAAAAAAAATTTCTAAGTACAATTTTTTTTCTTTTCAATTTTTTGTTCTTTTTTGTGCATTGTCTTTCCTACCATATTCTAACAATACATGCTTGCTGATTTTTTACTTTTGTGACAGGTACAGTGGAAATGCTGGCAAAATTTTGAAGAAGCAAGCCCTAAAAAACTATAAATTCCCTCTTCTTATTTTCCCCTTCTACAGATTGCTCCCAAGACCTTTCCGGATCAAAGAAAAGGAAACAAAAAGAGCAGCAAAAAATGAAAGCATTGTAACCAAATTAATAAAAAGCAAGTGGGATTACGGCTCCCACACCTCTCTTCCCCCATTTGGGGGAAGCTTGTATCGTCTCCCATTTTCATGCTTTGATTCATGTTTTACTGAAAGTAGGATAGAGTAGTTTATAATCTTTAGAAGTTTTCCTTTTTAACTTGATAGTTTATTTGCTAATTAGTTTATCATACATGAAAAATGAAGAAAAATATTTGATTTGATTATTTATTTAAGCATTGTACAATTTCCGTTTTTTTTGTATACTTACCCCCTTGCTTTCTCGATTAGGGCCCTAAAAAGCCTGAAAGAGACTCTTGGGTAGTTAGATTGTTATTGTTTTATTTCTTTCATTCTAGCTTAATAAACTAAGTAAGACTCTTGAACTTGCAGTAAGACAAGTCAAGAGCACTCTTTATCGGAGAGCATCATTAGTTTTGCACATCTTTGCATTAGGCATTTAAATTAATTAAGTCTCTTGAACCTTTGTCATAAGACAAGGTCAAGAGCGCTCTCTATCGGAGAGTTTTAATTAACTGATTTAATAAAACTTTCAACACACACCTCTTTAATTAATTAACTCCTTTCCCTCCTTGCTGGAGTATGCTCTAACCGATCTCTGATCGGAGTACCCAGAAACAACACTAGATCTTTAAACCCTGCAAGAGTAACTTAATAATACTTAAACACCCGTAACCAACGCACCGACGTTGTAGGGATTCTTCCAAAGCACTTCCTAGTAGAGGCGCCGGAACTTCCCGCTGTCTTAGATTCTCGTCTAGCTGGTCAATCTTGGCGATACCAGCCTGGGATACTGGGCGGGCCCGACATGTCTTCAACGGAGGGAACTTAGAAGAGTCTCCCGGCTTTGACAAACCTTTGTTGACACCCTAAGCAAGACCACTATTAAAAACTCTTAAAATCTACCAAGAGCACTTGCAAAACCTAATACTCACTAGCTTAATTCCTAGACTTTATTTCACGCATTTATTTTGACTCCATAAGGCACTGGTCCTTTGTTATACTTGATTAATTTTCTATCTTGATCAACTGTCTATGGTCCATTTCAATTGATTATATTTGAATGCTTAAGTTATAAGTTTGGAATCTTTGCTTATCTGTGTGATCTCTTGTTAGCAACGTGGATTGCTTTGGTTAATCATCATCACTTTAATATTAATAATTTTAAATCACAATAACTCCTAAAACAACACCCATTCGCATCCAAAACATCTAAAACTTAACTTAAACATTGAGCCATAGAAAACTCTTTGTTAGGGACTACCCCCCTTGGCTCCGTTAGGAGTTAGCCTAAACGGAGGAGCTAGGAGTAGGTGACAGTACCTAGCTCTGTGCTTGCCCCCAAGGTCACACCTCTCCCACTTTCCTAAGTGACGAGACAGCTTTCGGAAGATTTCTGCTGCTGGTGTGCAATCGGCGGACAACACATCCTAAGTCCAGTAGCTACTATTTTTGCAAAGTTAATTTTCAACAAGGTGCTGCCCACTGTCAAAAGAAATCACTGAGTCTGAAATTTTTCACTGTGTATAAATCTGCCCTCTTCTTCAACAAAACTTTGATACCATGTAGATTTTTTAGCACTTTCCCAACCCGGTTTTCAACTCTGTTTTAACACATTGTTTAATGCCCAACCCAATTTGTTTTACTGCTGCAAATTAGATTTTTCTCATAAACAACATAGGACTGAAACACAGGAAAAGCTTCTACAACTTTTTCACTAACAACAAATAAACACATTCAACCATGAAATTTCAGAGACGATATTTTTGGTCCAATGACCCAAGAGAAACCCCAACCTCTGGGGAAAACCTGTGAGAGAAATTTTTATTTTCAGGAAAATAAATTACAACAATACTCAGAATTTTTTTTAGACCAACTTATCTCAACTGGATGAAAATTTTCTGCCTCGTTTTTCGTGCCAAACAGGAAAAATCAAACGCAGGAATTTTTTGTTTTCTGCCTCGATTTCCGTGCCACTTCACGGACAGACCGTACAGAATGTCTGCATGAGCCTCGAAATCTGTGCCCATGATTTTTTCCTCGAAAATCGTGCCCAGAATTCTGCCTCGAAAATCGTGCTCGTTGTATTGAAAACCGTACCGTACAGATTGTACGGACCAGCAATAAATGCCGCTGTCATTTCCTCGATTTTCGTGCCCTCTCTTGCTGCTTTCCTTTCCTCGAAATGCCTGCAAAGAGAAAAAATTGCTGCTGCTGGTGTTTTCTCCTCTTTTTCAGAAAATGGCTCTCGCTCTCTCTCAAATGGAAAAGTGCCTCTTCACTTGGAAACTTTCCCTTTTGGTAAAAAAATTAGGGTGAGCGAAAAGCCATCTAATCCTAGGGCTCAGATTAGTCTAGATGAGTGGGTGTGATTAAAATCACTTTTCTTCACAAAATAATTAATTTCACTCACTTTTTTAAATATTTCACTTAAAGTGCACTTTTACCATTAAGTGCAATTAATGCTCATCTCAAGTCATTAATATAAAGTCCAAGTGACTTTTCCTCTTTTCCTAGTGACTTAGGCAAATGTTACTTAGGGGAACACTTCCTAGGTAAAATTTAACAGTTGGTGATGCTCAACATGGACTGTTGCCTAGATAGTTCGAGAGTTCTGTGATTCAAGAGTTTGGGGAGGTGTAATCTAGGAACTTGGGAATCTGACTTGGGAGCTACACCTTTACGAGGGTTGTGAGGCAGCTTGATGAAGCCCTATTTTGTCCAAGAATTGTTTGTCGAATAGAAGCATCTGAAGAATGTTTTAATTGATGTTTTTAATTGTATTCTAAGCCTTAAGAAGGGGTGTTAGAATATAAGGTTACGTGATGTGCAAAAGTCATGGTTTAGTAGTGACTTAGGTCAATTAAATGATAATAATGATTAGGTTTTAGGTTTTAGGTAATGATGGGCTCTGAAATTGATATCTTTTCGCCCATTTACTAGTTATTTTAAACATCTATTTACTGCATTTTTAATCTTTATGACCTTTCAAAAACTCCCAGTTTTGCTCTATAACCATCCCTAGGTATTTTAAGTTTTAACTGAGTTTTCATCATAGTTTTTATTTATATGGTAAATTTAGGTTTACAGTACTGATATTATTGTTATATGTAGTATGAACATGAGATTTCTGGTCGTCTCGTCAAAGGTTAAGGATATACTTGGCAGAAAGAGTCATGGTCTTCTGTAACCATACACCGGGAATATAGGCAGCAAATTATTTCCTTTTTAAAATGTTGTTATCTTCACAATGACCCTTTCCTGTTCAGGTGTAGCTGGAAGAATATTATGTGTAATTAAATTATGTAACTAATCGTTGGTATCTAGAACTATTTCATTTAAGACATCCATAATGGGAGACACTCTCCAAACGTTATATATATGTGCTCTCTATCACTGGGGAGGGACATTTGTTTTGGTACTGTTGATTTCCTCATTCTGTTTATGAGCATATATTATATACAAGTTACAACTGTTTAAGTTCGTTTGGTGAAACAGACCATCTCTTGGAGGGAGCCCACTCTGAGAGGCAGATCAGTTTGTGTTTCTGTTCATAGTGTTTATAGTATATACCTGTTGTTTTGTATTTCCTTTCATTCTTATGAATTTGATGCAAATAACAAGATTACATACTAGTTGGTTAATCATACCACAGAGATGATTAGTTGTATACTTGTGCATTGAGACTCTAAGAAGTGCCATCTGTGTGAATAACAGTATAGTATAATCCGCAGGTGCTTGATTTCATTTGACTTTGTAGTTTAGTTTGATTTCCTGTGGTATGATCGGTCTGAATATTAGTTTTTTCCGTACCAGAAATATGCAACTAATTCTTTTCTTTTTACTGCCTGTAGATGCACTTTAGTCTTGTTTCCTACTGTATGAATGATCTTATCGGAGCTATGAGTTACATCTAATGAAACTCTATGAGGTGCCATTAGTTTGATGATTGATCAACTATTATAGTATGTGCGATTTTCTTGTAGTTTAGATTAAGAATTCTGTTTTAATTTACATTTGGTTGTATCAACAACAGTTCTCTATAGCATATTCTGTTCATATATATAGTATTAGATATAATTTCCATTAAGATTTAATATTTTCTTTCATTTTAGCTATATAATTTGCTGTAGTATATAATATATATCACTTTATGTTATATTCAATTAGGAATTACTTAGTATTGTTACACGTCTTTCTATCGAAGAACATCTATATTCAGATAATATTTTTGAAGTTTGAACATTATATATATGCTAAAATTAACAATAAAAAGTAATGAACCAACTATGGTCTCAATCATAAGCTTTGAATACGAGAGGTAGGTTAGTTGTAGCCATCAGCAAGCTAGTCAAAGCTTAAGCAACTTGCTTTCTATATATAGTGCTTGTGTCTCATAAGCTCGATAAAGCCTTGGGTTGACATCTGAATGAATCAATGAAACCTCTAATTCAAGACATCCTTTGGATGCATAAAATATCACTTTCAGATAACATGAACTCTATAAAAGAGGATCATTGCTATTGTATTCACTGACTTCAAGACAATTAAGAATATCATGTTTGAGTCCATCTCTGTTAGGTTTTAACGCTACCCAAGGATTTATGCATGCTTCATTGTTCCCACTATTTATCACACACTGTAATAGACATAAATAAACATAAATAAGCATCAATTAATAATAATAATAATAATAATAATAATGATAATAATAACCAAGAAATAATTAAAAGACACATTTATTGAGGTGACATGACCTAATGAAAAGGTATGTCTTTTAGCCCATGGTGACTAGTCAATGTTTATTTAAAGCACATCATCCCATGGCATTGTATCATCTCATATCTATTCAATATATATTTTTAATTGCCCTCCATGGATTATTCTTTATTATTGTTCCTGTGTTGGATATTCACTGGGAATGAACTTTGTTCATTTCATTTGGTATCAGAGCTTCATGTTGATCCGATTTTTAGCCACACAATTTTTTCAAAGTTTTTTTGAAACCGGGCTGTTCACCGATTCATCAACATAAATTTTCACTTACCTAGGATTTGTTTCATGATTATGAATTGCTGAAGCATTCACAAAATGATGTCATTGTTGTTCATACTTATTGAAACATTAATGAGGACACTAAAGCTCAAGTGGAGATGAATCACCCTACTACCTAGTTGAAGGCCACTCAGCTCACTCATCATCCTCAAGATGTGTCTGATGCCCAGTCCAAATGCCCCAGCTTTGCTCCATGCCCATGGCCAAATGTGGTGGTCCCTCAGTAGTTTACTACAACCCTTAATGTCTAGAAGTTGACCATGGCTGAAATTGTGGAATTGCAACTGAAGGGTCTTCGCTACAATTATGATTGAAAATATTCTTTGGGGTAGATTTTGGGGACCATCCTTTATGCATCAAGACTATTTTTAGACTTATCTTCTCCTTCCATAGGCTTTGGACTCTAGGAGACTCTGTGCCAAGGAGGGAAATGCACCCTTTCTTGTCTCTTCTCTTTTAGGAGGACGTTGCTTTTGTAGGTACCTTGGGACAAAAGTTAAGTTGGTTATGTAAGGCTTGGTTGTTACTCCATTATGTTGGCTTATTTATTGTTTGCATGCACCCTTAAATAATCCTTGGACACCCCTAGTCACCTTTTGACTCCCAACAAGTATGAACAAGACGATGGGAGAGGATATTTATAAAAGTACATATGGCATAGTTGGATCACCTCCAAAAAAGCCTCATCTCAAAGATGGCTTTCAACATGGGGTTCTTCATGTAGTTGAGGGATGGCATTTTTATCAAACCCACATATATGTGGAGACATTGGATGCATAGCTTTAGGGTCCCTCTTGGACAATTTAAAGTATGTTCTCACCAACGTCTGAGACACCTCTTCACATTTTGTGGTCAAAGAGTTTTTTTCAACTATGTTACTTGAAGGGGGTTGAGTTGAAGGAGCAACTCATCTTTAGATGTACCATTTATTGTGAGATTGGAGGGCGGTTCCATTGCCTTTACTAGGACTCATTGGGTTCTCTCTCTATTTTCTTCAGCTTTTTATGAGAGAGCTATTGTGGCATGGGTCGCAGAACTTGCAAGGACCTTGCTGGACATGGTCCATCAAGAGGATCTCCTTTTTTCTTTCCTTTAGTTATAGTCTATTGGTTGCAACAAGCAACATGTAGAGACCTAGGATACTTTTGACACTAGATCAGTGAGAGTACAAGCTTCCTCTTGATCTTTGGTTGGTATCCTTGCCTCCATGAGGCTTTTGAGGAGTTCTAGTTTTCGATCTTCGATCTTAACGAAAGGAAGCTTGCTTGTTTCCCCACTTTGAGACACCAGTTTGATATCCCCAAATTCTTTTCGGCATCCTGAAGTGTCAAGAGAGTCAGTCTCATCGGATCGTTCTCGACTTCCATCCAAAGTTTTGGAGTCCAACTTCTAAGACGTAGACTCCCCTATGTCGTGGACATCACCATATAGTGTATTATATTCTTCTTGTGGTTGATGGTTGACTAGGGATAACTTCCTTCTCTTCCTTCTCTTCTTCCACTTCTATTTCTAGGTCCATCGTCTATTTTTGATTGTGTAGCGGTTTCTTCCAACCCCTCTTATCCACCACAACAAGGAATTCAATATCATGACAAAATGCCTTGAGTTAACCCTTAGGAGAAATACCAACTCTTGCTTAAAGCTCCTTGATTCCCCTAAAGTAAGGGGGTGACGAATCTCATTGAAAGTAACCTTACATCGATGTTTCCACAGAAAACCAATTGCAGCCAACCAAACTGTGTCCTAAAGCAATTTGCAACTAACCCAAACCATCCACGTATCCCCTAGTAAGTGCCCCTCCCAGCAGAGAGGACCTACAAAACGGGAGTGAAACTCAGTTAGAAACCATGCCCAAAAAACTCTCACAGTTTGAGAGCTCCAAAAAGCATGCTGAACTATCCCATTCTTACCAAACAACAGACAAGATGAATTGGTAATGCCAACTTTGTGAAGCGTGATTTTGACAACCAAACCATGACGAAGCAATAGCCATCCCCAAAGTTTATGTTTGAAAGAAGCATGAGCTTTCCAAATGCTCTGACACTGCCTCATCCATCTCTCCATTGGATCACTAAGTCCGCATCTTTACGCGGGTGCTGATGTTAAAGGAGTACCTAATCAACACATAAAGATTCCTCGTCTTATAGATCTAAATGGGTTTCTTATTCCTCCATATCCAATCCTTACAGAGCCTGTCCATGCATCTGTATTTTAAACAAAAAGCTTTCTGCAATCATGTGGTAGAGGTCCACTAGAGCCTGTCTGTGCATTTGCTTCTTTGGTTCACTAGATGTCTTCGGATTTGCTTACCTTAATTAAATTTGTAGCACCAAAATATTATTTTGATTAGGGTACTGATCTGTTTGCTCATATAGTATCTTTTGGTTTTCCTATGTGTATTTGTGTAGGTGTGAGAGCTTTGTTCTAACTCTTTGAATTCTTTGTTGATTTTCCTTCATTAAAAGTAATTTCATGCCAACTTTTTGGTAACATGATTGCTGCCTAGCATTGATACTCAAAGTGGAGTTGGAATTGGAATATATAAATTTACTGCATTATTGCAGTTGCAAATTCTAAGCTTTATCATGTTTATGTTATTCTGGTTTGTATTACAGATTGGCAGATGGCCCCATATATAGAAGCTGTTGATGCTCAGAATTTCTCTCACTTCATGGTAATACTTTAAGCTATAATTATTTTAAATCTTCTGACTTATTATATATATTTGGTTATTTTTCTTTGTGGAAACTTGTTTGTTCTATGGAATTTCCAAAATATTTCAGTTATTTTCCCAATTGCTTACTTGTCTTTTTTCTCAATTTCCATTTGTAAGCATTGTTGAAGCTGATTTTAATATTTGTGATTATACCCATTGTTACAGCTTGATTTAACATTTGAGTGGAAAAGTCCCAACCCACTAGTGCTAACAGGGTCAACTTCGGAAGAAAGCACCGCTATCATCTCAGTTCTAACATTCCTCACTTTTGAACATCTCTTAAGGTCAAGGGGGGTTTTCTAGGGTTGATTAGATCGTTTCTATGGAGAGAGCTTTGAGGAGATTGATTGTAACTCAATTAAGTGTGTAGGAGACTTGCAAAGTTGATTCACCAAAGAGTGCTTGAATGTGTGAGATTGTTAAAATTCCAAATGAAACAAACACTTGAAAGGAAATACTCAAAATCAAAGTTACTAGAACCAAACTGATGGTCGAACTGGTCGACCCTGAAAACCTAAACAAGACCTCAGAACTGAGAAAAACTGGATCACAAAACCGGTCCACAAAAAGTACATAAAATATTCAAATATTTGAATATTTGAATATATATATATATATATATGTGCATCCAAACCATTATACACAAATTTGCAAAATTTATCATATATATAACAAGTAAGAGTGTATACAACCAAAATTGCACCAAGTGCATGTTGATTTTCCTAAGCAGCATCGAGAGCCATTCTCTTGGAGAATGGAGGAACCTGGTTAGTTACCAGGAAGTTGAACCAATACAACACTACGGGACTCAGCTTAGCTCTGAGTGGCCATTCTTTGAATGGAGGCAACTGGTTAGTTACCAGGAAGTTGAACCAATCCAAAACTGGAGGACTTAGCCTAAAGCTGAATGGCCATTCTTTGAATGGAGTCACCTGGTCAGTTACCAGGAAGTTGAACTAGTCTAGCACTGGGGGTCTCAACCTAGAGCTGAGTGGCCATTCTTTGAATGGAGGCACCTGGTCAGTTACCAAGAAGTTGAACCAGTCAAGCACTGGGGAACTCAACCTAGAGTTGAGTGGCCATTCTTTGAATGGAGGCACTTGGTCAGTTACCAAGAAGATGAACTAGTCTAGGACTGGGGGACTCAGCCTAAGGATGAGGGCCATTCTTCGGGAGAATGGAGGCGCTTGGTTAGTTATTAAGTATTTGACTTTGAGTCAATTGATGCAGCCTAGGGCTGAGGCACCTAGTCAGTTACCAGGACATCACTATAAGCCCTAGAACGAGTCTGGGCATGTGAGTACTCCTATCCTTGATCTATTGGTTGTGTGACCTTCTCCAGGGATTAGCTACCCTTGGTTAAAACACCTAGTACCCTATCTTGGTGGCACAAGGAGTTCAAGATAAAAGCATTAGTAATTTTCCCTATTTATGATTATGTACTTTGAGTGGGCATGAAGGACCATGAAGACCACTTGCATTGACCACAAGACACTTAAAGAAGACTAAGAGGCTAAAGTAAAAATACAAAAAGACTCTTGTACGACAAGAAGTCAAAGTAAAATTACAAAAAAGTCTTTAGTACCGCTAAAGGTCAAAATCAAAAGGGTAAACAAGAAAAAGAATAAAAACCCCTATTATTTTATTCCTATCTGTAAGGGTCCATTTCAAGTGATTGGAAGTTTATAAAAGAAGATCATTTGCAAAATATTTTACACACACCTTCTCTCCATCATGACTGCTCCTTTGAAGACTTTGTTGGTTTTGGCAAGTGTATACTTCTGGCTTTTTTTATGCCCTGGTATGGTGGCTTTACTAGCTAGGGCATCCTTCCACTCTCCATCCTTCTCACGGTCAAGAGGAGCAGCATAAAGAGCAGGTCACGGGAAACATCACCTCATCTCGGGCAATATCATCCTGTCCTCGGACAGACTGCTCCTCATCTCGGGTAGGATCATCCTGACCTCGAACAAACTGCTCCTCATCTCGAGCAACATTACCTTGACCTTGGGCAATCTGCTCCTCATCACGTGCAGACACAAAACCTTTGGGCAAATTTTGGGCAGCCCTACTCTCCTCTCGGGTAACCCTAATTCACTCCCGGGCAGCCATAGAAGATCTTAGGCAGTAGTAGAGTGAACCCATAACAGTTTGGGTAGAGAGGAGGACTCAGGCAGCTGCAGATAGATCCGGGCAACACCAGAATTGATCCAGGCAGATGCAGATAGATCCGGGCAGCAACTAGCAATCTTGGGCAGTTCGGGTAGTAGGGAAGAAAGCTCGGGCAATAAGAACAGATTTCGGGCAGCAGAGAGAATTTTTGGGCAGAAAACCCTAATCTACAATCTTTGTGAAATTGGTCTCTGTGGCAAATTTCGGTAAATTTTTGTTAGGGTTTGACAAATTTTGAAGAACATTCATCTCAAAATTCTGAGATACTTTTATTGCTGCAACAAACTAAGTCATCTCATTTAAAGGGATGAATTACTAATGCTTTTGGGGTTTTTGTCCTTTAAAGGTTTCCCCGTGAAAACATCTGGTGTTCATGTGTGTTGATGTTTGATTATCTATTGCACTTGTCTTATTGTTATCTATCGTACAGTCTGCAAAATTAAAGAATATATGAAAATGTAAAATTCAACATGGTATCAGAGATTTGCATGTGATGATTCCAGTAAGAGAGAAGACTACTGTAATCTTCCTAGACCTTGGGACATTTTGCAGATTTAGATAACTGACTTGTGAAGTAGAGATGGCCACCGACACTTTCAGACCGGAAGATAGGCTTGATGGTTCAACCAACTACAACTCTTGGAAAGCTAGGCTCATGGACACCCTGGAGGAAAATGACCTTGATGACTTAGTTCTCAATACCAAAGAAGAACCAACATCTAATACTGGCAGAATTGCTTTCAAGAAGAAGCAAGCAAAGTCAAGAAGGATCATCTATGACTCGGTCAAGTAAACCTTGATGCCTACCATCACACCATTGAAGACCCCCAAAGAATGCTTTGACACCTTGACAAATCTGTATAAAAAAAGGCACCTAGCTAGAAGAGAGTATTGAAGAAGAGTCTTCGTACACTGAAGATGAACAAGGATGAAGGAGTTGCACCCTTCTTCACAAAGATTGCACAGGCAAGAGATCAACTTACTGCTATTGGTATATCTGTGGATGATGATGATCTTGTACAAACTATATTCGATGGTCTTCCCAATTCTTGGGAAACCTTTCTTGCAACTGTAAGTGGACGTGAAACTCATACAAACTTTGATAGACTTTGGCATCACTGTTTGGAAGAAGAAGGAAGAGTTCAAAGCAAAGCAACTGGTGCCAAGGAAGGGAACCTTGCTCTTACAGCTAAGACAAGGAAGGTCAAGAAGCCCTTCACTTAGAAAAGGAAGGGAAAGAAACCACAAGGTAAACACTTCGATGCTCCAAGTTTAGAATGCTTTAATTGTCATAAGATTGGACATTTTGCCAAAGATTGCAGGCAGCCCAAGAGAGAGTTCAAAAGAAGATTTCAAGCTTTTGCTGCAGAAGAAGAAGAACCTAAGAAGAAAAAGATCACTAAGGCCACCAAAGAAGATGAACCTAGAAGAGAATACTACCTGATTTCTGCTCTTTCTGGATCCATCACTAACAGTGCTAACGCTTGGTTAGTAGATAGTGGTGCTTCCAGACATATGACTGGTTTCTGTGAAGCACTCACCAGCCACAGAAAGAAGAAGTTCACTACTCAAGTGGAACTTGGGGATGATACCACTTACAAGATTGAAGGAGTTGGCTTAATCTCACTTCAACTTGAATCAGGTACAGTCTTGCATATTGATGACATTTTATATGTTCCTGGTTTGAAGAAAAACCTACTCTCTGTTGCTGGCTTAGAAGACAAGGGCTACAAGGGCTACAAGATCCTCTTCATGGACAAGAAGGTCCTACTATGGGAAAAGAATGAAAAGCTAAGCTCAGCTGTACCAATTGGAGTTCGAGAGGGAGGCCTTTACAAAGCTTCCAAAAATTCCACACAAGCCTTGATCCATGTGAGCTGTGGCATTGAAGGTTTGGACACCTTTACTATACAGCTCTTCCAGGCCTTCAAAAGATGGTTACAGGTATGCCAGAAATTTCTCCTAAACATGATGGTGTTTGCAAGGGTTGTGCCCTAGGTAAGAACACTAAGAAATCCTTCTCCAGAAGAAATAATAGATCTAAAGGAATATTGGATTTGATTCACTCTGACATTTTTTTTCCTATGTCTTCACCCTCCTTGAGTGGGTGCCTGTAATATGTTTTATTCATAGATTATCATTCTTGGAAGTCTTGGATTTACTTTCTCAAAGTCAACAGTGAAACTTTTGACAAGTTTAAAGAATTCGAAGTTCTGATTGAAAATCAGATAGGAAGATACATTCGTATACTAAGGTCAGATAACAGAGGTGAATATGAGTCTAACGAGTTTGATGATTTTTGTCGAGAAGCAGGAATCAAGAGAGAGATGACAATGCCTTACAACCCTCAACAAAATGGTGTTGCAGAAAGGAAGAACACAATGATTTGTGAAGCTGCTAAAGCTATGCTCATTGATTTGGATCTTCCTTTATCTATGTGGGTTGAAGTTGCATGTACTGCTGTGTATATTCAAAATAGAAGCCCTCATGCTATCTTGGGGGAAAAGACTCCAAAAGAAGTTTTCACCAGCAAGAAACCTGCAGTTGACCACATGAGGATTTTTGGCACTCCTGTGTATATTCATGTACAAAAGAAAAAGAGGGCTAAGCTAGAGCCCTCCGGAAAGAAAGACATTTTTGTCGGTTACAGTGAAAGCTCAAAAGCTTACTGCATCTATGTCCCTGGACAGAGCTACATTGAAGTCAGTAGAGATGTGGTATTCCATGAGGAAGCCGTGTTTCGTCAAACACAAGGGATTTCAAAGGAAGATGAAGAACCTCCTTCAGAGATCCCAGATTCAGAAGTTCAGAGGGAGGAAGAAGAATTTGAGACTCAAATTCTAGATGTGCTTGAGGAACCTAGAAGTTCGCCAGAAGAACTACTTGAGGTCCCTCCTTCCAAAAAGAGACCTTCCTGGTACCGAGAAACAATACAAGAAGCTGAAAATCATAAAGCTCCTCCCAGGACTTTCAGAGAAAACATAAGGCCATAGAAGTACTTAGGTCTTATGAGCCAACTCATCAATGTTGAACCTTCCACATACAAAGAAGCAGCAAGTCAATAGGTATGGAATGATGCTATGATTGAAGATTACAGTTCGATCATGAAAAATGATGTGTGGGAAGTTGTTCCCAAACCGACAGGAAAATCAGTGGTAACATTGAGATGGCTCTACAAAAGCAAGCATGCTGTTGATGGCAGCATTGCGAAATACAAGGCCAGATTTGTAGCTCATGGCTTTACCCAAAAAGAGGGCATAGACTATGATGAGACTTTTGCTCCTGTCGCCAAGTATACTACTATCAGAACCATCATATCTCTTGCTGCTGTGTTCGGATGGAAACTCCATCAGATGGATGTAAAAATTGCCTTCCTCAATGGAAAAATTGATGAGGAAGTATATATTGAACAACGTGAAGGCTTCGTGACTCATGGGGACAAGTCCCATGTGTGTAAACTGAAGAAAACCTTGTATGAGCTCAAATAGGCTCCGAGAGTCTGGTATGCGAGGATTGATGGGTACCTTCACAGCTCGGGGTTCTCCAAAAGTACTGCTGACTCCAATATGTACTTTAAAGTTGTCCATAACCATATTTTTATCTTAGTCTTGTATGTGGATGACTTGTTCCGTACTAGAGAGGAAGAATTGATAGCCTAGTGTAAGAGGGAGCTCACCTCTGAATTTGAAATGAAGGATCTTGGTTTGATGCATTATTTTCTTGGCCTAGAGGTCTGGCAAAAGCCAGGCGAGATCTTCCTAACACAAGGGAAGTATGTAGTTGATATCTTGCAGAGATTTGGGATGCAGGACTGCAAGTCCATGAGTGTGCCCATGACAACGAACTTGAAGAAGTTACGTGACTCAGCCACCAGTTCACAAGATGTGGACTCTACTCTGTATCGACAACTCATTGGATCCTTAATGTATCTCGTACACACGAGACCAGATATCTGTTACACAGTAAATGCACCGAGTCAGTTCATGTCCGATCCGAAGCATGTACACTGGGTAGCTGCTAAACATGTACTCATATATGTGCGTGGTACTATCACTTATGGGCTTAGATACAATTCCAGCAGTAGAGTAATGTTAGTCGGATATGCTGACTTCGATTGGGCTGGAAGTGCAGTAGACTGAAAAAGTACTTCAGGCTATTGTTCCAGTATGGGATCAACAATGATCTCTTGGTCTAGCAGGAAGCAGAGTTCGATAACTTAGAGTACAACTGAAGCTGAGTATATTGCTGCAAGTGATGCCTACAAGGAAGCAATTTGTCTTAGGAAACTTCTCTCTGACCTGTTCGGTGGAAGCTTGACTCAACGATTATCCATTGTGATAATCAGAGTTGCATTAAGCTTTCAGAAAATATGGTGTTTCACGATAGATCGAAACACATTGAAATGAAGTATCATTTCATGAAAGACCTAGTACAGAGAGGCACTCTAAAGCTGCAGTACATCTGTATAGACAAACATATTGCAGATATCCTGACCAAGCCTCTAACAACAACGAAGTTTGTATACTTTCGTGACAAGATTGCATGGCAGAGAACACCTCTCTTGCTGAGAGGGAGTGTTGATTTTCCTAAGCAACATCGAGAGCCATTCTCTTGGAGAATGAAGGCACCTAGTCAAGTACCAGGAAGTTGAACCAGTCCAGCACTGGGGGACTTGGCCTAAAGCCGAGTGGCCATTCTTTGAATGGAGGCACCTGGTCAGTTACCAGGAAGTTGAACCGGTCCAGCATTGGGGGACTTGGCCTAGAGCTGAGTGGCCATTCTTTGAATGGAGGCACCTGGTCAGTTACCAGGAAGTTGAACCAGTCCAGCACTGGGGGACTTGGCCTAGATTTGAGTGGCGATATCTTTTGAAGTTATCCTATAAATACTTTATCGTATATAACCAAATTCTTAAATGAACCATCGCATTGATTTAACTCCAACGACAGCTTAAGGTTTCCTTCACTATTTTGATTGGCTACTTGGTTTATTTGCACAACCCTGTTCCTCACGAGATTGGCAACGATTTACGGTAGTGGTTGGGCACGGTGGAGTGGATTGACGCAACACAATTTCGAAGTGGTATTACGACTCCTCTACTACATCGTGGTGCTGGAGGCTGTGTGATGACTTGATTTATGGCAGCGGCTTGATTAATCACCTTTATACCGACGACTATAGCAATCGTTACAACGTTTTGCACTGGCGTTTCTCAAAATAATTTGAATACCTCCAGCGAAATTGCATTCGCGCATGGACATGAATCCCAGTGTCTTGGATTAAATCCTTCATGCGTGGATAGTGGAAATTGTTTTGTACGGTTCATAGTTTTAAAAATCGTTGAAACCGGAACCGGAACTGGCCGGTTCACTGGTTCGGAACCAAACCGGGTCAAACCGGTTGGTAAACCGGATCGGGGACCGGTTAGAT